>CM032157.1:35192920-35617197 GCA_018901935.1 Pugionium cornutum | reverse complement strand
TTATATCTAGTGACCTCGTTTTCCTCATTTCTTTTTCTTACAAAAACCCACTTGCACCCAACTGGCATTACATCTACAGGTGTAATTACAATGGGTCCGAAAACATTTCTTTTTTGTAGAGAGGATAATTCATTTCTCATGGCTATTTGCCATTTTTCCCAATCAGATCTTTTTTGACATTCTGTTACAGACATTGGTTCTGCGCCATCATTTTCATTTTCAATTTCTTTGGATACAGAAAAGGAGAATATCCCATTAATATCCTCTATTTCATTTCTAACCCATAATTTTCTATTTTGGGTATAGTTAATTGAAATCTCATATGTTTCTATATTGCGTTCGTCTTTTGGACGGTGTTCCACTTCGTGGTTTTTAAAAACCTGTTTGCATATGTCTTCCGGACATTCCGTCTGAATTGATTTCTCTATAATCTTTTCAGAAATATTTTCGAGACATTCTTTGTGAGGTTTTTCCAGAACCTTTTGATTTTGTTCTCCCAAATGCTTTTTCTTACGGGGATTTTTATCTTTTGAGCCCATCGGTCTCCCCCTCTTTAACTGAACTCTGGGTTCATTTATTTTATTGCCATCAATATGTTCTACAGGAACATTAATTCTTGATGGGACATTCACAGCGGGTATATATGATTTCGTCACTCGTTTTGTATCTGTGAATGCATCTGGCAACTGGTTTGCAATATTTTGCAAATGTACGATTTTCTGAACTTCCATTTCACGTTGTTTTGTGGGAGGATCAAGATACAACAAAGATGGCGTACACCATTTAATATCTTCTTGTAGTTGTTTAATTCCTCCCCCTAACGTAGGAAATTCTTCTTCATCAAAATGACAATCGGCAAATCGTGCCGTAAACATGTCACCAGTTCGTGGTTCAAGATACCGAATAATACTTGATGATGTAAATCCAATATATATTCCTAATTTTCTCTGTGGCCCCATCTTTGTTCTTTGTGGTGGGGATATAGGAATATAAACCACACACCCAAAAACTCGGAGATGAGATACATCAGGCTTTTGGCCAGATGTTAATTGTAATGGGGAATATTCATGATATGCACTTGGTCTTATTTGGACCAATGCTGCCGCATGCAATATAGCATGACCCCATACTGAAATTGGGAGATTTGTTCTCAATATTAACGGTCTCGCAATAAGTTGTAACCGTTTTATCAAAGACTCAGCCATACCATTTTGTGTATGAACATGTGGAACCGGATGTTCAACATCGATTCCGAGAGCCATACAATAATCATTAAAGGCTTGTGACGTGAATTCACCAGCGTTGTCAAGTCTTACTTTCTTTATAGTATAATCAGGGAATTGCGCTCTTAACCTGATTATTTGGTCAATGAATCTTGCGAAAGTCATATTTCGTGTGGTTAACAAACACACATGTGACCATCTACTAGATGCATCAATTAAAACCATAAAATATCGAAATGGCCCACATGATGGATGAATAGGCCCACATATATCACCATGTATTCTTTCTAAGAATACTGGGGATTCATTACTAATTTTGGCTGGTGATGGTCGAGTAATAAGTTTTTCTTGAGAACATGCTTTACACGAAAACTCGCGTGATTGAAAAATCTTCTGGTTTTTCAATGGGTGGCCATTAGAATTTTGCACAATTTTTCTCATCATAACTGATCCAGGATGTCCTAATCTTTCATGCCAGATTTTAAATGTACTCGTAAACTTCTGGTTTACTGTATTATACGATTCAATTATATTTATTTTTGTGTAATATAATCCAGATGACATCATTGGTAATTCTTCCAATATTTGTTTCTGCTCCCATGTAATGCAAAGATATTCAATGTTATTTTTGCTCATTGTCTCTATGTGATATTCATTTGTACGGATGTCTTTGAAACTTAATAAGTTTCTATGAGACTTGGGGGAATATAAAGCATCATTTATTTCAAATTTCGTTCCCATTGGCATTGAAAAACTAGCTCTTCCGGAGCCTATGATAATATTTGCATTACCCGATATTGTATTTACGCTTCCGGTGGAATCTTTCATTTTGAGGTAGGAGAAAAACTTTTTATCTTTAAGTATTGTATGCGTTGTAGCACTGTCTGCTAGGCATATATCTCCATTCTCACTCTCAAAATGATACATTTTCTGTATTAAAATATTGATAAAGATGTATTAATAAATGTTAAACACACATATTTCAAAATCAACTTATATTATAATAAAACTATTTTACATTAAGTAATTAAAGTTCAAACTTACATATATTTTTTTTTTAAAAAGACATTAAGTTTTGTTTTTGTTCGTAAGGAAACTAAATACAACTTTCTATATATAACATTAAACTTAATTATCTTGTTCTTTGGTATTCTCGGAATCAACCAGAAAATCAGCAACATCGAGATATGCATTTCCATCGAAGGAAAGTCCGGGTTCATCCGAGATAAAGTTGGTTTCACTTTCTTTTCCTTTTTGTTTCTGTGATTCTTGATACAGATTAGCCAAATGTTTTGGTGTACGACAGGTACGAGACCAATGACCTTTCATGCCACATCTGTAACAAACATTTTCATATTGTATATTTTGGCGTACAGCAGGTACGCGACCAACTTCATTTTCGTGGACTTTATTCTTTTTCCCGAATTTGAATTCATTAGGACGAAAAAATCTTCCTTTTCCACGTCCACGTCCACCTCCTCGTCCACGTCCACGGCCACGACCATGGCCTCGACCACGTCCATGTCCTTGCCAATTATTGTAACTGGATGATGCAACATTCACTTCTGGGAATGGAGCCGAACCAGTGGGACGAGATTGATAGTTCATCATCACAAGTTCATTATTTTGTTCAGCAACAAGGAGAACTTGCATTAACTCCGAATAACGAGTATATCCCTTTGCTCGATATTGTTGTTGCAGGATTACATTTCCAGGATGAAATGTTTGGAGAGTTTTTTCAATCATATCATAATCACTTACTTTTTCTCCACATAATATCATCTTAGAAGTGATTCCGAACAACGCGGAATTATATTCACTTACACTTTTATAATCCTGAAACCGGAGGTTTAACCACTGATGTTTGGCTTTTGGTAAGATCACATATTTCTGGTGATCAAACCTATCTTTGAGTGATTGCCAAAGATCTGCAGGATCTTCTTTTGTGATATATTCATCTTTTAAACCATCATGGATATGGTGGCATAAAAATATCATGGCTTTTGCTTTTTTCTCATCGGATGTTGTTTCCGACCTATCGATGGTACCAAGAAGGTCTTTTGCCTTTAAATGCATTTTTGCAGCTACTGCCCATGTCATGTAATTTTTTCCAGATATATCAAGGGCAGCAATCTCGAGTTTTGCCAAATTTGACATTATAACTATACACATAATAAAACAATGTGTTAAACATCAGTTTTATAAAAAAAAAAATCATTTTACAATTATTTTTAATAAATAATCATGATAAAATTTTGGGTATAGATTTTAATTTATTAATATTATTATATATATATTTAATAAATATGTATAATCGGTTTTTAGAATTTAAATATAAAGATGACATAAATTAATTTATGATAAAATTGTAAAGCATTAGTGAATATAATAACACATAAATTAAAATAATTTCAGGAGGTAGAGCCTACCATATAATATTCAGAAGGCAGAACCTACCATATAATATTTAGAAGGCAGAGCCTACCATATAATATTTAGAAGGCAGAGCCTACCATATAATATTTAGAAGGCAGAGCCTACCATATAATATTCAGAAGGCAGAGCCTACCATATAATATTTAGAAGGCAGAGCCTACCATATAATATTTAGAAGACAGAGCGTACCATATAATATTTAGAAGGCAGAACCTACCAAATAATATTTAGAAGGCAGAGCCTACCATATAATATTTAGAAGGCAGAGCCTACCATATAATATTCAGAAGGCAGAGCCTACCATATAATATTTAGAAGGCAGAGCCTACCATATAATATTTAGAAGGCAGAGCCTACCATATAATATACACATGTATTAATAAAATAAAATTTTACCTTATTTTATGATCTCAGGTAGATGGTAGAAACACTCGTGCTGATAACGTGTTATAAAATATTTATGTTGTATAATATTTGAAAGGTGAAGAGAAAAGAAATAAAAAAGGTGAAACTTTGTTCACGAGAAAAAATGAAGCTTTGCTCACAAGAGAAGAAGTGAAAGATTTGTTTTCTACACACTTTTCTTTTACCATGAGATTACATATTTATAGTACTATTTAACCGACCTTATAAGGCGGTTGAATAATTATTATTTACAACAATCTCCAAATTTTTTCATATTTCAAAACTTCACCATCTTATGTCACATCAGCTCTCTACAGCCATGCCACTAGATGAACAAACTCTAATTCGCACAACAACAAAAGTTTGCTTTCAATCTCCCCTTTATGACATAGTTTGATATTTAATCACCTTGGTCCTTTGTCACCTGCAATAACTCAAAGAACCACAAACACATAGAGACAAGATATATCTAAACAAAGGCAATGCCACATTAGAAACCAAAACCTTTTTTACAACATATTGTTTAGCAGAACAAAATTCAAACACAAAAAGCTCATGACAAAAAATTACCAAATTTTCCAAAAAAAAAAGAAATACCAAGTTTTCCAAACCAAAAAAGAAATACAAAAAAACCGAAATGCCTTACAACTACTTCAAAAACTAAAAAAAATCAGCATCTCCCCCTATAAACCAAGCTCCACCATCCTCATCAGAGGTCGATGCATCTTCTTCTCTCACTACTTAATTGCACAACTAAGTTAAAAATAATTAGTTGACAAGTAATACAAAAAATGGTTATCACTTACATGCATCGAAGGCATTTTACAGGATCTTGATAGCTTTCATCATCGCCTTTCAATAACCATCTGTGTCACCTCGAGATGATGAAGTAACAACATGTTTTGTTTCCTTTTTAACCCGTTTCTTCTTTCACTTCGCTTATGAGCACTTTATGTCGCACTTAGGTGGAAATCATGTTTAGCCATCAACACTGATGTATGAGACTTGGGTACAGAAGAAAGAACTTCGATTGAGGCATCACAACTAGGTCTAAAACATGTTTAAAAGCCAAATTTCCAAAATTGAACGGAATGTTGTGCACAATCTTGCGTAAGATTCTAGTGTTTGTAGGTTGAGGATATGAAAAATTATTGCTGGAGAACCAATTTCTTCAAAATATCTTGTACAAGTCAGAGTTCTCCTAGTAGTTTTTGAAGTTTATCGTCGACCATTTCTTGAATTTTCTAGCTGTCATTAACTCGGCTAGATCATCATCTGCTACTTCAGCCATTTGCACCCTATATGACCTATCATCTATCACATCTAGTCCAAATAGAACGTTGATTCATTGTGGTGAAAACTGAAACATAAAATCACGAACAAGTACCTTAAGAAAACCATATTCAACCTTAACACTAGGAAGATTTGCATAAACTTTCCAAATCGCTTCAAGCACAAATGGTTGAATATCTGTTACTGTTTTCAACAGAACAACCCTTTCTGTCAACTATTTCACCTCATAACCATCCCCAAATTCTGTATTCTTCTCTCCAATAAAGCAAAATCCATGACTAGAGATACAACATACCTCGATTTTACCTCCCATGAGTTGAATCTTTGAGAATAAAAGCTCTTTCCAGCCCGAGCACGTTTCTGACCCGTTGTTTTCTTTTTTTTCTTAGTTGTTACATTCGCATGCTTCTGTTTCCTCTTCCTCAATCGAGAAGAGATTTCATCAATGTTTGTCCGAGATGTAGTCCACTGATCTAAAAGGTCTGAGAGATTTATCACCAGCGGAGTTACATCTGACGTCGATTCTATAGGCAGTCTTAACTATTAATTTGCCGATTCCGTCACTGTTTTGACATGTGTGAGCTAGACTCCAATAGATCTCCTGTAGATGCGTCTCCCTGTTAGGCCTGTCAAGCGGGTCGGACCCGCCCCGCATGACCCGCCCCGCGGCGGGTTGATGATTTTTTTCATAATTTTTTTTTACCCGCAAAACCCGCGAATCATTTTTTTTTAACCCGCACCCGCCCCGCATTAATCAAGCGGGTTTGCGGGTGACCCGCGACCCGCTTCGTTTTCAAAATTTTTAATAATATTTAATTAAAATAAATCCAAGGTTTTATAGAGTCTTTCACTGAGAAAGTCTGAAACCCAGCAAATAAGTTTCTCTTTGATTTTGAAACAAATTACAAATGGATGTGCTCACTTTCGGAGTCATAGTCGGAATTATCATTCTCTTTTTCTGCATCGTCTGCTTCATCACCATTGAAGGCACCTGCACAAACCGCCGCTCTTCTTAGCTAACGCCCTCTCTCTATATCTCTCCCTTCTTCATCACTATTTGACGGAAACTCTTCATAGCAATAACCTTTACCCAACCTGAAACCTGCAAATTCCAACTGGGTTTCGGCAAAAGACCTGAAAGGCACTGCGACAGCCGGAGATACGTCCTCCATTGACGGAATCCTACCTCTGCTTTGGCTCTCTCAGAAAATAAAGTTAATTTTAAAGGGAAAAGTGATCAATTAAAGCTTTGAGCTTTTTATATTTCTCTTTCCTTTTATTTTGTTTGGTAAAATATGGTTGATCTATAAAACAACTCCGTTGGAACAAAAAGAAAATTCGACAGATTTCTATAGAAATTTAAGGGAAGAACTTTAATCGAGCAGACAAGAAACCCATGACATCCCCTAAAAAAAAAGGAAACCGATACAAACTTATAGCTATCCCATGAAACAGATAGGATGGACAAATCACCTTAGGAAGGAGATGGTTGGAACTTGGAGGTCGCTCAGCTTAGGTTGGACTTTGGAGAATGGAGGTCGGCTGTGGCTGAAAAGTGAAAGTGAAGATTAGAAATTAGGTTATTTTCTTTTATACTATTGGTTTGGTTAAATTTGGTTTGGTTAAATTTGGTTTGGTATTAAATTGGTTTAGTATTAAATTGATATTGGTTTATGATTTAATTGGTTTAAATTTTTGGTTAAGTAATTTGACCCAAAAATTGCGGGTACCCGCTAACCCGCCAAAAAAAAAAACCAAACCCGCACCCGCCCCGCTAAATTAAAGGTTCGACCCGCACCCGCCCCGCATATATTTTTTTTTCTTTTCCTCGACCCGCACCCGCCCCGCAGCGGGTCAAACGGGGCGGGACCCGCGGGTTATGAATCACAATGACAGGCCTACTCCCTGTGACTGAACCAAGCGCTGAAGACTTGAGAGGATCGACTTCATTTTTTCAAGATTTTTCCCTACTTTATATTTCCTTTCTCGATTTTTAGAAGTTGTGCCCTACTGTTTTGATTTCTCTGATTTATGTAACTAATGGCAAACCTTTGTTCTTCTTTCCACTACCCCACTAGTCCACTACATGCAAATAGGTCTTTTGTAAAAATGAATGGGCCTTTCATACAAATGGGATTGAGCCTATCTAAAAATATTAAACCTGACACACTTAGTAAACCATCAACAAATGAACATCATCTCAATTTGTCGACTTAAATAGATTACTACTGTATATCGCATCAAACATCTGTACACACGAAACAGTGAATGACCTAGAAGTTCTCAGAATATGTGAGTAGTTATATACGTAAAAAAAATCATACCTTGAGATATGTTAACTCACTACACTGATATAACACAAGCCTTAAAACTTAACCACATCACTCTGTATAGAGAAAATAGTAGTCTTGGGTTATGTGTCTAGTTTTTAACACATCCATGCCTTTATCTTGAGCTTGACACAGATCTTCATGTAACATTCAAGTGAAGGCGACTGAAATTTCTTTTGGAGAAATGTATTTCTTACTTTTGCCATTTTTTCGTTCTTTCTTTTTTTCTTTTCCTTTTTTGTTTCTTTTCATGTTAATTTTGTTTTATATCACATATTTGTGATTGGCATGTATCAAAAGCATCATTTTGTCTTTTCACCTTATGATGCTTTTTATTCTCCTCAGCACTTTGTACTCCTTATATATAAGTAGGATAACACTCCTATTTTTTTTTCATCTCAAGATGTCATGGTAGACCACTTTTTCCACAAAAAGTTACATAGAAAAGATATTGATAACAAAAAATGCCTTTTTCAGAGTTTTGTATTTGTTTCTATGCAAATTTCTATCTTTGATCAAACAAATTAGATCTCACAAACACCAAGCCTTTCTTAAATTGTCAAAATGGTTAAAATCCAAAATGGTTAAAATCCAAACATCAGCCAATTGAAATTCAGTACCCACATTCAATCAGTTTCCCCTCAACCAATTTTTGTATGAAATAATGTCTAATATATATATGTTTAGTGCGATAATGTTAAACATAGTTCTTAGCGTTGTTTATGAAACTTTGATTATCAGAGTTGATAATTAAGGAATCAGAAACATTACCATGTTCAGTAGGCATTTGTTTCATCCACATCAATTGAGTACAACAACTTCCAAGAGCAATGTAATCAACCTTTGTTGTTGATAACAAAACACTGTTTTGTTTCTTGCTATGAGAAGGGATCAAAATTTTGCCCATAAAGAAACATCCACCTCTTGTGCTCCTTTGATCATCCAATGAACCAACTTAATATGCATCATAGTATATTCCTCGGTGTAGAATATACCCAAACTTGATGTTCCTTTAACGTACTTGATGATTCTTTTGACAACCAGTAGATATGAAATCTTTGGCTTTACTTGATATCTACCACAGAATTCTACAACCAAACATATGTCTTGTTTTCTTGCAGTAAGGTACAACAGGCTCCCGATCATTCCCCTGTACAAATTCTCGTTAACATCCTCATATTGTTCATCATTTGACAAATTTTCATTTGTGTCCATGGGTGTTTTGCCACCTTGGTGTGTTGTAAGCCAAACCTTGTGACCAAGTTATTTACATAAGTACTCTAACTTATGAAAATTCCATCATCGAACTATCTGACTAGTAAACCCAAGAAGTAAGAAATTTTTTCACACATGCTCATTTCAAACTAATGCTTCATGCTGTTCAAATTTTTTCTACAAGATTCTGACTTGTGGAACCAAACACTATGTCATCCATATATATTTGCACAATCATTAGATAAAGTATATCATTTAGCACAAACAAAGTCTTTTCCACACTTTCACGTTTATAACCTTGTTTAACCAAAAATGTGATCAACCATTTGTACCTGGCTCGTGATGCTTGTTTCAATCCATAGAGTGTCGTTCTCAGCTTAAAGACATGATTAAGATGCTCAACATTTTCAATCCCCCTTGGTTGTTCAACATAAACTTTCTCTAGTAGAATCTCATTCAAAAAGACACTTTTAACATCCATTTGATGCAACTTGAACTTTAACTCACACGTCATAGCTAGCAGGAACTTGATTGATTCAAGAAGAGCTACATGTACAAATGTTTCATCAAAGTGCACACCTTCTACCAGTGAATACCCTTAAGCTACTAACCTAGCCTTGTTCCTCACAACATTTCTGCTTTCTTCTATCTTATTCTTAAAGATCCACTTGGTAACAACATTCACATTTGCTAGCCTTGAAGTCAAATCCCCGACATCACTTCTTTCAAACTGTTCAAATTCCTGTTGCATTGCCTCAATCGAATATTCATCGAGAAGTGCTTCTTTGTAATTCTTGTCTTCAATCATTAACATGAAGCAAACAAATTTTACCATCTTCTTGAAATCAATTTGCTTACCAAGAGTAACTCTACCCCCCCCCCCCCTGAATCGCTCCTATAACATCCTGTTAAGAGTAATTTCTGTGCACTTGTACTGGTTGTATATATCCCTGTTCAGCATCTACAGATGGCACACTCTCTTGTTCTTCACCACATGTTCTTGTAGTTTTGGACGTAGGTGCATCAACTGTCTAGACCTAATGGTTGAACTATCAACCGCTGATAGGAGTCGTCGTCAAAAAAAACTTTCACAGTTTTTTGAACCAATCTTATTCTCTTATTATAAACTCTATAAGAAAAACTAGTTTCCGAGTAACCAAGAAACATCCCATCATCGTTTTGAGTGTCAAACTTATCCAACTGAACTTTGTCATTTAGAATGTAGCAAGCACACCCAAAGACATGAAAGTAGCTAACATTCGGTGTCTTCCCCTTCGACATTTTATAGAGAGTCTCGTTGATCTCTTTTCTGACATACACCCGGTTGATGATATTACAAGCAGTATTGATTGTCTCAGCCCAAAAGTGTTTTGCTACTTGATTCCTGTACATTGTTGCTATGCCTATTTCCTGTAGGGTTATGTTCTTTTTTTCAACTACACCATTCTATTGTGGTGTTCGTGGTGCCGAGTACTGATGAACAATACACTGATCCGTACAAACCACATCAAATTGTTCATTGTAAAATTCATCTTCATGATCATTTTGTATAGTTTAATTCCTCATTTCTCACTCTTTAGCCTCAATGCAAGTATCTTAAAGTTTTCCAAGGTTTCTCATTTTTCTCTCAAAAATCTAACTCAAGTGTATCGAGTGAAGTCATCTCCAACACAAAGATGTACTTCATCCCAGATAAGCTTTCTACTTGAATCGGTCCCATCAAATCCATATGAACAAGTTCCATTGCCACATTGTGCTTTGACATCTGGAATAGATTTATGTTGAACCTTCACTTGCTTGGCTTTATTAAATGGACCACATATAACATCCGAATCAGAACTTAGTTTCGGTAGACCACTTCATGATTTGTCAAGTTAATTAAGTTTCTGATATTCAGATGACCTAACTTATGATGCCATAGATGTGTGTCATATTCCTGAATTGTGCTTCGACACTTCTTAATGGATTTCTAAGCAATTGTTATCTGATCAAAATCCTTCCTACTTAATAGATCCATAGTTACTAATCTCTTTACAACCACTCGTGATGAATGTAACTGCCATTCTATCATCACATGGTCGGCTTATGGTAATGAGGTTTGCTTTGAGCCAATCAACAAAGTACACATCCATCAGTTCAAGTTTGTTCTCTCCCATGGTTACACATTTCCTTTGATCTTGCCTTGGCTTCATCTCCGAACCTAGTACTTCTTCAAAGTTGGTTAGCACACTTTGTGATCCTGTCATATATCTTGAACACCCACTATCGAAGTACCAAGATCCATCTTCGTAGTCTTCTATTTATGAGTAGTGTATGCTACATGACAATACAATCTCTCCTTCATGATCCAAACCTTGTTTCTATTTAACCTATCTCTATGAAAATCCTTTTGATGCATGGTTTGAGCAACCCTATTCTGAAACCTATAGTAGTTGACCTTAAATTTTCTTGGTTTTCTGCAGTACCAACAATCTCTTGATTGTTTCCTTCTAACCTTCATGTTGTTCCGTGTCCTGATGTCATGTTGTTCAGAGATTCTATTGGCAGGACCAGCTTTTTGACAAAGGTTTTTGATGAGCTCGAAGTGTTCCCCTGAAATCTAGGTCCCCACTTGGTTTGGAAATTTTTTTCCTGATAACAGAAGCATGTCAAGATCTTCAGTTTCATTACTCAGCATCTTGATATTGCATAGTTGAACCTTAGCTGGGAGTTCAGCTCATACACCTTCTCGTTTTTTTCTTTAAGCTCCTTTTCCAGTGCATCAATTTTCTCATAAAATTCTTTGTTTCCTTTAGTGAGCTTTTCATTTTCTTTAGATCTCTAAATGAAATTCTAAACTAGAATTTTGCTCTCGTCTTCAAGTGGCAGATTCATCATATGTAGGATGCATCACTCTGGTATTCTTGAAGCACATTGTCTAATTCATCTTCAATGACTCTAAAATACGCCTCACAGTTAAGCAATTCTATTTCTTGCTCATTTTCAGAATCTTAATCACTCTCACTATAGTTTAAAGATGATTTTTCCTTCTTCTTAGACACACCAAGACATTATGCTTTTGCGTCCATAGCACTACAACATTCCTTCCTTTTTAGCAGTAGGACACTTTGACTTGTGATGACCATAATCTTGACATTCCAGACAGTGTTTCCTTTTTAAATGTATTCATTTCCATTTTAGAGTCATGTAGCCCTTGAGAAGAGCTTTCCCATTTCTGTGTTTTTTTCATCTTCCTGAAGTATTTTTTCACTATCAATCTCACTGTGGCTTCAATATTGTCTTCCTTGTTACTCTGTTTACCTATAATAGAGAGTGATACACCTTTTCCAGAATCGTAGGTCTTCTTTTTCAATTTCAACTCATACGCCAGCATCATCCCAACCAAAACTTCATTTCATCGGAGTTCATAGCAACATTTATTGCAGATTTGTGAGAATGGAATTTTCCTGGTAAAATGTGGAGGAACTTCCTAACCAGCGTCTTGTTCTTCTAGTTTTTTTTCCAAGAAACATGACTTTCTGTGTGATAGAGCTTAATTTGCTGTTGAATTGTTCAACAATATCATCCTCACCCATTGTTATTTACTAAAATTTTGTTGCCAGCAAATCAGTCCTAGTCTTTTTCACATTACTGGTTTCTTCAAATGACACTTGGAGAATATCCAAACTTCTTTTTCCTTGTACCCTCTTGAATTGATGTAGTGACAAAGAACATAATATTAATTACAGACAAGGCTTTGGAGTTATATTTGATTTCTGTCTTTTCTTCTGCAGTCAAGTTCTTTCTAGGCTTTGGTACAAGTTTACCTTCTTGAGTTTTCATCATTGGAGAAGATCATCCATATTCAACTGCTACCCACGTGTGAAGATCAATACTCTAAATCATTTCTGTCATCTGAACCTTCCAGTAACCATAATTTTATGCGTCTAACATCAACATCATCGGTTTGGCGAATATTACAAACTGTTGTGATTTTTCCATACTTGTCTCAAGATCTCAGCTGTAGTAGGATAAGCACAATCCTTAAAATATGTCTGCTCTGGTACCAATTGTAAGTATAGAGAACTCAACAAACAAACTTATAACTTGGAAAGCGCTAGGTACAAATGCTTGTATACTATATTCTGTATAAGTTAATCTTGTACAAAGATTACACTTATTGGAATTTACACACACACACCTAAACCTCTCTTTAGGTTTTCACCAAACCAAAATATAGCATAAGAAAAATTCTCCTTGATCATAATCACTCAACCGTGATAAAAAAGGAAAATCACAACACTCACCTTGTGAGCTTTTTGTTTAAAGTTTCGAAGAATAAAGCCTCACACACGACGCTCAAGAGTGTTAAGTCAACCCTTAACTATCTTAGAGCTTTTATACTAAATGAAATTCCCTAGGTTTTCAATCTTAGAATCTTTGTGCAATCTCTTCGAAGAAGAAAATCCATGCTGCACAAGCTTATCCTTCCAAAAAGATCTCCTTAAAATATTATTTTGAGATCCTCATGCCATATCAGTCGATCCTCTTAACTCCTACGCCTCTAGCTTCCATGTTATCTGCAAATCTTCTAATATTTTCAAAACTTCACTATCTCATTCCACATCAGCTCTCTACTGCCACATCACCAGATAAATATACTCATGTTCACATAACAATAGAAATATCCTTCTTCACTCATAATAATTTCTTAGCTTCTCTTATTTTGATTTTTCTGGAAGAGCTTTTGATTCTCGAATTATAAGCACATTTTTGCTTCTTTAGTCGATTTAGATAGGTAATGTTAATGGAGATTTTCCTTACGTATGTTCATGCTAAAAACATATAATGTCAAAGAAAGTGGCTTGAAGAACTTACCTCATGCAAATGACAGTTATAACTGATTCAGATAGTAAAACTAGTTGTTATTCTTCGATTTACGTATGTGAAACTCCTTTGGTTGGTGGCGTGTAAGAACTCCAATAAGCTCCAAATTATACTAATAGCAATTCGCTAGTTGTACTTGATATATATATATTTGCATGGTCTTAATTCTTGATTTCTCTTATTCCATTTGCAATTTGCACTATTTTGTGTCATTTCGTGCATTTGAATTTCAGTCTCTTTTGTTTTGCATTTTATGAGTTCTATGATATATTTATATGTTTTGGTTGGGTTTTTGTATTAATCTAGATACTTGATAGTAGTTTGGGTAAAACAATATGCGTGGAACTTGAGGAAAAATAAAAAATTCACCTTGAATGCACATGAAAGTAAATGCAAATGTATAGTCAAGACAATGCGTTTGAAAGATTGCATCTGATATAGGCCTTAGACATCTTGGATATGAAATGAAATTTAGTTAGCTTCAAAATGGGATTTGTTTCAAGTCGCTTGGACTTGTATTTTAATAGTTATGGCCAATTAGTGTACACATATCGAGTATGTCACGAAGGCGGAGGAATCCAAGGAAAAAAAAATCACATTGTCTTTCATGAGATCAGTCATTTTACCAATCCCAAAATGATGACAGCAGTACAATCTCAGTAGTGAACGCAAGCCCTTAAAATTTTCATTATCGGCCCAGTGGCCGATGACACCGGCTGATGGCATGCCTCCCCAAATGCACGTCACCAACCTCCTGGAAATACTCAGCCATCTGCCCCCTGGCCGATGGTACAGGAGGCCAAGTCCCTGGAATTTTGCAGCCATCTGCTTCTTGGCCGATGACACTGGCCGATGGCTTATCTATCATGTTTATTTTCTTTTCTTTTCGGTTTGACCCGATTTGTCCCGAGTTGATCCGGTTCATTTTTAGTAGACTATGTAAAGCTTCTTACCTATAGAAAACCTAAGCCTTATTTTACTTTTGCTTCTTTTTACTTAAAAACAGTTGATGTTTGTTCTTGGCATTCTCAATACCTTTCTACAATTCTAGTGAATAATCTCTACTAGATGTTTGTCTTTGTTTTTCGTATAAACATGTGTGACTAATTCTTTATATGGATTGTTGGTAAAGTATATTAGCGGGATGGGATGTTATTTAATGATTCATAAAGCCAAAAGATTATAATTCTTCGTAATTAAGATGTGTTTAAATTTAAGATTAACGTAGCTAATCAATTTTTAAACTTATGATATTTTTTGTCCGATAGATATTCAGACAAATTTGCAGATGAATCTTAATCATGTTTTTTTTTTAATTTTTAACCAATGATAATTGATGTTTAAGATGATTAGTAGACTAAAATAGATTTAACTCAATGATTACTAGTCAATTGAGCAAAGTCAATTGAGTAAAGTCGAGAAGATTTGATTATCAAGTGATTAGTAAATGGATTATTGTCACGATATTGAATTAGTTTATTAAAGATTGTTCTTTGTGGTAGGAATGCATTTGACTGAGCATGTGAGCATCGTAAGTTTGCCAATAATCATCTGAGTTAATTTTCTTATCCATCATCCATATGTCTTAATTTATGAATTAATCTTATTGTCTTATTTACTGTTTATTTCGAATTTTGTTAATTAGATAGCAAAAACCCATTCAAATTTGTTTAGTTTTTGGTATTTCTTGTATTCTTAGTGCATTTTCTTTCTTCTTTATGAATTTGATATTTAAAATTACTACTTGGATTGCTCTGCACTTAGATTTATATTTGGCATAATAATTATCTCCCGTCAAGTTGTTGGCGCCGTTGTCGGGAAAGATAGCCATTATAATTTTGAATCAATTTGAGGCAAATTGTTTACTTTTTTCTTTTGATTTCTAACTGTGTTTACTTGATTTTTAAGGTGCATGGACATGAGAAACGACAAACAATTGAACTTGCAACCAAATGAAGATGACATTTGACAGTTAGAAAAACAATCAGCAAAAGCAAAAAAAGAACGTTTGAATCATCTATGGAAGAGCTTGGAAATTGAACACAATGGACAAAATCTTCCCAAGTTGGTGAAAATGAAGCCTAAGGAGTGGGAATGGATACAAAAATGCATGGAGAGGAATAGGACCAATACATCCTCAAAGGACGCCAAGGTCATTGGAATTTTTGATGAGCCAAACATCTATGGGAATCGAACCAGGATTCCCCCACCACCTGTGGAAAACAACATTTTGAGACCAAGGCGAGTTTGTAAAACATGGTTTAAGGGAGAAGGTTTTACGGTTTGCCTATGGAGGTTCCCCTTGACCATTTAGACTATTTTGGTAGTTTTATGGAACAATGAAGATCAATGAGATCTTAGGCGACACTTTCAAATTTCGTTTGTTTCCATTATCTCTCAGAGATAAGGTTCACAAATGGGAAAAGAACTTGACACAAGATGTCATTATTTCAAAGGATCAATGCAAGAAAGTCTTTTTAGATAAAGTTTTCTCTACTATGAGAAATGAAATCTCAAGCTTTGTGCAATATGGTAGAGCTTATGTGAGGCATAGAAAAAATTCAAGGGATACACAACACAATTTTTTCACCACGTATTCTCTAAGGGGTCTTTCCTAATAAATTTATACCGAGAAGTACTCCCAAGGATTCAAATGTTCTTGGATACTGCTAGCAATGGAAACTTTCTTGGTCAAAAAGCTCACAGTGGGGTGACTCTTGTAGGGCATTGGGCATGGAGCGATGGGAATTATGGAGAATATTATGATCGACCTAAGCGAGGAAGCTGAGATTATAAGAAGCATTTAATGAGAAACTAGATAGAGTTCTACTGGTTTCCCAACGAGCAAACAATTTTGTTGGAAAAGTTGATCGGTATCATAGTTACCATAAAGAAGGAGCCGAGGTCCAAAAAGGACAAAAGGATATAAACTACATTTGAGGTCAACACGGTTACCAAAATGGGTGCAACCCAAAATCTTCGTAGTCATCCCAACTTCTCCTACCGAATCACCAATGTGGAGGACCCAAAAAAATAAACCCTACAACCTTAAAAGCCTCAAGGTCAAGGCCTTCATCAAAGGTATGTAACAAGGCCGAAATATCAGCCTTAGGGGGTTTAATCAAAAATGCAATACAACCAGCATCAACAGTCTCTTCAACTTTAGGCCCTTCCTGCACCAAAACCAACTCAAGATGATGAGATGAATGCCCTTTTGAGGAAAATAATAGAAAGACAAGCAAAAGAAGCCATTGAATTGAACAAGAAAATGGCTAATATTTCACTTGAAGCATTTGGATAACGAAGTAGCACAAATCGCTTACACTTCATCGGCACCCAAGGAAAAACTATTGGGAAACTTGAAGTTAACCCGTGGGGGTATTGTCAAGCCATCATCCTAAGGAGTGAAAAAGAATTCGGACTGAAATAGCTACGACAAATCATTCACGTAATCCAATCTATACCAAACTACGTGATGCCATGCATTATGCTCCATTGATAAGCTTTTACTCAATTTGCACCAATGATCACTTTAGAATGATCATTTTAACTGGCCGATCAACTTAACATGTCTGCACTAAATTGTTCATAACTTTTTATTTAAAGCTCAAAATGACATGAATTTAGTGTCCATGTTAACCTAGCTATATTTTCTATATTGTGACAACATTTAAAGCTTAAATAGGTTTGACAAAGCCTCCAAGTAATTCAATTTATCCCTAACTCCATGATGCCATGGCATATGATTCATTTACAAGCGCTTACTCAATGAACACCAATGATACTTTAACTAGTCGATCAACTTGATATGTTCGCATTAAATCATCTGTAACTTTTGCTTAAGAGCTCAGAATGACACGAATCAAATGCCGATGTTAAGCTAGCTCAATTTTCTATATTGAGACAAAATTTAAGACTAAAATAGCTATGACATAGCCTCCATGTAATCCATCTTATCCCAAAGTACGTGATGCATGCATTATGCTTTCTTTATACGCCTTTACTCAATGAGCACCAATGATCAGTTTAGAATGATCATTTTAACTGGTTGATTAACTTGAGATGTCTGCACTAAATTTTCTGTAACTTTGGATTTAAAGCTCAAAATGATATCCAACGCCCACGCTAAACTAGCTCAATTTTCTACATTGTGACAACATTTGAGACTAAAATAACTACAACAAATCCTCAAAGTAATCCAATATATCCCAAACTGTGTGATGCCATGCATTATGTTTCATTTATAGGCATTTACTTAATGAGTACCAATGATCAGTTTAGGATGATCATTTTAAGTACCCGATCAACTTGACATGTCACCAATAAATCGTTTGTTACTTTTGATTTAGATCTCAGAAAGACATGAATTCAACGCCCAAGTAAAGCTAGCTCAATTTTCTACATTGCAAAAAAATTTAAGACTAAAATAGCTACGACAAAACCTCCATTGAATCCAATCTATCCCACACTGCGTGTTTCCATTGATTATGCTTCATTGATAAACGTTTACTCAACGAGCACCAATGATTAGTTTAGAATGATCATTTTTATTGGCGATCAATGTGACATTTCGCACTAAATTATCCGTAAAATTTGATTAAGAGCTCAAAATGACATGAATCCAATGTCCCACATTAAACTAGCTTAATTTTCTATATTGTTACAACATCTAACACTGAAATTGCTACGACAAGCCTCCAAGTAATCCAATATATCCCAAATTGTATTATGCCATGCATTATGATTCATTTATAAGCCTTTACTTAAAGAGTACCAATGGTCAGTTTAGAATGTTCATATTAACTGGCCAATCAATTTGAAATGTACAGACTAAACTATCCGTAACTTTTGGTTTCGAGCTCAGAATTACACGAATCTAACATCCACCTTAAGCTAGCTCAAATTTGTATATTGTGACAACATTTGATATTGAAATAGCTACGACAAAGCTTCCAATTAATCTAATCTATCCTAATGTACGTGATTCCATGAATTATGCTTCATTTGTAAGCCTTTGCTCAATGAATACCAATGATCAGTTTAGAATGATCACCTTAACTGGCCGATCAAATTGACATGTCCACACTAAACCTTCGGTAACTTTTGATTTAGAGTTCAAAATGACATGAATCCAACGCCCACGTTAAGCTAGCTCAATTTTCTATATTGTGATAAAATTTAAGATTGAAATAGCTATGAAAAAGCTTCCAAGTAATCCAATCTATCGCAAACTGCGTGATGCCATTAATTACGCTTCATTTATGACCCATTGCTCAATGAGCACCAATGATCAGCTTAGAATGATCATTTTAACTACCCAATCAACTTGACATATCCGCACTAAATTGTTTGTTACTTTTTTATTTAGAACTCATAATGACACGAATCCAATGCTCATGTTAAGCTAGTTCAATTTTCTATATTATGAAAAAATTTGAGACGGAAAGAGCTGCAACAAAGCCTCCAAGTAATCCAATCAATCTCAAAATTTGTGATGGCATGCATTATGCGTCATTTATAAACCGTTACTTAATGAGCACCAATGATGAGTTTAGAATGAGTATTTTAACTGACCGATCAACTTGACATGTCCGCAATAAATCGTCGGTAACTTGTGGTTTAGAGGTCATAATGACACGAATCAACCGCCCACTTTAAACTAGCTCAATCTTCTATATTGTGACAAAAATTAAGAATGAAATAGCTACGGCAAGGCCTACAAGTAATCCAATCTACCGTGAACTTTGTGATGCCATGCATTATACTTCATTTTAAGCCTTTGCTCAATAAGCACGAATGATCAGTTTCAAATGATCATTTTAACTGGTTAATCAAGTTGACATTTTCTCATTAAATCATATGTAACTTTTGATTTAGAGTTTAGAATGACAAGAATTCAATGCCTATGTTATGGATGTTAAAGTGGGTTTAATATTAATGGGTTTTTAGTGGGTACTTACAAATTTAAAAACCCATTTATACTCATTTATTAAAATTTAGATTAATGGGTTTAAATGGGTATTCATTTAAAACCCATTTATTAAAAGGATTTTTGATTTAAAAAATGGGTACCCTATTAAACCCATTTATATTTTATTTTCGTTTAATCAACAATGATTCAAATAAATATTTTAAAATAAGTAATCAATAACTTTTTAAAAAACATAAAGAATACAAATCATGTTTCAGTAAAAAATACAAAATTATATTTTTAACGTGAAAATACGGAATTATATGTTGGCGGGAAAATGCGGAATTATATTTTTCTAGCTCAATTTTTAAGCCCAAAATAGCTACGAAAAAACCTCCAAGTAATCCATTCTATCCCAAAGTGCGCGATGTCATGCATTGTGCTTCATTTATAAGTCTTTATTGAATGGGCACCAATGATCAGGTTAGAATGATCATTTCAACTATTTGATAAACTTTATATGTCCGCACTAAATCGTCCATAACTTTTGATTTCGAGCTTAGAATAACACGAATACAACACCGACGTTAAGTTAGTTCAATTTTCTATACTTACAACATTTTAAACTGAAAGATCTACAAAAATTCCTCAAAGTAATCCAATCTATCAAAAACTGTGTGATGCCATGCGTTATGCTTCATTTATAAGCCTATACTCAATGAGCACCAATGATCAATTTAGAATGATCATTTTAACTGGCCGATCAACTTAACATGTCCACACTAAATTGTTTGTAACTTTTGATTTAAAGTTCAAAATTACATGAATCCAGTGCCCACGTTACGCTAGCTATATTTTCTATATTGTGACAACATTTAGAGCTTAAATAGCTTTGACAAAGCCTCAAAGTAATCCAATTTATCCCAAACTCCGTGATGCCATGACATATGATTCATTGACAAGCGTTTACTCAATAAGCATTAATGATCAGTTTAGAATGATCATTTTGACTAGTCGATCAACTTGACATGTCCGTACTAAATCGTTTGTAACTTTTGTTTAAAAGCTTAGAATGACACGAATCAAATGCACATGTTAAGCTAGCTCAAGTTTCTATATTGGGACAAAATTTAAGACTAAAATATCTACGACATAGCCTCCATGTAATCCATTCTATCCCAAACTACGTGATGCCATGCATTATGCTTCTTTTATACGCCTTTACTCAATGAGAACCAATGATTAGTTTAGAATGATCATTTTAACTAGTTGATTAACTTGAGATGTCTGCACTAAATTGTCTGTAACTTTGGATATGAAGCTCAAAAATGACATGAATCCAACGCACACGTTAAAGTAGCTCAATTTTCTATATTGTGTCAAGATTTGAGACTAAAAGATCTACGATAATACCTCTAAGTAATCCAATCTATTCCAAACTGTGTGATGGCATGCATTATGCTTCATTTGTAAGCCTTTATTCAATGAAGACCAATGATCATTTTATATTGATCATTTTAACTGTCGATCAACTTGACATGTGCGCACTAAATCGTCATTAACTTTTGATTTAAAGCTCAGAATGACAAGAATCAAATGCCCATGTTAAGCTAGCTCAATTTTCTATGTTGTAAAAACATTTAAGACTAAAATAGCTACAACATAGCCTCAATGTAATCTGTTCTATATCCCAAACTACGTGATGTCATGCATTATGCTTCTTTTATATGCCTTTACTCAATGAGCACCAATGATCAATTTAAAATAACCATTGTAACTGGTTGATCAACTTGAGATGTTCGCACTAAATTGTCCGTAACTTTGGATTTAAAGCTCAAAATGACATGAATCCAACGCCCACGTTAAACTAGCTCAATTTTCTATATTCTGACAACATTTGAGACTGAAAGATCTACGACAAAGCCTCCAAGTAATCCAATCTATCCCAAACTGCCTGATGTATAGATTATGCTTCATTTATAAGCATTTACTGAATGAGCACCAATGATCAGTTTAGAATGATCATTTTAACTAGTTTATCAACTTGACATGTCCGCACTAAATCGTCTGTAACTTTTTCTTAAGAGCTCCAAATGACACGAATCCAATACCCATGTTATGCTAGCTCAAATTTCTATATTGAGACAAAATTTAAGACTAAAATAGATGCGTTAAAGCCTCCATGTAATATATTCTATCCCAAACTACGTGATACCATACATTATGCTTTCTTTATACGCCTTTACTCAATCTGCACCAATGATCAGATGAGAATGATCATTTTAACTGGTTGATCAACTTGAGATGTATGCACTTAATTTTCCGTAACTTTGGATTTAAAGCACAAACTGATATGAATCCAACGCCCACGTTAAACTCGCTCAATTTTCTATATTCTGCCAAGATTTGAGACTGAAAGATCTACAAAAATGCCTCCAAGTAATCCAATCTATCATAAAATGTGTAATGCCCTGCATTATACTTCATTTATAAGCCTTTTCTTAATGAAAACCAATGATCAGTTTATAATGATCATTTTAACAGGCCGTTCAACTTGACATGTTTGCACTAAATCATCCGCAATTTTTGATTTAAAGCTCATATTGACAAGTATCATTATATATTGTGACAAAATTTAAGTCTAAAATATCTACCAAAAAGCCTCCAAGTAATCTAATCTATCCTAATCTGCGTGATGTCATGCATTATGTTTCATTTGTAATACTTTGCTCGATGAGCATGAATGATAAATTTGGAATAATCATTTTAACTAACCGATCAACTTGATATGTCCGCATTAAATTGTGCGTAACTTTTGATTTAGAGTTGAAAATGACATGAATTCAACTCCCACATTAAGGTAGCTTAATTTTTCCCTATTATGACAACATTTGAGACTCAAAGAGCTACCACAAAGCCTCGAAGTAAACCAATCTATCCCAAACTGCGTGATGTCATGCATTATGCTTCATTTATAAGCATTTACTCATTCAGCACCAATGATAAGTTTAGAATTATCATTTTAACTGGCCGGTCAACTTGCAATGTCCACACTAAATCATTCATAACTTTTGATTTAGAGCTCAGAATGACCAAAATCCAATGTCAATGTTGAGACAAAATTTAAGATTGAAATAGATACGACAAAGCCTCCAAGTAATCTATTTTATCCCAAATTTCATGATGCCATGCATTATGCTTCCTTTATACAGCTTTACTCAATGAGAACCAATGATCACTTTAGAATGATCATTTTAACTGGCCGATCAACTTAACATGTCCGCACTAAATTGTTCGTAGCTTTTGATTCAAAGCTCAAAATGACATGAATCTAACGCCCACGTTAAGCTAGCTCAATTTTATATGTTTTGAACATATTTGAGATTAAAATAGCTACAACAAAGCCGTCCAATAATCCAATCTATCCCAAACTGTGTGATGTCATGCACTCTATTTTATTTATAGGCCTTTACATAATGAGCACATATGATCAGTTTAGAATGATCATTTTAACTAGCTGGTCAACTTGACATGTCTGCAAAAAATCATTTGTTACTTTTGAATTAGATCTCAGAATGACATGAATCCGATGCCCAAGTTAAGCTAGCTCAATTTTCTATATTGAGAAAAACATTTAAGACTAAAAACACTACGACAAAACCTCCATTTAATCCAATCTATCCCACACTGTGTAATGCCATAGATTATGCTTCGTTTATAACCGTTTACTCAGTGAGCACCAATGATCAATTTAGAATAATCATTTTTACTGGCCGATCAACTTGACATGTTCGCACTAACTTGTACGTAACTTTTGATTAAGAGCTAAAAATGACATGAATCCAATGCCCACGTTAAGCTAGATCAATTTTTTTATATTGTGACAACATCTAAGACTCAAATTGCTACGACAAATCCTCCATGTAATCCAATATATCCCAAATTGCGTGATGCCATGGATTATGCTTCATTTATATCCCAAACTTACTCATTGAGCACCAATGATAAGTTTATAATGATCATTTTAACTGGTCGGTCAATTCGCAATGTCCTCACTAAATCGTCTATAACTTTCTATATTGATACAATACTTAAGAACAAAATAGCTACGACAAAGTCTCCAAGTAATCCATTCTATCTCAAACTGCGTGATGCCATGCATTATGCTTCCTTAATACGCTTTTACTCAACGAAAACTAGTGATCAGTATAGAGTGATCATTTTAGTTGGCCAATGAACTTGATATGTCTGCACTTAGTGGTATGTAACTTTTGATTTAGATCTCAAAATGACATGAATCCAATGCCCATGTTAAGCTAGCTCAATTTTCTATATTGTGACAATATTTGCTACTGAAAGAGCCACCACAAACCTCCATGTACTACAATCTCTCCCAAACTGTGTGATGTCATGCATTATGTTTCATCTATAACCCTTTACTTAATGAGCACCAATGATGAGTTTAGGATGATCATTTTAACTAGCTGATCAATGACATGTCCACACGAAATCGTTCATAACTTTTGGTTTATAGGTCACGAATCCACTGCCCACGTTAAGCTACCTCAATTTTCTATATTTTGACAAAATTTAACACCAAATCAACTAGGACAAGGCTTCTAAGTAATTCATTCTATCCCAAACAGCATGATGCCAAGCATTATGCTTCCTTTATTTGCCTTTACTCAATGAAAACCAATGAACACTTTAGAATGATAATTTTAACTGGCGATCAACTTGACATGTCAGCACTAAATTATTGGTAACTTTTGTTTTAAAGCTCAAAATGACATGAATCCAATGCCCACGTTAAGCTAGCTCAATTTTCTATATTGTGAACACATTTGAGAGTGAAAGAGCAACCACAAGGCCTCCAAATAATCCAATCTTTTCTAAACTGTGTGATGCCATGCATTATGCTTCATCTCTAAGCCTTTACTTAATGAGCACCAATCATGAGTTTAGTATGATCATTTTAACTGGCTGATAAACTTGATATGTCCATACTAAATCGTTCTTAATTTTTGGTTTAGAGCTCTAAATGACACAAATCCAATGCCCACATTAAACTAGCTAAATTGTTTTATGTTTTGACAAAATTTTAGACCAAATCAGTTACGACAAAGCGTCTAACTAATCCATTCTATCCCAAACTGTGTGCTGACAAGCATTATGCTTCATTTATACGCCTTTACTAAATGAGCAATAATGATCAGATTAGAATGCTCATTATAACCGGCCAATCAATTTGACATGTCTGCACTAAATAATCTGTAATTTTTGATATAGATCTCAAAATGACATGAATCTAATGCCCACCTTAACCTAGCTCAATTTTCTATTTTGAGATAATATTTTGAGACTGAAAGAGCTACCACAAAGCCTCCAAGTAGTCTGATTTCTCTCAGACTATTTGATGTCATGCATTATGCTTTATCTATAAGCGTTTACTTAATGAGCACCAATGATCAGTTTAGGATGATCATTATAACTGGCTGATTAACTTGAAATGTTCTCACTAAATTGTTCGTAATTTTTGGTTTAAAGCTAAAAATGACATGAATCCAATGTCCATGTTAAGCTAGCTAAATTTTCTATATTTTGAAAAAATTTAAGATTGAAATAGCTACGAAAATACCTCCAAGTAATCCAATCTATCCCACACTGCGTGATGCCATGGATTATGTTTCGTTTAAAAGCATTTACTCAATGAGCACCAATGATCAATTAAGAATGATAATTTTTATGGGTCGATCAACTTGACATGTTCACACTAACATGTCCGTAATATTTGATTAAGAGCTCAAAAATGGCATGAATCCAAAGCCCACATTAAAGTATATCAATTTTCTATATTGTGACAACATCTAAGACTGAAATTGCTACGACGAATCCTCCAAGTAATCTAATCTATCCTAAACTGCGTGATGCCATATATTATGCTTCGTTTATAAGCGTTTACTCATTGAGCACCAATGATAAGTTTAGCATGATTATTTTAACTGGTCGGTCAACCTGCAGTGTCCGCACTAAACCATCCGTAACTTTTGATTTAGAGCTCAGAATGATACGAATCCAACGCCATGTTAAGCTAGCTCAACTTTCTACATTGAGACAATATTTAAGACCGAAATAGCTACGACAAAGCCTCCAAGTAGTCCATTCTATCTCGAACTGCGTGATGCCATGCATTATGCTTTCGTTATACGCTTTTACTCAATGAAAACCAATGATCAATTTAGAATGATCATTTTAACTGCCCGATGCACTTGACATGTTCGCACTTAGTGGTTTGTAACTTTTGATTTAGATCTCAAAATGACATTAATCCATTGCACACGTTAAGCTAACTCAATTTTTTATATTGTGATAACATTTAATACTAAAAGACCTTCCAGAAAGCCTCCACGTACTCCAATCTTCCTTAAACTGTGTGATGTCATGCATTATGCTTCATCCATAAGCCTTTACTTAATAATTAATTTACCAATTGATTGGCTCGTCTCAAAAAACTAGTCGATTCGGTATTGTGAATATAAATGCCTTTGCCTCCTCGGTCGCTCTTCCGTTTTTCCAAATTAGTTCTCGAGATGACCTCAGCGCTGGAAGATTCCCAATAACGAATAAAGTCATTCCAAACCGACTCATTCAACCCTCTTGGTTTATCTTTTCCCTTTTTCTATTTTTGTTTCCACTCGTTCATGTGGCGGGAAAATTGTACTGTAGTCTCTTTTTCGAAAGCTTCTTCCACCAATTTTGTGTTCAGGGGATCCAATGTAAATTTTTGCTGTGAAATTTACTTATATATTACTAAAAAATATTATTGAAAACTATTTAAAATAATTATATATTTAAAATTTAAATAACGTACCGCAAACGTCCTGAACCAAATCTGACGTTTCTCGTATGGAATATCTCTAAATTTGGTATATGGTTTGTTCAAAAGAGAATGAAGCATCTTTAATATAGATTTGTTTATTCCATTGTTTGAAATACCAAACCTACGAATTTTTATTAGAATAATGTTATAATAATTATTTTAAATATAATTATAAAATATCGTAAAAATAATTATTTTAAATATAATTATAGAGAATTTAATTTATCATGTCGAATTTTCTTGATGCCTCAGATCAAGAAAAGTAAGAAGTTCGCGATCAGGCTGCTGAACCAATTCTTCAATTGATATTGGTCGGAAAGAATCATTTGCAGATTCTGGAACTTGAGTTGGTAAGCAACTCGGAGTAGACGACTCACCACGTCTTTGGTAATCTTGATACGACCTTAAAACATTATGATTGTATATATTATTTGAATTTTGGAAATCGGACATACCATAAAGATCATATATTTATCTTCAGAATATCTATTTTTCTTTATAATGAGTTATTCTTATTAAATATTTTCTAATAAGATTCAAAAAAAAATTTATCATATATTTTAAATTTATAAATTATTCTTATTTTAAATAATTTATCATATATTTTCAAATTTATAAAACTTCACTAATTAAGCTTTAGGTTCCGAACAAAAATCAAATCCAAACCTATGTAAATTTAATCTATGAAACTTAGATTCTAGAGAATTAATCAGAAATCAAAGAAAAGTATTTGACAACGTTTTGATGGTGTGGATGAGAAACAAGAAAACACATCCGAGAGGATAATTCTCTGTCTTCATAACCCACACAATCATCAGTATAATTGATTGAAAAAAAAAGAATATATTAGATCAAAAGAAAAATGTTTAAACTTTTGATGCAAATATTGGCCATTCCATCCGATCGATGGCTATAGAAATCAATTCGGTCGTAATCGAAGCAAAATGAGTACTAATAAAGAAGGGTAATATTATACACTTCATAATCTTTAGCAAGTCAAATTCAGCATGTAGACGAGATTAATTTTTTTCAAATTAGCAAAAGGTACTCTTTCACGTTGTTTCATATTTAAACAAAATCTTTCTTAATCGTTTATTAATAATATATAAAACACATCTTAAGAATTCTAAATCAAATGCATGAAAACAAGTATAAATTTACATGATTTGCGAGAAAACTTACATGATTTGCGAGAAAACTTACATGATTTGCGAGAAAACTTACATGATTTGCGAGAAAACTTACGTGATTTGCGAGAAAACATACATGATTTGCTAGAAAACGATGATGATTTGCGAGAAACGGCGACGATAGCGTCGGGGAGGCGAAAAGGCAGAGAGAAAGAGAGAAACACTAGAGGGAGGAGAAGAAATTTTTGCCGTCGGAAATCCGTCGGTAATCCAATAAATATTTTCGCGAAAAGCCACGTTGGTAATTACGTTTCCAACGTAAGGCCATCATAAATCCGTCGGCCATCCGTCGGAAATCCCTCGAACTCCGTAAGCATCGTGCATGATCAACAAATAGTCTACTCACGTTGTAAATACGTTTTTGACTTTTCCGACGGCGTTCCGACGGAATTACCAAATTCATCGGAAATCCGTCGGTGAAGTATACCGATATTTCAAAAAATATTAAGTATTTCCGATGGCTTTCCGGCAGACTTACCAAATCCATCGGAAATCCGTCGGTTATGCATGTCAATATTTTGAAACAGTATTTATATTTATCATTCCCGACGGCTTTCCGACGGCGTTAATAAATCCATCGGAAATCTGTCGGTTATGTAAAATATGGAAAAAAAAATTATTAAATCTGAATTTTAATCTGAATATTATAAAATATAATTTATATATAATTATATTATGGAAAAAAATTTATTAAATCTGAATTTTACTGAATTTATAAAATATTATTATTACAAATTTAATCTGAATCTGATAAACATTTCGAATTTATTGAATTTTGGTCGTCAAACTCGCCAATTTCTTCTTCTGAATCTTGATACACATTGTAATATGCATTTGTGGTGTCATCAACAACAAGTTTAACTTCAAGAGAAGTGTTTATTGAACCTAAGTTACCAATTGTGTTTTGTTGCATAGGCTCTTGTTCGGTAATACCACATACAATTACTCTAGGATGTATTGAGTTCACTGTAATCCAAGGATTTTGCTTGTTCCTCACACGATAATATCAAATGTAATAAACCTAGTCCGTTTGTGATACAAGTATAAAAGAATCATATTTTCGATGTCGTTTACGAGAGTGGACAGATGTAACACCGAATTCGTCTTCACGTTGACCCATGACAGGGTCATACCAGTCATAATAGAACACAATACACCTCAAATCAATAATTTCTGGATAGTGAGCTTCTAATATTTGACGAAAAACACCGTTGTATACAATTTCTCTCGATTGAGATGATACACCATAATTACAAGTTTTTTGTGAGTTTTCTTCATGATGACTCTTAAAATCATATCCACGAGTGCAGTACATTGGATAAGATTTTGCAGTAATAGGACCAGTCACCAACTCAACTAACCACGTGGGAAACGTTATCCCCCTATAAAGACATGTAGTAACCTACAAAATAATTGAATGTAATCAATTATAAATAAATATATATATATATAGGAAAATATTATTGAAATTTACATAATTATGATAACACTAACATAAAAATGCAACCATCTTACAAATTCGCTTTTTTTAAGTTCGACCAACTCATTTTCGCTATAATCTGTTCCATGTATAATGAACACGTATTTGTTCCATGTATATCCTGTTAATTATGAAAAAAATAATGAAAAATAAATTATAATAACAACTAAAAACAAAATTTAATTGAATGTACCTTTCATATTCCAAAACATCATCGCAATTTATCGAAATATACAAATGCAAGTGATTGTGTTCCTCCTCTGATAAGCGTCGGGTCTTCTCTTTTCCACTTAAACGTCTAATTTGTGCAAATATTTCTGGCACATACACTAGATAGCTTGGTTTTTTTCCTCCATCATCATGTCGTGCAGGTCGTCTATTTTTTGTTTGCACTTGCAATGGAAAATAGTAGCTGGCAAAGTTAGATGTTTCTTCATTAATACTTTGTGCGATGATTGAACCTTCAATCCTAGCAAGATTTTTAACTTTTTTCTTTAGATGGAACATATATCTCTCAAAAGGATAAATCCATCGGTACTGAACAGGTCCTTCAAGCGCTGCTTCTCTAGGGAAGTGAATAGAAAGATGCTCCATAACATCAAAAAAAAGTTGGTGGAAATATTTTCTCAAGGTTACAAATGAGAACCGGTATTTTTTCCTCCAGATTTCGGATATCATCTGCAGTAAGTGATCTTGTACATAAATCTCAGAAAAAAAACACCAATCCCTACATAAAAAAATATTTTAATATAATATAATATATGAAATTATGATTATTTATATATAAATAATATAAACGCCGTACCTGCAATTGCTCCGTGGACGTTTTTAGGTCGTAGATCGCTAAAGGCAAATGGGAATAGTCTTTGCATGACAACATGACAATCATGACTTTTCATCCCTGAAAATTTACCTTCAATAGTATCAACACAATAACGAAGATTAGATGTGTATCCATCTGGAAATTTGACACTATGTTTAATCCAGTCAAAGAATTCATCTTTTGCATGCGCATCCAACCGGAGTGCGAAAGACAATGATTTTCTATTAGATATTACATGTAGTTCCTTGCGGGAACAAATATCCAGAAAATCCAATCTAGCTTTCAAATTATCTTTTGTTTTTCCTTGCACATTTAGAACGGTATTCATTATGTTGTCGAAAAAATTCGACTCAATGTGCATAACATCTAGATTATGGTGCAACAAATGGTCCTTCCAATATGGTAAATCCCAAAAAATGCTCTTCTTGTGCCAATTATGGTATTCACCACAACCATCAACAGGGTAATATTTGTTACCTCCACATGAAGTCGTTCTCTCAACACCAAAATCTATAAGTTGAGTCATCATATAATTCTCGTCAAGAATAGGAGGTGGGGAATCAAAAATTTTTTTGTTTTTCCTTAAAAATGTCGTGCTCCGGCGATATGGATGATCTTGTGGTAGAAATCAACGATGACAATCGAACCAACTAGTCTTTCGTCCGTGTTTCAATTGGAACGCATCAGTATTATCTTAACAATATGGGGGCTAATCTTCCATGCATCGACCATCCTGATAATATACCATATGCTGGAAAATCACTTATTGTCCACATAAGTACTGTTCGCATCAATAAGTTCTATTGGTTGGAAACGTCGAATGCTTCGACACCATTTTTCCACAATATTTTTAACTCATGAATTAGTGGCTACAAAAAAATATCAAGCGATCGCTTAGGATGCTCTAGGCCGGGGACGAGAATTGTTAGAAACAAAAACTCTCGTTTCATGCACAAAAAAGAGGCAAATTATAAGGTGTAACGATAACTGGCCACAACGAGTATTGCCTCTAATGCTTCCCAAAAGGGTTGAATCCATCTGTACATAACCCGAGGTATACGTTTCTAGGCTCATATGCAAAAGTAGGATAAACCTGTTGAAAATGTTTCCATGCTTCTGCATCCGAGGGATGCATAATTTCTCCATTCAAATTATGTTCTGCATGCCATTTCATAGGTTTTGCCGTGTGTTCATATTGATATAACATCTTTAACATCTCTGTTAATGGCAAATACCACATCCATTTATGCGGAATAGGTACTCTACCACTTGTCTCTTGAAATCGAGGTTTGTGACAAAATCGGCACTTCATGCGGTTTTCATCATTCTCCAATAGATCATGCAGTTATCAATACATACATCGATCATCTGATATGGCAATCCAAGACCAGCTACAAGTTTTTGAACCTCGTAATATGAAGCAAGTGCAATATTATCTTCAGGTAATATAAAATCAGCTATCACATTCACACAATCTTCAGCCAAGTTGAAATCCGTCTTTATTGTCATCAACCTGCTTGCATCAGATAAAGGCGATAATCCATCTCTATATCTTTTATACAAAGGCTTCTTGGATACATCTAACATATCAAAAAAATTCTGGGCTTCCAAATTATGTTCCTCTATTCTGCTAATATCTTCAATCTACGATGCGCTTTGTTCACGAAATGCATCATTCACCATTTGAAGAGTACCTCCGTTTATATCAACTTCTGATGCCGGTTCCTCTACCCTAACATTATTACTATCTATTCTTTTTGAAGTACTACCATAGTATTGCATCGTTGCAACAGTTTCTCCATGTGAATACCAAATTTTGTAACCCGGCATAAATCCATTCCTATACAAATAATTACGTACTTGTCTAACAGAGATTAATCTATGATTTCGACATTTAATGCACGGACAATACATTTTACCATATTCCGATGTCATGCTATTGTTTGATGCAAATGCCATGAACTCTTCAACACCTTGCGAAAATTCATCAGTTAATTCACCTGTTGTTGAATCATATCGAGTTTTATCCATCCACGATCGAAAATACTCATAATAACCCGAAGACCACATTTTCTTAAAATTTTCTGTTCTTATGAAATTCTAAAAGACCAAAGCGTATTTAAAGTGAAAATTAAATATTATCATGGATTTTTAAGAGATTATTACGAATTTTTAACAGATTATTACGAATTTTTAACAAATTTTCACAAATTCTAAACAGATTATTCTTAAGAATATTCTCATTTTTGATGGTTTCCGACCACAATCGGATAATCACAAATTGTGAATCGATTTTTCTTACTTTTCCAACAGATTTCCGACGATTCCCGACACCACCGGATAATCACAAATTTTTCAAGATTATTCTTCAATTTCCGACGGATTGCCGATGGCCTCCGATAATGGTTGGCTATTTCCGATGTCTGTCCGACGACAGTCAAGGTTATCCCTTTGGTATATTCCCAACGGATTGTAAAACAACAAGCCATCGGGAAGGTGTCGGAAATTTACGATGGCTTCAAGAGGAAATCCCGACGACAAAGATTTCGTCGGAAAACCGATGGTGTACCGTTAGTTTTTACCATCGATTTCCCGATGGCCGTGTAGTCGTCGGCAATTACCAACGGATCCCCAACGACCCGAGGTACCTCGGTAATCCATCGGAAACCCATCGCCATGTCGTTGGAAAATTCCGACGGCTTTATGTCCATCGGAAATGCCATCCGAAATGTTGATGTTTTCTTGTAGTGTTTGTTCAGTGAGCACCAATTATCAGTTTAGAATGATCAATTTAACTAGCCGATACACTTGACATATATGTACTAAATCGTCTGTAACTTTTGATTTAGAGTTCATAATACACGAATCCAGTGCCCAAGTTAAGCTAACTCAATTTTATATACTAGGACAAAATTTAAGACGGAAATAGCCACGACAAAGCCTCCAAGTAATCGAATCTATCCCAAAGTGTGTGATTCCATGCATTATGCTTCATTTGTAAACCTTTGCTCAACGAGCATCAATGATCGGTTTAGGATGATCTCAGTTTATCTAGCCGATAACCTTGAGATGTTCGCACGAAATCGTCCGTAACTTTTGATTTAGAGTTCAGAATGACACGAATCTAGTGCCCATATTAAGCTAGCTCAAATTTCTATATTGTAAAAAAGTTTAAGACAGAAATAGCTAAGATAAAGCCTACAAATAATATAATCTATCCAAAAATGCGTGATACCATACATTATGTTTCATTTGTAAACTTTTGCTCAATTAGCACCAATCGTATTTAACTTTTGATTTAAGGTTTAGAACGACACGAATACAACGCATATGTTAAGCTAGCTAAATTTTCTATATTTTGAAAAATTTTAGGACAGAAATATCTTCGACAAAGCCTCCAAGTAATCCAATCTATCTCAAACTGTGTGATGTCATGCATTATGCTTCATTTATAAGGCTTTACTCAAGGAGCATCAATGATTAGTTTACAATGACCGTTTTAACTGGCCGATCAACTTGAGATGTATGCTTTAAATCGTTTGTAACTTTTGATGTAGAGTTCAGAATTACACGAATCCAATGCCCACATCTGGGTAGCTCAATTTTCGATATTGTGACAATATTTAAAACAGAAAGAGCTACCATAAAGCCTTCAAGTAATCCAATATATCCTAAACTGCGAGATGTCATGCATTATGCTTCATTTATAAACCTCTACTCAAGGAGCACTAATGATTAGTTTAGAATTATCAGTTTAGAATGATCACTTTAACTGGCTGATCAACTTGACATATCCGCACTAAATTATCTGTAACTTTTGATTTAGAATACATAATGACACGAATCCAGCGCCCACGTTAAACTAGCTCAATTTTCTATATTGGAACAAAATCTAAGACCAAAATAGTTAAGAAAAAGTTCCAAGTAATCCAATTTATCCCAAACTGCGTAAACCTTTGTTCAGTGAGCATTAATTATCAGTTCAGAATGATCAATTTAACTAGCCAATACACTTAACATATACGTACTATATCGTCTATAATTTTTGATTTAGAGTTCATAATATACGAATCTAATGTCCAAATTAAGCTAGCTCAAATTTTATATTAAGATAAAATTTAAGATGGAAATAGCCACGACAAAGCCTCCAAGTAATCTAATTTATCCCAAATAGCGTGATTCCATGCATTATGCTTCATTTGTAAACTTCTGTTCAACGAGCACCAACGATCGGTTAGAATGATCAATTTATCTAGCAGATAAACTAGAGATGTTCGCACGAAATCGTCTGTAACTCTTGATATACAGTACATAATGACATGAATCCAATCCCTATGCTAATCTAGCTCAATTTTCTATATTGTGAACAAATTTAGGACCAAAATAGCTACGAAAAAGCCTCCAAGTAATCCAATCTATCTCAACCTGATGGTGTCATGCATTATGCTTCATTTGTAAACCTTTGCTTAATGAGGACCAATGATCATTTTAGAATGATCAATTTACCTAGCCGATAAATTTGACATGTCTGCACTAAATCGTGCGTAACTTTTGATTTAGAGTTCTGAATGACACCCAACACCCACATTAACCTGGCTCAATTTTTTATATTGTTGCAAAATTAAAAACCGAAGTAGCTATGACAAAGCCTCCAAGTAATCCAATCTATCCCAAAGTGCATGATGCCATGCATTATTTTTTATTTATAAACCTTTGTTCAGTGAGCACCAATGATCAATTTAGCTAGCCGATAAATTTGAGATGTCTGCACTAAATCGTCCGTAAATTTTGATCTAGTGTTCAGAATGTCATGAATCCAACACCCAAGTAAAGCTAGACCAATTTTCTATATTGTGACAAAATGTAAGACTGAAATAGCTACGATGAAGCTTTCAAATAATCCAATCTATCCCAAACTGTGTGATGCCATGCATTATGATTTTTGTAAATCTTTGCTCAATGACCACCAACGATCATTTTAGAATGATCAATTTAACTAACCGATAAACTTGACATGTCCACAGTAAATCGTGCATAACTTTTCATATAGAGTTCAGAATAACATGAATCCAACACCCATGTTAAGCTAGCACAATTTTCTATATTGTGAAAAAATTTAGTACCAAAATAGCAATGAGAAAGCCTACAAGTAATCCAATCTATCTCGAACTGTGTGGTGTCATGCATTGTGCTTCATTTGTAAACCATTGCCCAATGAGCACCAATGATCATTTTAGAAAGATCAATTTAACTGTCCGATAAACTTGACATGTCCGCACTAAATCGTGCGAAACTTTTGATATGGAGATCTGAATGAAGCAAATCCAATTCGCACATTAAACTAGCTCAATTTTCTATATTGGGACAAAATCTAAGACTGAAATAGCTACGAAAAAGCCTCCAAGCAATCCAATCTATCCCAAACTACGTGATGCCATGTGTTATGCTTTATTTGTAAACCTTTGTTTAGTGAGCACCAATTATCAGTTTAGAATGCTCAATTTAATTAGCCGATTCTGAGAACTCTCAGAAAAACTCTCTTTCTCTCAATACACGAATCTCTCTCTGTTTTTTGCTCAAAAGAAAACGTGAATTGAAAACCTAGAGTCACACCCTTCTAAATACATGAATCTCTTATTCATTATTTAAAAGATTTTCTTTTTCTTCTTCAAGAATAATTCCATTATTCCTTGATGATGTTTCCATTTTTTTATGCTGTTTTTTCCTTTTCCCGCCAAGCTGATGTTTCCATTTTCCTTGATGTTGTTTTTTTCTTTTGCCGCCAAGATGTTCTTTCTATTTTTCGTGCATCTTCAATCTCCTCTTTTTTAGCTTAGTGTGACACTCAAGCAATTTACATCAAGACTAAGATTCATGCAATCACAGCCATACCAGAAACACAACATACAAGTAGGACTTCTAGCAGTGATTCGAAACTTATCCAATTAAACAATCTGCCTTGTTCATTACACATCACAGATTCCACAAAAACATAACATGGTTTGCAAACACAAGTTATACTAAAGTTTTCCAAACACATCTAGTCCTAAAACAAATTCTACATCTATTACATAGAAAATATTGCTCTCCCATACTGTTAGCTCATTGCTCCCCCATACTTTATGCATCGCCCAAATCTTCATAGTCATCTCCCCCTGCTTGAGTTTACCACTAAGATAAAAACATATATAGGCAAAAGTAGAGAGAATGCGAAAGAGACACATACCAGAGGCTAGCAGACGTTGAATGATACCAAGGGTATGTCGAAGTGCCTGCCTATCTTCAGCCGAGAGCCCAAAAGAGGAGCCTGATGGGAAGGAGCCAGAAGGCTGTGCACGAGAAAACACACCAGGAGGAACTTGGCGAAATTGACGAACTTTCGTAGAAGGTCCCTCGAAAGGAATGGGGTGTTGCTCATTAAGCATTCGAAAAATGAGGCTGGAATATGGCAAAAACAACTTAGATACTGGATTACGGGCCAATTGAAGAATATGATTGAACACCAGTTGCCCAAAATCAAACAGAATGCGATTGACGATTTTGTGAACTATCCGAGCATGACTAGGATTGGGGTAGCCACTGTTTCGAGTAGGAGACCAATTGTGACAGAAAATCTTGTACAGGATGGCATTGTTCGGTGTAAAGTGAGTGACTAGCAATGAACTCCACTGATGAGTAAACCCTCCACTCATGAACACAGCAAGTTCATCATCGGTTAATTCACGAACCGGTTCTAAAGTAGCAGCAAAAGCAAAGTTCGTCAAATCACAAGCAGCATTGATCAAATCCGGAGAGAACTTACATTGAAACCCTTTGACAAAGACCTCCAGACATTTTGACTCAGTTTTGATGGCTGGAAGATTTGCACAAAACTCCCATAGAGACTTCTTGTCATAGGACCATACGTCTGTGACTGTCCGAGTCATCCCAGCATCACGAATATGGGTTTCGATTTCACGAGGGATTGTACCAAAACGGACTTGACACTCATCAATGAACTGGTGGTGAGAGAACAATTCATACCTCGATGGGTGAGAAACACGGCGAGGAGGCGTAGAGGGAGGAACAGCTGAGGATTCCTTCCTTTGAGACCGAGTGCGTTTTCGAGCAGCCGGAATTGGAGGCTTGCGAGCACGCTTGCGAGTGGCAGAACGTGATGAGGAGTGCCGCAATTCATCAGAGAGGATTTCTACCGAACCCGAGAGTGTTGACGGTGCCACAAGAGGAACCACATTGTCTGCTGGTGGTGAGGCATCTGCAACAGCAGGAGACACGGGAGGAGCCGGCGAAGGGACACGCAGAGGCAAAATCGAGGGCGAGGTTTCCAGACGCGGTGTCGGCGATGAAACCCTAAGTGCAGCCAGAGGAAGCGAGTCCAGAACAGGAGTCAAGATGGGGGCTAGGGCTGAATCAGGTATTTGTATATCTGATTCAGAGCTTACTTTCGGAGATGGGGTCGACGGTTGAGCGGGTGGAGTGGGAGTGTGTACAAGACGCGACAAGCTGGAGAGAAACAACTTCATGGTGAATAGTATAGTTCTTGGGAGGAATGAACACACATACAAGGACACTCCACATATATATATTTGAACCGATGCAATGGTTTATTAACCCACGCGAAGAGATGTACCTTTTCAAATGTGGCTGAAAGAAACCGCTTGAACTACGGATATGATCCAGTGATTCATTGATACTATCAATATAGCCAAAATCACTTAGGAAGAATAGACACATAGATATGAGACATCATTAGTCAGAGAGTGAGGGACCCTAGTTATGAGATATTAAGAAACAAAACTAACACACTAGCCTACCAACAATTTATGTGAACCTATGTAGACAAACCTTAATTTGATCAGGACCATATATTGAAAACAAAGACTATATACACACTTTTCTCACATCTGATCTAGTCTGGTGACTAGTCTTTCACACCCTCATGCCTTTATCAAGGTTTATTCTTATTCATGAAAGCAGCTTGTAGTGAATTTTTCAATTGAGGAAAAGGCTCCATAATATGATGACATCAGATCAGCCATAAACGATCTGTTTGGCTATCGATGAGTCTGATGGATTTTTTTTATATTTTTTCTCTTCCCCCCTTTTTTTCTTCCCCTTTTTATTATTTCTTTTTTCTTTTTTCTTTTTTTTTCCATAAACTCTTTGACCTCCTTCATATTAGTGAGATGATAAACACACGACGGCATGAGGGGAAACTCTTTTTCACCAGTAAATTTTGACGTTTGATAACGTGCATCAGATTTGCTCCAACTTCGAGTCCCTGTCTTAGATCAAATCAACTCACATAAACAGTTAGAGCTCATACACACCAATTGATTTCCTCAAATTGATAAATCTGTTGAAATCCAATGGCTTAGTGAACATATCAGCTAGTTGCAGTTCAGTTCCCACATGATCGATTGCAACTAGTTTCTCTTCAACCAAATCACGAATGAAATAATGCCTAATATCAATATGTTTGGTATGTGAATGTTGAACTGGATTTTTGGCAATATTGATATAACTCTCGTTATCACAATGAACAAGTAGAGAATCAGATGTCATACCATAATCAACTGTCATTTGTTTCATCCACAAGAGTTGAGTACAACAGCTCCCTAGTGCGATGTATTCAGCTTCAGCTGTTGACAATGATACATTGTTCTGTTTCTTACTATGCCAGGATATCAAGTTATTGCCAAGGAAGAAACATCTTCCACTTGTGCTTCGTCTATCATCCAAACACCCAGCCTAATCAGCATCACAATATCCTGCAATATGTTGATTTGTATCTCTCGTGTATAACGGGCCTAATTCTGATGTTCCCTTGACATACTTAAGGATTCGTTTGACTGCCTGTAGGTGTGACAACTTGGGTTTAGCTTGATACCGGGCACAAATTCCCACACTTACGCATAGATCTGGTCGACTTGTCGTAAGGTCTAATAGGCTGCCAATCATTCCTCTGTATACCTTAGGATCCACATCTTCTCCTTGTTCATCACAAGATAGTTTGATGTTGACTCCCATAGGTTTCTTAGCTAATTTGCATAGTTGTTCTGAGTGATAAATATGTACTCTTTGTTTGCCTGATATAAAGCCCCAGAAAGTAATTCCGTTCACCTACCATGCTCATTTCAAATTCATTTGTCATCTTCTGCATGAACTCATCAACCAGAGCTTGTTGCTCCAAAAACTATGTCATCGACATATATTTGAACCACAATAAAGCATTTCTTGCTGTCAACCACAAACAGTGTCTTGTCTACAGTCCCTCGAGTGTATCCTTGATTAATTAAAAACGAAGTCAAACGTTCGTACCATGCTTTTGGTGCCTGTTTTAATCCGTACAGAGCTCTTTTTAGTTTGTAGACATGATGAGGATTCTCTGGATCTTCAAAATCTTTTGGTTGTTCCACATATACTTCTTCCTGTAGTATACCGTTCAAGAAGGAACTTTTCACATCCATCTGATGAAGTTTGAATCCCATCAAACATGCCATTCCAACCAAGAATCTGATGGATTCCAATCTGGCAACAGGCGCAAAAGTTTCTTCAAAATCGATTCCTTTCACTTGAGAGTATCCCTAAGCAACCAATCGAGCCATATTTCGCACTACATTTCCATGTTCATCTATCTTATTCTTGAAGACCCATTTAGTCCCAACGACATTAACTCCTACTGGCCAGGGCACCAAATCCCAAACACTGTTACGTACTGTTCAAGCTCTTCTTGCATTGATTGTATCCAATATTCATCCATCAATGCTTCCTTGTGAGTCTTGGGTTCTAATAATGAAACAAAGCAGGCAAAATGTACCATTTCTTTGAAGTTAATTTGCTTTTTCCTTGCAACCCTTTCACTATTTACCTCGCCAATTATGTCCTTTTTAGAGTGCTTTCGATGAACTTGTGGCCTAACTTCATGTTTTGATTCTTATCCTGAATCTGACTCTGGTTCCTTATCTTCAGAGACTACCTTATCTTCTTTTGGTACCGTTTGATCACTTGTTCCCTCAACCAACTTAAATATTAATCCTTGTGATGAAATATCATTAAACACAACATTACCAGTCTCTTGAGTAGCCCTCATTCTTTTGTTGTATACTATGTACGCAGTACTTGATCCTGAATACCCAAGGAATATTCCTTCATCACTTCTTGAATCGAACTTTCCGAGTTGATCCTTATCATTCAAAATATAACATTCACATCCAAATACATGAAAGTAGCTTTACCTTTCCGTAGGAGCTTCCAGAGTTGATATGGCGTCACATTTGTTCCCTTTCTTATGTATACTCTATTTATCACATAACATGTCGTGTTGATTGCATCTGCCCAAAAATGCTTGGCCACTTGATTTCCATGTAGGATTGCTCGAGCCATTTCTTGAAGCGTTCTGTTCTTTTGTTCAACAACTTCGTTCTGCGGAAGTGTTCTGGGTGCTGAGTACTCTCCACAAAACTTTTCGTTCTGTTGAAATATCCCATGCTCTCCACAAAACTTGTCAAAGATGTTATTCTGAAACTATCTTCCATGGTCGCTTCTGATGACCTTAATTGTGTACTTCTTCTCGTTCATCAGTTGAAGAGCTAGAATCTTAAAGCTGTCAAACGTTTCTATTTTCTCTCTCTGAAACCTTACCCATGTGTACCTGGTGAAGTCATCGACTAACACAAAAATGTACTTTTTCCCAAAAATGCTTTCTACCTGAATTGGACCCATCAGATCCATTTGAATTAGATCCAAAGCCTTTTTTTATCTGAATGTCTGGTACTGTCTTGTGGTGAACTTTAACTTTCTTTCCTTTGGCACATGGTCCACATACGAATTCATTATCCAGTTTTAACTTGGGAATTCCTCGTATCACATCTTGTTGAGACAGCTTCACCATAGTTCTGATGTTCATATGTCCAAGCTTTTGGTGCCACAGATTCAACTCATCTTTCTTAGTGACAGACAAACATTTCTCAGACTGTGTCCACACATAACAATTGTTCCCTATCCTCATCCCTTGTAGGATTACAGAGTTCTGACCATTTGTTGCATTGCATCCAGTACTTGTGAATGTGATTGAGAGACCTTCACCACATAGTTGACTGATGCTGATCAAGTTCTCCTTCAGACCCTCTACCAAATACACATTTTCTAGCTCTGGAGCTGTTCTACCAGTGGTATCACCCTTCCCTTTGATTTTTCCTTTAGCTCCATCTCCAAAGGTAACTTTCCCTGCTGTGGTTTTCTCAAATTTCTAAAGATACTCTTGATTACCTGTCATGTGTCTTGAACACCTGCTGTCAAAATACCACACAGCCTCAGCTGATTTTTGTGGTCCTTCAGCCGTATAGGCAGCATACAAATAGAGATCTTGCTTCCTCGCCCATACTCGGTTATATTGTCTCTCGTCCCACCAGAATCTATTACGCCTTAGCAGATTTTTAATTTTCTCTTGATACATGTAACAGTGAGGTCTGATATGTCCTATCTTACCACAATAATAACATTCATGCCTGTTGTAAGATTGCCAGTTCTTAGTCCACTGGGACCTAAGGCTTCTATCCTGTCTGAATCCACCTTTAGTTCCTCCAAAGGTATTCTTCCTCTCTTGTCCAAATTCCTTTGCCTTGATAAACTGAGGCATGCCCTTTGTAGGATTCCCTTGATAGCCCAATCCCCAGTTAGTGTGACTTGTTCTACAAATTTGTAGCAGCTTATCCAGATCCTCTATTTCTTTGCTCTGCATCTTGATGTTCTTCACCTGACCATCCAGTTTGCTTTCAAGATCTCTTGACTTTTGGCGTTCTGCTTTGAGTTCTTCTTTCATTAATTCAACCACTCACTCCAGCTCCTGCTTGTCCTTAACAAGGATTTACTTTTCCAGAATCAGCTCCTTATTTTTGTCTCTAGTCTTGACTAGTGATTCACACAGAATTTTATTTTCTTCATACAGAGACAGATCGAGATTGTCTTCAGGTTCAGAATCAGCTTCCTCATTAATCTGTCCAAAATATGCAATAAACTTTAGCATATTCTCATCATCATCCTCATCATCAGAGTCAGATTTTTCGTAGCTCACGAACAACTTTTCCTTGTTTCTTCCAACTCCAACACATTCAGTCTTAGTGTGTCCAAACCCTTTGCATTCACTACATCTGGTAGACTCTCGTTTTTTTGCAGTTGGACACTCGGCTTTGAAGTGCCCTATTCCTTCACATTCGTGACATTTTGCCTTTGATTTCTTGAAACCTTTATCTGCCTTGTAATCACTTTCTCCTCTAGGTGAACTGAAGTTCTCCTTCTTTTGACCTTTTTCAAACTTTTTGAATATTTCCTCATGATCATGCTGACTTTTTCTTCAAGACAATCAGGCTACTCTTTCTCTTGATTTGCTGCCAGGACAACACCCTTATTTCTGGAAGGATTCTTCTTGTTTTGTTCCAGTTCGTATGCTTGCATCATTCCTACCACTTGATCAAACTTCATCTCATCTGAGTTTAAGGATTCTTCTTGTTTTGTTCCAGTTTGTATGCTTGCATCATTCCTACCACTTGATCAAACTTCATCTCATCTGAGTTTAAGGATACCTCTATTGCTGATCTATGTGCCTGAAATTTCTCCAGAAGACATCGCAGGAATTTTTTCACGAGCTTCTTGTCTTTGTATTTCTTCCCATGGACCAGGGCTTCATTTGCGATTGAACTTAGTTTTCCACTGAATGCCTCAACAGATTCATAATCACCCATTGTAAGGGTTTCAAACTGTGATGCCAACATATCTATTCTCGTTCTTCGCACATTGCTTGTTCTCTCATATGATGTTTGTAGTGAGTCCCAAGCTTCTTTGGTTGTAGAGCATCCTTGAACACGTTTGAACTGATCTTTGGTCAGTGATTTCCAAATAACAGACAACGCCTTTGAGTTGTAATTAGACATAGTTTTCTCCTCTATCGTCCAATCCCTTTTAGGTTTAGGGATCAAATTTCCTTCCTCTGTTTTGATAGTTGGTTCAAACCATCCGACTTCCACCACAGTCCATGCATCTTCATCAATTCCTTTGATTAGAGCTTTGATTTGAACCTTCCACCAACCAAAGTTTTCTGCCTCAAGGAGTAGAGGTTTCATTGATCCAAAGTGATGGGAGTTATCCATCTTTAGTCCCTAGATCACACATGTTTTATATTTAAAGAAATAGTATGATTCTTACCAGATGTAGGCTATGATACCAATTGAAAGTTTGTGATAACTCCAACAGATCTATTCCACGAAACTATATCTTTATTAACTAGAATTTTTGTTAAGTTAATTCCTTATAATTACACTTAACTTTGGATTTAAACAACTCTACTCTTGTAGATTGCAACCAAACAATTTCTGGTGTATCCAAAGATATATTTCAGCTCTCTGTCTCGATCACTTCAACGCAGAAACACTCTTCACTTGAAGTGAACAGACCAGATCACCAAAGACCCTTCTTCTGAGAACTCTCAGAAAAACTCTCTCTCTCTCTCTCAATACACGAATCTCTCTCTGTTTTTTGCTCAAAAGAAAACGTGAATTGAAAACCTAGAGTCACACCCTTCTAAATACATGAATCTCTTATTCATTATTTAGAAGATTTTCTTTTTCTTCTTCAAAAATAATTCCATTATTCCTTGATGATGTTTCCATTTTTTCTGATGCTGTTTTTTCCTTTTCCCGCCAAGCTGATGTTTCCATTTTCCTTGATGTTGTTTTTTTCTTTTGCCGTCAAGATGTTCTTTCTATTTTTCATGCATCTTCAAGGTATTAAACCTTAGACTAAACAACCGAAATATTTTAATACAAATCAGTTTTCTAACACAAATATAAGAACAAAACGATATTCTCTTGAGAATACTTAAAAGAAAAAAAATGCAACTCTTTACTAATATTAAGGTAAAAAGTAGTTTACACTAACAACTTTATTAATAGAGATCATCAGTTTGACATAAATAGAGAGGATACAAAAAAAAAGATAGTGGACTCAGACTCAACAAACAAGATAAAATTAATATATATTATGTTCGTTTGTTAGTTATAAAAAGTTGTAGCTGCGATTGTGGTATGTTGTTGCAATTATTTACGGTAGACGTAGCGATCAGATGTTATGTCATGTGTCGCAATTTTTTCGATCACTGATTAAACTAACGATACAATTAAAAATTTACGATCAAACGTAACCAACGGCAGCATACAAACGTATAACATATGTTATAGTCACAATCGCAATATTGACCATATCCGTAATTGCAACCATAAATATATGCGACGATCAAATAAACAAAACTATAATGTCTAGTTTGGAAATTTTCGATTTCGTTACATTATGAATTTTGTGGAATATTAACCGATGTAAGAAAAAATAAATGATAATTATGTAATTAAAAGAAAAAGGGAGATGGAGGCGCAACGTTTGAATAGTCAAATGCTCCAACGTTCGAATTATTTCAAAACACGCGAATAAATCACAACCGTTAATCAACACGCTCCCACCACCTTCCGATTGCATCTCGTCATCTTCACACAATTCACATAACGTCGCTTTTTCTCACACTCTCTCTTTCCCTCTCCAGTCCCAATTTCAAAGCCCTCTTGCTTCTTCTCTCATCACCCACAACTCAATTAAATATGCCCTTTATCTCCGAGACTGCTAGTGCCATTAAGCGTCGGTTTGGATTCCATGATCGTGCCGCCGCGTCGGAGTCTCTACGCTCTGTGCCCTGCACGCCGGATGCCACCACCGTGCCCAGGGAGAGCCACACTCAACAGTCTTTGGTTGTCTCTTCCGCGATTAGAAGCATGCCGGAATTGGATGAAGATGGAGTAATTTGTGCTGGATCTGCTCAGATATCGAGGTCTCAAAGCTTTGAACTCAACGATGATCCATCGTTCTGGAAAGATCACAATGTGCAGGTGCGATATTTTTTAGTTTTTGGTATTGGAAGAATTTGATGAGTAACCGTTCGAGAGTTTCTTCTCTGGGTTCCTTAGTAGATTTGATTTGCCAAGCTTTTCTGAACCTATTTGGTTAATGATTAAGACATAATCGACGAGTCGACACTCTTTTTCATTTGATTTTGAGAATAATATGGGTCTTCATCCGTTGAAGAAAGCGAAGTTTATCTTCTCTTTTTGGAATGTTGAAATTAGGTTATCATAAGAACCCGCCCACTAAGTAGCTCAGAGATTTCTACACAAGGCAATAACAGATGTGTTAGGCAAGACAACGGCCAGGCAATCACTTGGATTGGGAATCCAGAGTCTCGTTTCACATTTGATCTCGTTGCTGACGAGAATGCTAGCCAGGTACCGCCTTTTGTTCAAGCTTAACACTTTTTATGCATTATGCATTTTTCTAAAAAGGTTTAGACTGCTCCTGACAATCTGCTTGCTTTCATTTTTTTCCCTTGCAGGAACAGATGTTTAAAGTGGCTGGAGTGCCTATGGTGGAGAATGTCGTGGCTGGTTACAATAGCTGCATGTTTGCCTATGGTCAGGTGAGCTTTATATTCTTTATCTGACTATGAGGTTTATCTGCATTTACTTCAATTCTTATGGTACTTTTAATTTGCAGACTGGAAGTGGGAAAACTCACACTATGCTTGGAGATATTGAGGGGGGAACACGTAGACATAGTGTCAACTGTGGGATGACACCTAGAGTTTTTGAATATTTGTTCTCAAGGATCCAAAAGGTTTGGTTCCTTAAGACGTTCGGTATGCATGTGATTTTTCTGCGAAATCTCATGTGCTAAACTTTGCTGTACCAGGAAAAAGAGGTCCGCATAGAGGAAAAGCTACATTTTACTTGTAGATGCTCGTTTCTGGAGATATACAACGAGCAAATTCTCGATTTGTTAGATCCATCTTCTTATAATTTACAGGTATCGTTACCAAATGCGTCCTGTCATTTTTAGGCTGATATTAAAACTTGTGAATTGAGTGTTGTATTTCATGTGGAACTAATCAAAATTCAAACATCGTCATTTGCAGCTAAGGGAAGACCACAAGAAAGGTATTCATGTTGAGAATCTAAAGGAGGTTGAAGTTTCAAGTGCCAGAGACGTGATTCAACAATTGATGCAGGCAAAACATTTCGCTTCTCCATCCTAAAATGCAACGTTTTATATTAGCTTCACTTGATCTGCTCTGCTCTTCTAAGTTTTTCGTATTCTGACCTGCTTCCATACTATAGATACTTTCTGAACTATTAAAGTTTGATCCTATGTAAATTTAAATTTCTCAAAGTAACCTTGTCTGTCTATGTGTTACTTGGAAGACTGGTTACGGAAAATTTACTCTGAATTTGCTGAGTAAAATTAGTCAATCTACTTGAGAAGCTTTTCATGCTAGTAGCTCTTTTACTCCATAGTCAGAAACATAATGCAAGAATTAGTTGAAAAGTTGCTTTTTAATTACATTTCATTTCGTTTTACTTTTCTTATACGGCTTCCATAATACACGCCGGTTTGAACTTTTTTGTGTGTAGGGTTCTGCAAACAGGAAAGTAGCTGCTACCAATATGAATCGTGCAAGTAGTCGATCTCACAGTGTATTTACATGCATCATCGAAAGCAAAGTAATCAATTTCATTTAATATGTCAAAGTGAGTTTTCAGGCTGAATTTCTGGAATTGTTATAACATGACCTGGTTTTTCTATTAGTGGGTATCTCAAGGTGTAACTCATCATCGTTTTGCACGGCTTAATCTTGTTGATTTAGCTGGATCTGAAAGGTAACATCACCTTTAAACTTCAAGAATTCGAATACCCTTTCTTTGATTATGATATTCTGCTAACATATGGGGTGTAGGCAAAAGAGTTCAGGTGCTGAAGGTGAACGCCTCAAAGAAGCAACCAACATCAACAAGTCCCTTTCAACCTTGGGGTAAGAATACATCTTTATACAAGCATCAGTCTAGTTTGGTCTATGTTATATAGTTTTGATGATTTGTGCCTTTACTGACTTTCTGCAGGCTTGTAATCATGAATCTTGTTAGCGTTTCCAATGGAAAATCAGTCCATGTTCCTTATCGAGATTCAAAGCTCACATTTCTGCTTCAGGTAAAAATGAAGTCTTGAATAATGAGAACTCAACATGATTTCGCATTTGACATATTTTTAGCTTGGAGTTTTCTATTATAGTTCTCTCACTTACATGCAGTGATTATCAACCATCACTCCTTTATATATATACAGGATTCTCTTGGAGGGAATTCAAAGACAATAATAATTGCTAATATTAGCCCATCTAGCAGGTACATAAATGATAAATATCTGTGTCGGTTTATGATTCCATGACCTGTCTCCCTGAAATATTCATTGGACTGTATCCCACGGCATTGTGTATGTTCTTTTCTTCTCTTACCAGTTGCTCATTGGAGACCCTAAGCACCTTGAAGTTTGCACAGCGTGCCAAGCTTATTAAGAACAATGTAATGATATTACTCATTGGCATTGTTTGATATTGTATAGATCTGATGTAGTGCATTAAATTTAGTTATATTATACTCCACAGGCAATTGTCAACGAAGATGCATCTGGAGATGTTATTGCTATGCGGTTACAAATTCAGCAGCTCAAGGTAGTTTTTTTCAGCAAAACTGTTTCGCTTTCTCTTCTGGGCTTGTTCTTATCTGTTGTAAATCAAATTCTACAGAAAGAAGTATCCCGATTAAGAGGAATGGTTAACGTTGGAGTAAACAATCAGGATATTGACACTGTCTCAATGGGTTGCCCTGCAACTCCAATATCTCTCAAGTGGGATGGGTTCAGTGGATCATTCACTCCTCTGACAACTCACAAAAGGATGTCTAAGGTTTGAAATCGGTTTCGCTGATAGGAAGTTTCTCTACGCTATGCTATTGCTTTTTCTTATAAATTTGATCTTCATTGTTCAGTATTTGGCTTGTTCTTAACATTTTCATTTGTTTTTGCTTTGTAGGTACAAGACTACGAAGTTGCACTTGTTGGTGCTTTCAGGAGAGAGAGAGAAAAGGACGCTGCTTTACAAGCTTTGGCTGCTGAAAATGAGGCCTCAATGAAGTTGGTATGTTAGAAATAGATTCCTCACTTGGGATAATTGAAGAAATGATGGTGAAATTCATAATGGTTTTTTCACCAAACAGAAAACAGAGGATAATTGAAGAAGTGATGATGAAATTCATAGTTGTTTTTTTCACCAAACAGGAAAAGAAAAGAGAGGATGAAATACGAGGGCTGAAAATGATGTTAAAGCTCCGAGATTCAGCAATCAAGAGTTTACAAGGTGTAGCTTCAGGAAAGATTTCTGTTGAAGCACATCTGCAAAAAGAAAAGCTAGACCTTTTGAAAGAGATTGAGGTGCTACGAGCTCAGGTTGACAGAAATCAGGAAGTGACTAAATTTGCTACGGAGAATTTGCGATTGAAAGAAGAGATCCGTAGGCAAGTCCCTGTGAAAATTCCCTATTTTCCCTCAGCAATATATACCTTTTTTCCTTTTTCGTTTGAGCTACATTTATATATCTTTTCTAACTTTCATTTATCTACACAGATTGAAAGCGCAATGTGGTGAAGGTGAACGGGATATCTTGAATCAACAGATTCAAGCATTACAAGCGAAGGTGAAAAATATATTCTGGCATTTCAATACCTTAGAAATTTGCTTACGATTTGAACTAGCATGTAACTTGGATCTATGTACAGCTGCTAGAAGCTCTTGACTGGAAACTCATGCACGAAACAGAGTCCTCCATGGTGAAAGAAGATGTTACCATCAGCGATATATTCTACTCAAATCAGGTATGGGCGTCTTTCATCTGTGCTGATAAGTTGTTTCTATGATACAACAATGAAATGTTCTAGCCTCTAATCTTTTTCATATTTTGCAGAATCAGGAATTAAAGAAACTACAAGATGAGAATGAATTCCTCCGGGTGGAGGTTATTATTGTCCTTCAGCTTATTCGGGTTTAAAGGCCCTTTTATTCACTACATCAGATTAGATATCTCTAACTTTGTGCTTCTTTTTGCAATCTGAAGGCTATACAAAATCGGGCAGAAATGGATTCTCTTCAGAAATCATTAAGTTTTTCCCTTGACGAGAAAGAGAGATTGGAAAAGTAATTTATTGTACACTAGTTCTTTTAGGTTCAATCACTAAGCCTCTGCTCATCTCTTTGGATTTCTTTGCAGGGTTGTGGAAAATCTGGTTAAGCAGCTTGAGGAAATGAGATCCTTAGGCATGGTTGGCGATGATGATCAGATGGAGGTTAAAACAATGGTTCAAGCCATTGCATGTGCTAGTCAAAGAGAAGCTGAAGCTCACGAGACAGCTATCAAATTGTCTAAAGAAAATGATGAACTCTGCCAGAAATTTAAGGTCCTGCTTGAGGACAACAACAAACTTATAGAGCTGTATGAACAAGTAACCGCAGAAAACAGCTCCAAAGCTTTGGGAAATATCGAGATAAATTCATCAAGTAAAAACGCTGAAGCTCAAAACAGTGCTGAAATATCTCTGGAGGTCGATAAAAGTGCAGCTGAGGAGCTGAAAGAAATGATAAGAAACCTGGAGAATCAGCTTAGCGAGATGCAGGAGGAGAACGAGAAGCTAATGAGTCTGTATGAAAGTGTTGTGAAGGAAAGAGATGAATTCAAAATGAAGCATACTGAAACGTCCGCTGAAGATTTAAACTCAGCGAGGCTGAAACTTGAACTGGTGCAGGAAAAGCTTTCAGTCTCTGCTAAAACCATTGGAATGTTCTCTTCGCTTGAAGAGAATATTGTGGACATCATCAAGCTGTCAAAGCAGATCAAAGAGGCTGAAGACAAAGTTAAGGAGCACCGGAATGAGCTAGGATCAATCGAAGCTATCTCTGATCAAACCAATGCAAGAAAAGAAGTTGCAGAGAAGAAGATAGCTGCTCTGAGATGCTCACTATCAAACTTTGCATCATCTCAAGCTTACTTCAAACAGCGAGAAGAACGGGCAAGGGCGCATGTGAAGGCATTTTCCAGTCATCTGAACCAGAAAAATGAAGAACTCGAAGTTCTTCGTTCTGAAAAAAGAGAAATGGACGCTGCTATGGGTAAGATTCAACAGTCCAAGGCAGAGCTTAAGAGTAACATTGTAATGCTGAAAATAAAAATGGATGAAGAGAACAGGAGACACGAAGAAGAGAAGGTTCTTTGTGCGATTGATAACAATGAGAAGCTAAACACTCCTCAACGAAACACTCTGCTTACAGGTAAAGCCACAGATTTACTGAAATCCGTGGAAGACAAAACAAAACTCCAAGTTGAGATGAAGCTTTCTCGGGAAAAGCTAGCTTCGGTTAGAAAAGAAGTTGATGATATGAACACGAAGGCTCTAAAACTCGACAAGGAGATCAAAAGCATGGAAAAAGAGATAGAGAAAAATTCAAAGACGAGATCCGACTTAGAGATGGTATTGCAAAACATAATCCAAGAGAAGCAAACTCTTCGGGAGATGGAAGAAGAAGGAATGTCTGAAGTACAAAACATGATAACTGAGATTCACCAGCTTGTCTTTGAGTCAGATTTAAGAAGAGAAGAGGCGATGATTGTAAGAGAAGAGATCGATGCAGAGGAGCTAAGAGTGAAAGAGATGCACAAGGCTAAGACCGAGACAGTCGATAAAGCGTGGAAGACATTAGAGAAGGAGAACAAAAAAACTCTGTTGTCAGGTCAAATTGAAGAAGTAGAGAATGCTTTGGAATTGGTTCACGAGGCCACGAAGTTGCTTAGAGATTCTCAATAACAGGAGTTACTTGAGTCGCACGTTAGGAGTTATGGTGTTGTTGTGTATGAAATTTGAAGACATGGCTTTTATTAAAAAAAAGCTCCAATTTTTGGAATAAAGGAAGTACATCACTTCCTTTTCAAAAGAATCTCACCAAACTACTTCTTCACTTGTTTGTTTCCTCTATGTGAAATTAGTATTGCTTGCGTGAGCTTTAATATGCATAAAATTATAAAACTTTGATATTACTAAAATTATATATTTAGATGGAAATTTTTAAAAATATCATTTTAATATATCAACTTTTATTAATGACTCATTTTAATATGTGTTGTATTACCAATTGTTGTTGTTTCTTAAACTACTCGAACTGATTTGGTTAACAAACTATATTAATACATTTAGCAATTTAACAAATTATAAATATTTAATTTATATTTATATTTATATTATAAATATCTTGTAAAACAAATGATATTTATAAACACATCTATCGTGATTAACATTTATTAAAAATATATAAATTGGGAAGGAAGGATTAGGAAAATCCTATTGATTGCAGCTTTCTCCGGACTCCCGGGAAAAGCATGAAAAAAAGGCTCGAACGGTACGTTGGTCTCTTTGAGTTCGTTACTCTGGTTACCGGTGTAGTTTCACTGAGCGTAGTGAACGGCTTTAGATTTTTTTTTTTTATATTTCCACTTCAAATATAAAAATAAAATATATCGATTTTTTTATAGAATTGTGATTAGAATATGAACTGGCCCATGACCAAAGGGATTCATCCAGTATCTGATCCCGTCTCATTCCGACCAGAGGAGAAGGAAGAGATAGATTACTTGACAGAATATTTGATTAAATTCACAAAATATAAATATAATAAAATATTATAAATATATGGTTAAATCCTAACAACTTTATAAATTAAAAGTATTAAGTTTCATATTTATTTTTATATTACGAATATTCCATAAAAACGTCATTTATCTTTACATTATTATTTGAAAAATAAATTTTATAAAATAATATTAAAATTATAAAATATTAATTCAAATGCCATTATAAATAAATAAAACATAGAGATAAATATCAAATACATAAAAATGTTAAAATATATATGAATATTGCGAAATTCAATTTTTAAAATTCAAATCTTTATTAATATACTTGAATATTTTTTTACCAAAAAATAAATAAATTAACTATATAATATTACATATAACAATTTAAAGTTTCGTATTTATAATTATATTACGAATATTCTATAAAATAATTACAAATATACCTCATCACATGACCATCAACAATTTTGAAATGTATCGAAAACTATATGAAATATATGGATAATATAGTGACATGTGTAAACTATTATGGAACATATTATTAACATTATAATTCGATTTTTGATTGGCCAAAATTTTAATCAACAATGTTAGCATTATAATTCGATTTTTGATGGTCAAAACTCTAATATTGCGTTTAAAAACTAAAAAAAGAAAAAAAGAATGAGTAGAAAAAAAAAGAGAAAAAAATGGAGAATAAAAAACTAAATAAGAAAAATTCATGATAATTTCGTTTGAATGAAATATGATGTTATTATAATGTTAATAACATTCTATAATATTTTATATATACCACCATATTGTTATTTCCTATAATTTTTAATATATTTCGAAACGATAAATATATATCCATGGGATAAAGTATATTATGAGTAGATGACAATTACTTCTGCTTTAAACATTAAATCTAGGGTTTACTTCCTCTACCTACACAAACTAGTGCAACTAAACCTCGTTCAACATGAACTTTTTGGGGTTTTCATATATTACATAAACTGTATTTTTCTGTTGTAAAAACCCTAAACAATGATAAAACTTTCAATTTCAATTGACAGTAAACCAATCAATTGAACCAACAAAACCGATTCATAAAATAAAACCGATTAACTGAACCAAGAACCGATTAACTGAACCAAGAACCGATTAATTGAACCAAAAACCGATAAATTGAACCAAGAACTAAAAACCAAATAACTTGCAACTTTGAAATCGATTTTAGGTCAAAATCGAATTGGGGGAAAATCGAATTGGGGGAAAATCGATTCTAGGGCAGCAAGAGGAAATCGGCGGTGGTGATGACTCGAACGAAGGCGGAGGCAGCGCGGTTTCCGTATTCTCCTAACAGAAACACGTCGCAACCCACACAACGAAAAGCAGTGTTCGTCGAGGAAAGGAGAGAAGTCGAAGAGGAAAAGAGAGAACTCGAAGAGGAAGAAGAGGAAGAAGAGGGAGGAGGCGAAGAAGAGGGAGGAGGCGACGAAGAGGGAGGAGGCGACGAAGAGGGAGGAGGCGACGAAGGGAGAGACCGGGAGTAAGAGAGAGACCTGGAGGAGAGAGACCTAGAGGAGAGAGACCAGGAGACAGAGAGACACAGGGAGGATAGAGATCGGGAGGCAGAGAGAGACACAGAGGCAGAGAGAGGAGGCAGAGAGAGAATTCAAAATGCAAGATATTGAAGAGTCCAGCCATTGCAAGACTATTTTTGGATAAGATAAGGAGAAATGAAAATCTTATGCCTCTCGAGATTCAAGAAGCTATTAAAGAACAATGGAAATTGTCTGCTTCAGTCAACCAATGCCAGAAAGGAAGACTTCTTGCTTTGAAATGGATTCAAGCCGAGTATGAAGAACAATTTGCATATCTACGAGGCTACTGCCAGGAGATACGGCGGACAAATCCAGGTTCTACGTGTGAAATAGGCACGGTAGTTAATGAGAATGGTGATGATGTCTTTGAGCGGTTTTATGTGTGTTTCAATATTTTGCGGACAACGTGGTTGAGGACTTGTCGCAGAATTATAGGCGTAGATGGCTGTTTTTTAAGAACACGGCAAAAAGGTATCTTGCTTACTGCAATTGGCCGAGACGCCAATAACCAAATATATCCTTTCGCTTGGGCCGTGGTTCAGTCGGAGACAACCGATAATTGGGTATGGTTGATGAAGATGTTAAAGGCTGATTTTGGGTTACAAGATGGCAGTGGATTTATTCTCGTCTCGGACCGACAAAAAGTATGTATTTAATTTGTTAAAAATTGTTACTTAGTCGGCTGTTTGATATTGGTTTTTTTTTATAAAAAATGTTATTTTTATGTTTATTGTAGGGGTTCATTCACGCAGCTAGGCAAGAGACACCCAACATTGAACATAGATGGTGTGTCAAACACATCTACGAAAACTTCAAGAAACAATATGGTAAGGTTGTCCTTTTGAAACCACTAATTTGGAGCTTGTCTTGGAGTTACAATCCAATAGAATATGAAGAGAATCTTGATAAGATTAGAAGCTGTAGTCAGAACTTATATAATGACATTCTGGAAGAAGAACCGAAGACGTGGTGTCGGGCTTTTTTTGCACTAGGAAATTGTTGTGAAGACGTTGATAACAACTTCACAGAATCGTTTAACGCAGCCATAGTCAATGCGAGGGATAAATCTTTGGTTCCAATGTTAGAAACTATTAGAAGGCAAGCGATGGTGCGTATAGCCAAAAGGAGCAAAAGAGCAAACAACCATCAATGTAAATTCACACCTTATATTTCTGATATTTTGGAATTGCAGAAAGATGATGCTTCAAAATGCACAACATTCCCGGGGACACACGGTTTGCAAGAAGTGATGTTGTATGGAAATTCTTACACGGTTAATTTGAGAAGGAAAACATGTTCATGCTGCAAATGGGAGATAACCGGGATACCGTGTGTACATGCATTTGGGGCTCTACGTGATTTAAGGTTAGATGTTGATGAATATATATCTGATTTTTTTCTGACATCTCGCTGGAGAGAGACGTACACAACAGCCATAATTCCTGTGAGAGGACCACGTTTTTGGATGAGGCATACGTCTACCGTAGTTACTGCTCCACCCGTGCCAAATCTGTCTGGTCGGAAGAAGGAAAAAAAATTGAACAAAAAACAGAAACAACAACAAAGACAGAGGAAGAAAACATTCAAGAGGATCAAAGGGAAAAATGAGTCTCCTTCAAAACCCAAAAAGAAGAAAGAAATTCTTAGCAGAGCTGGACGTATAATGCATTGTTCAAAATGCGGAGAAGCTGGACACAATGCTCTCGGTTGTGGAAAGAGGAAGAATGGAGGTGCATCATCTTCACAAAGTGCACCAAAGAAGGCAAGAAAGGTGGTTCTTTGTTTGTTGTTGGTTATTTAAAGTTGTTGGTTGTTTTGTTTGTTGTTTACATTGCTTGTTTTTGTATTTTTAGAATGTTTTCTCTCTATTTCAGGCTCTATCTCAAGGTTTAGAAGGTTCCCAAGCTGTAGAAATTTTTCAGCTTTCACAAACTTTTGCAATGGAGGGTGTTTCTCAAGTTTCTAACATGGAATGAAGGAGAATTAGACTTTGGATTGGACAAGATTTAGTAGATAATGTTGTGGTAGTTTGCTATTGTAGACAATGTAGCTAAATGGTGGATTTATAACTCATGTGTCCTCATCTTTTGAGACTACTTCTTTTGAGAATGATTGTCATCTTTTGAAACTACTTCTTTTGAGACTATTGAGACTATTGAAGATGATAAACAACCAAAATCTAGGATACCTCAAAGGTTAAATATCGAACATTTTAGTTTGAGTTTTTTCCAAATTATAAAAAATCCCTTTTGAACACAACCCAACACACGATTCTTCATGTTTTTGGAGAGAACACAATGCTTCATTTACAAAGTCAATCCATGTTTTTCAACAAAATACAATGCTTCATCTTGGATATAGAAAATCGATTTTGAAGATAGAGAAAATCGATTTTGAAGATAGAGAAAATCGATTTTAAACAGAAAAAATCAATTTTGAACAAAGAAAATCGATTTTGAACAAAACATAACGATTTTGAATACAGAGAAACTCGATTTCGAAAACCAAACAACAAAGAATATAGAGTACTGAGAATCGATTTTGGCACAACATCGATTCAATGGATCGATTTTGGAACCTTAATTTTGCAAAAAAAAAATAACCAAATCGATTTTATTTTGGTTTAGCATCGATTTTGGAACCCTAATTCTCTTTTTCGGTTTATGTTTTGATTTAATCTGGGTTAAGAGCATAATCCGATTTTAGTAATCTCAAATCTGGGTTTAAATTTTCATTTGACGGAAAACATTATTATTTCACGGCATCGATGAAATTGATAGGAAAACGATAGATCGGGTAGTACAAAGAATGGTATACGACGTTTTTGTAGCTAATAAAAGACCATAAAAGTTCGGGTGGAAATAGATTTAACGTGACAAGTCTCTGTAGCGTAAGGAAGTAAACCTTTAAATCTATTGTCCGAACTCGTCCTAGCGATACTTATTGGGCCAGGCTCGTGGGTTGAAGCACTTTTGACAACGCTGTTATCTGCTACTTAAAAACCTCACTTTGAGAACTGAGAAGTGAAAGAAAATAAGAGAAAACAGAAGGATCATGCTTGTGATATTTGTAGAATTTGATTTTAAAATGTTCGAAAAGGTTTGTCACAGTAAATAATTTTTGAAGTGGTGAATTTGAAAAGGGTTATCACAGATGCATTTAACGAAAAGATAATATCTTTCCTTTTAAAAAAGAGAAAACTTTTGGAGTTTTCCCAGTCTGAAGTGTGATGACTCTGTGGAAAACGACGAGGGCTAACGTGAAAGCCACAGACTCAGCCATTTCCACTATTCACACTCTATTTCTTCCCAAATCCCCATTCCTTAGTTAAAAATGTCCGTTTCGAAAACCCTAACACTCCTCGTCTCCTCCGTTGTGGTTCTAACCATCGCCGGTGGTTTCCATAAAGCTGTTGCCTTGGGCGGAGGCGGAGGAGAAAACACCAACAATGTCTACTCTCCGTGCTCCGACACCAGGATTCAGAGATCCGACGGGTTCACATTCGGACTCGCATTCTCGTCGCGGCCCTCTTTTTTTCTGAACGAAACGATTCTTCTCTCTCCTTGCGACCGTCGACTTAGCCTCGCCGCCATGAACTCCCAGCTCTCTGTCTTCCGCCCTAAAGTCGACGAGATCTCTCTCCTCTCTATCAACACCTCCGCTTTCTTGCCTGTAACTAAATTTCGTCAAATCTAGTCTTTTTTGTTTATTGATTTATTAAACAGATTGAGAAACATTTATTATTTCAGAGTTTAGACTAAGAAAATGCATATATGAAATTGGTTGACTTTATCTTCTTGAAGATTAAGTTGATCTTACATTACTTTGACCATAAATCAACCATGAATCTTTCCAAGTAACGAGTTTACTTGTATTGATAGTGAAATCCAAAATTGGATTTTTCCAGTTCAGAATCTTTTCTCTGTTCCCAAAATTCAAAATTTTAATAAGTTTTTGGATGCATAATCATCTTTTCAGGACAAATATGGTGGCTACATGGTGGCATTTGCTGGTCGGAAATATGCAGCGAGGTCTGTTCCGGCGTTTATTGCTAACAGCACTTTCATCGTAACCAGTTTTACTTTGGTAAAGCCTCATTCTTGACTAAGAATCTGATTATTATTTGCTCAAGAGCTCTTATTATTGCGGTATTACGCTTTTAAGGTGATGGAGTTTCAGAAAGGTAGGCTTCAAAACCTATACTGGAAGAGAGACGGATGTGCTTCATGCAAAGGGAATTCAAACTTTGTATGCCTCAACAACCAAGATTGTGCTATTAGAACACCGACCTGCAAAGGCCGGGAAGGTACAGTGGACTGTAGTCTCGGGATTCAGCTGGCGTTTTCCGGCACTGACAAACATTTGGCGGTTCTCAACTCCTGGTATGAAGTCCAGAACCTTAAACAGTATTCTCTTTACGGTCTGTATTCAAACCTCAAGAGCTCTCTTACAAATCAGTTCAACAACTTCTTCTAAGCTTCGTTGACTCTTGAAGAGACCTATTGTTTGTTTTTTAGCACGTAGGTAACTTTCTTTAGTGACTCGTAATGATTTATTTGCTCAATTTGGTTTGGTTTATGTTGTAAGTTGTAACATCGGATTACAGAAATGGTTATGGTATGAAGCAGAACGTCCCTATTAACAGTACATATTATATTAGGGTTCTTGTTCAGTAGTATTTATCTGGTTCTTGTTCTGTAGTATTCATCTTAAACCAAAAAGGATCAGTCAGTGGAATTGACTACCCTGAGTATTAGGTATCCAGTAAACCATACAGTGGTGATGTCGGTTAAGATTTGGTTCAACTTTGATAACCATACCGGATGGTTTTCTGAAACTGATAAGTGTTCTGCAATGTTAAAGCTCAACTCAGATATGTAAAAGCAATAGGTGCATTGTTCTCAACTCCATCAAATCAAATGTGTGTTGTCTTCCCTATGAAACCTGCAGCTTCCAGACAAAACAATGCAGCTACATTACATAACACAAGTCCTATAATAACACTTACTTTTCGTCTCAAGTTCTCTGTCAATTATCTAACAGCATCTCCTTGGGAAATGTTTGCCTCATCTCGTGGCGTTTCTGATCCCAGTGCAAACACAAAATGTATCTGTGGATCAAGATGCTGAGTATGTGCTTTTCTTGATTGTCTATTTGGCTTATGTTGATGAAGCAAGGTTGGTGACACCAAAGTAAAGAGTCTTCTGGTTGAAAGCATTTATCGCATAATCAACCTGAAGGTGACCCAACGGAGACTTGAACCGTAATCCATACCCGAACCCATACCCAAACCCTGGCTTCCCCTGTCTCAGTGATGGATTTCCTGAAATAAATCCGCAACAACTTCATCAACTCTGTGCAAACAACTTCTTTATGGTTCCTGCTCGGAGCAGGCAAAGTGAGCTTACCGGGCACAAGCCGGCTTGAGCCAAGGTCCGTTCCACAATCTAAGAAGATGGTCCCTTCTGTCATCTTGTTCTGTAAATCAAAAAGAGCCAAAGCTCAATTAAAACTTCAATAAGGAAAACCGTTTGATGGTTCATAAGACAGAGTCAGGCAACAGCTTCACGTACAAAAGGCAAGGCCATTTCTGTATTAGCCACAAGGCATGACCGCCCGGATCCAACAGCGCCCTCACCATATCCCCGGACACTTCCTATCCCACCAATGGCAAATGCTTGATAAGGAGCCATGTCTCCTACAATTGAACCACCTGTCAGGCTGTCGCAGAGGTAAGACCACGCCAAAACTCTGGAAGTAGTTAGCCTCTTCTACTTGTACTTCTCTAGACACAGAATGTAAGATTCTGTTATTACCTTGCTAAGAGAAAAGCTGGTCCCATCCTGACACCTTTTGATGCAACAAATTTGAAACGGTTGAAGATAAGCCACTTGGACACAGCCGGGATACCTTGTTCTATTTGCATGCTGAACTGAACACACGAGAAACCAGTATGAGAAAGACAAAAAGGGTTAAGAAATCCAGAGCAAAATGACTAGTGACTACACGTTTTGCCTATAATATGAAACAGCAATATGGAGTTTCTTACATGAGAAAGACCCTGGTCTGTAGCCTTTGCAAACCGGGATTCTTGCTTTAAAACTACCATACTGTCATGGTTATCTCCACTGCATAGCAAAGATTTCTTCTAGGTGTAAGTATCAGTTTTATGTTAGACCTTAAAGAAACAAATCAAGCTAAAAGATATCTAATATCACCTGCAAGTTATAGGAAACCCATCTAGATCTCTTGTAATTGAGCGTCCATCATCATTTATAGGACGCACATGCTGCACAGAATGAACGTATTACTCTATTACCTCAAACCAAAAAAAAACATCACTCTACAATGTTTGAAGAAGGTATTGTGTGAAGCACCTCAAACTTTATGCTGGTAGTGCTGCTCCACTTCGAATTCGCTGGCTCACTCAAGTCTAAACCAATTGCCAATTTAGACAGATTTACACCTCCGCTCCCTGACCGGGAAAAATTGTCAACTGGAGTGCCGTGGACCCCTATCTCGGGTGAAAGAGAATGCTGTGCCAGTTTTAGAAAATGTTAAAAGCATTAATATAGCATAGATTTGGAAAATTCATAGTTTTATCATAGGTCATTCACACAAGCAAGAAAAATCGAGTAATGCTCAAATTGATCCTGTTTTGTTGGAACCTGTATGAAGAAGCACTGTTGCGGACGCCACTCAGGTCTAGGTCTCCTAAAAGCCACCAGTACATTGGAATCATACAGCCCTTTATCCCATGACACATCAAGCTTCTCACTTCCTCCAAACAAATTTGGATGTTTGACACAGAGGCTGCAACAAAAAGACCCAAATAACCACTTCACTTGAAAAGAATGATATAACTATTTCAGTTATACCGTTGATATCAATAGAACCGTATGTTTATAGCACTAAAGTCACAGAACTTGCCTGCCAATCACTAGAGAAAGAGGACTGCTAGTTTCCCTGTGCAAGCAGCAAAAAACTGAATTTTAAAATCATTGGATGAAGATAAAGATTGTAACATTACATAAGTATTAATTAAATTCGAGTAAAGTTGAATAACGGATGATGGGAACAAACCTAAAAGCAGGAAACATTAAAGAAGTACAAAGCTTGTGAGTGAAATCCACATTAACATCAATCTTGGCTGCAATCAAAAGAAAACAAGAAATTCGAAACCCACCATCAAGAAACCAACGGAAACAATTACTGAAAGCCAAAGATCAAACCTAACCAATCCGATCATAATCTTTCAATACATTCAAAAGCAATACTCAATACCAAATAGATGATTGGTAACATGAACGTCTCAGAAAGCGTTATGATTCAGCATTTAACATAGAAAAGTGCAAACATAACACATAAACATACTCACATCTATACATATGAAATGAAAAATAGATTATACAGAAATTTGGAAACAAAATAATAGCCTCGAAATGAATTTATCAATTGGAATTTACCATTTTCAGCACATTATGACAGTAATACTGATCCAACAACATCCAATTCCAAAACAATGTTGATAAATTCAGATTATAAGGAGAAGGTTTTAGAACAGAGAGTGACCTCGACCAGCGTGGATGCTCTTCTGAGCTCCCATAGCGATGGCGCAATAGAAATATCAACCATAAAGAGAACCCAAAACAAGAATTTACATTAACCAATGAGATGCCTAGAAAGGAAGCATTTTTATTTCCTGTTATCTTCGTCTTCTTCTTTCTCGGGAGTGAATTGCAGAAAGGTAAGGATTTGATGCTTTGGATATTTGGAGAAGAAAGCAATTTGTGGGTTTTTTCTCTTTTGTTTTTATTCCTTGTTGCGTTATGTGGGCTTATGCACGTGGGCCTATGCAAGTGGGCCTATGCACGTGAGTCTATGAATATGGGCTTATGCACGTGGGCCTATGCACGTGAGCCTATGAACGTGGGCTTATGCACGTGGGTGGGTCTATACACGTGGGCTTATGCACGTGGGTGGGTCTATACACGTGGGCTTATACACGTGGGCTTTTGCACGTGGGCTTACGCACGTGGGCCTATGCACGTGAGCCTATGCACGTGGGCTTATGCACGTGGGCCATTACTACAATTATCGAAATCAGATTGGTATCGAAGAGAAAATGTTGAAAAGGATAAACAACTATTTTACTTGATGCATCATTATTCACCTGAACGAATATATAATTTAAAAATAAATAAATTAAATTATATATAAAAATTAATACTTTAAGATACCAGTTTCAAATCTATCACAATAAAATTAAAATTTTAAAAAATTTACAAAAATTATGTAAATATAGTATTTACTTTAAATATATTTAAAGATATTATATTTAGATTATTTTTTTCAATTTATGTTTTAATTTTTCATATTAAAAAACTATTCTGTATTTTAATTTTAATTTAGTCTATTATTAAAAATTTAAATTAATAATACTAAATTTTGAAACAAAAATTTAAAAAAAAAATATTTTAAAGAACCTTATGTATAATGATTTCGTATTAAGTAACTATAATTAAGTATATATTATTATAATTTAATATTGGTATTATATAAATTATGAATTTATTATTACATTTTGATACAGAGAAAATAATATGTTTATAGAAGTGTGAACGTCTAATTTTATGAAATGTTAGCTTAATAATTAAAATTATAAGCCTTTTTACGAATGATAATTTGAAAATCGCTTAGTTATGTTTTGTTGAATATGATGATTTATCATAATATTATCATATTTACCATTTGTATTGGTCTATAAAATTTGTTAATTATTTTTTGCTAAAGATAATCAAGAATATATATATATATATATATATAGAAATAGTTTAACCTGCAAAATATGTTAATATTTTTTTTTTGAACTTTTTGTTTCATAAAATACTTGAAAAAGCGTATGCTTAACACATGATGCAATGTTTAATTTTTTTTTTTTGTCACTTTGGTTAACATCGCAATCCTTTTTGGTTAGAATATACCGTTAGGGTCTTCGAACCAAAACAGTATCGAGGTGCTAATGTGCGAAAAGATCGAGTTCCTTTTTCTGGCTTGCTTTGCTAGTGCGTCTGCGTGTGCGTTTCTCTCCCAAACTACGTGATTCAGGGAGAATTTAGGAAACTTTGTTCGTTACTCCTCCATCTCTTCTATCTCTGCTGCGAATCCTGGCCATTTCTCCTTGTCATCGATAATGCTGATTAGGTCCGTTGAGTCTGTGTAGAACTTGTTGTAATGTTTAGATTTGTTATTAAAATATACGATTTATATATTGTGTAATACACCATAATTAATTATACTAATATTATTACACTAGACGGTGAAGAACTTTATTGTATTTAATTATTTCTTTTAACATGGATGATTTTCAACCGGACAGTATAATAATTTATAGAGTAATATCTTAAAATAGAAATATTTAAATTTATTTTATAAATTTAGAATAGTAAAACTAATATTTAAAAATGACATAAATTATTATGTAAAACTAATTATTTATTTTAAATAAACTATATATAAAATTAAAATATAATGTGTTCAATTTTTTCAGTTTATGGTTTTAAATTTTTTCACTATGAATAAATTTTTAATTATTTTATTATTAAATTTATGTTATTTTTAAAAATTCAAATAATTAGTATTATATTTGTAACAAAAGCTTAAAATAATACTATTTTAATCAATTTTTTTATTTATAACTTGAATTATTTTATTTTATTTGTGTGAATAAAATAGTTGAAACAACAAAACTTAAAGTTTTGTATTTTAAATAATTTGTAATGAATTAAGATAACTGTGGTCTCAAAACTAGATTACATGAGTAATATAAATGACTTTGTAGAAAAAAAGGTAGAGGGAGCTATTCAGGAGTAGATTTTTCTTTTACAGTTTTTTTTGGTAAAAGTTATTTATGGAAGTTTAGACAAGTTTTGTTTTAGATAGATTTGGAAAATAAATTTAAAAATTATTATTTTAAAATATTATTCTTTAATTAATATTTAATATTTTATCATTTTAATATCAATATTATTTTTGATTAAATATTATAATTTATAACAAAATTTAAAGACATTTAATCTAAAATACTGTTTTGGACATAACTCAAAATAACAGTTATTTTTATAAATATTTCCAGTTACATTTTGAAAGTTACCTGAAATACCATAAATGAATGTTTTGAAATCATTTTATTATATTTGTTCAAGTTTATAATGTTGACAAAATATAATTTTGACAAAACGGTTTTCTTACAACTAGTTTATAAAACGTTTATAAAATTATATACTTGTGCAAAATCTTGATATAGCTAAAAAAATTTTTATCTAACTAGCTAAATCTTTTTCGTTGTTGTGTAATAATGAATTTAACTAGAAAAACACGTTGGTTAATTACTTCAACTACTCATCTATTGACAAACGAAGAAAATTAAATGACAACTAATCTTCGCCTAATCTCGCCAAATCAGGAACCCAAATGTTTTATCGGAATAACTTTTCTCCGTCTATATTTGTACTCTGCAAGTGAACTTCAAACAGATAAGAACACTACGAGAATACAAATCCACAGAGAGATAGAGAGCTTCGATAATCTTCTTCTTCTTCTTCTTCAATCCTTTTCGCATTTTCTGTTTTCTTCGTCAGGTCTCATCTCCTAAAATCTCTGGATCTGAAATTTTGATTCAGCGGTTGTATTTCTGGCGCTTCGAGTTCAAATGTTAACATCGAATGTGTTGGAATCTCTGGGAAAACGAAGCGTGCAGGTCAGGGGAAAAACAAGTGATCAGAAGATTACGTTGAAGAGAAGCAAGTTTTGAATCCGACTAGCTAACTTTGGAGGATCAAGTATCGTTGTTGGTGGCATAGAAATGGAGTCGCGGATGGATCAGTACGAAATCATGGAGCAGATCGGCCGGGGCGCATTTGGTGCCGCCATTCTCGTTCATCACAAGGCCGAGAAAAAGAAGTAATGCTTTTCTCCATTGTGTCTGTTTTTCCTCTTCTCTGAAGATTTTCTTTCAGTGATTTTCTCCGTTTCTCGTTTTATTAGGTATGTTTTGAAGAAAATCAGATTAGCTCGGCAAACGGAACGTTGTCGGAGATCTGCTCATCAAGAGGTACTTTGAAACACCTTTGCGAGATTACAACACAATTTATTTCCCGGAGTTTTGTTTCTTGACCTCATTAGTGAAATTTCCAGATGGCTTTAATTGCGCGGGTTCAGCACCCTTACATCGTGGAGTTTAAAGAAGCTTGGGTTGAGAAAGTATGTTAAAACGACTTCAAATTTTCTGGATTCAATTAGATTTGGTTATAGTTTTTTATACGAGCTAGATTTGAAATGCAGGGTTGCTATGTTTGTATAGTCACAGGATACTGTGAAGGAGGAGACATGTGAGTTTACTTTTTCTAAAGATTTTCTAGTTAAGGTGTCTCTTTTGTTGTTTAGTTCACTGAAGTCAAAGAAACCTTCTGGTGCTGTAATGTGTTGGCAGGGCCGAGCTGATGAAAAAGTCAAATGGTGTTTATTTTCCTGAGGAGGTACTGAATTACCTTTCTTTCACCTGAAGCCTTCTCTATTAAACAGGATTTAGTGATTGATTAGTAGTAACGTTTTTTTGGGGCAGAAACTCTGCAAGTGGTTTACTCAATTATTATTAGCTGTTGAGTATCTGCATTCTAACTATGTGCTACATCGTGATCTAAAGGTAAAAAACATCAGCAATGTTAGTTGTCTGAATCATTCTGTCATACTTAATTTTCGTATGGACTTATTTTTCAAGCCTGCTTTTTCCAGTGTTCCAACATTTTCCTTACAAAAGATCAAGATGTCCGCCTTGGTAAGTATAGATTTATGATCCACCCATTTTGACCTGCAGCAGAATGTAAGCCGTATTTTTTAAAAAAAATTGTGTGTATACAGGGGACTTTGGTCTTGCCAAAACTTTGAAGGCAGATGACCTAACTTCATCGGTATGTCGTAAAAATATCTTTAATTTGTGCACGTAAAGATGGATAAGGAATTGGTCCGGGCAGTTTGTGGCTCTATAAGTGTATAGCTGGTCTTTCCTGGCTCGTTAGCAATTCACAAAATTTGACACAGGTTATCCCAACAAACATTGATACATGAAAACTTGCTTCATTTCAACAAATGAGGACTAGGAATCCTGTGTTAAAAACACCATAAGTTTCATAAAGATGATTCTTAGGTTTGCTATCAAGCTTCTGACTGATAGTCTGATACTAGTGTGACAAAGACCTTGGTGTTTATAACTCACGTCATTTTATATGTAGGTTGTTGGAACTCCAAACTACATGTGTCCGGAACTGCTTGCTGATATCCCTTATGGTTTTAAATCAGATATCTGGTCCCTAGGTCCGTGTAACCCTGTCCTTTGTAACATTTAAGAATATTGTTATTGCCTGAAGCTAAAGACTGTTTACTGTTCACCAGGCTGCTGTATATATGAGATGGCTGCATATCGGCCTGCTTTCAAAGCTTTTGTAAGCTATTTAATTTCTCTTTAGCTAGGCTAGTTGTCAATGTTTTCCCACGGTTTGGTGGGTAACTGATCAGAGAAGGTTGTATGTCTTGAAGATAAGAAAATGTTAAGAGCTATAAAACTTTTATGTTCATTGAAGTTTTATGGATGTAGTATTCTTGGTTCCCATGGATTCTATCTCTTCAAAGTACGTTATGCATGTGATTTATGGTATAAAATGGTTTCAGGATATGGCAGGGCTTATAAGCAAGGTTAATCGCTCCTCGATTGGTCCGCTGCCTTCGTGCTATTCGTCATCTTTGTAAGATTCTTCTTCTAATCCGAAGCCTAACCTGGTCTCTATATATTTGATTTGACACCTTCACCTTGTCCAAAATATTATGGCTAGGCTATGCACTTGTGCTTTTCATAGTTAATGTATGCCTCTGTTTATGTATAAATTGTGTTGAAAGGCCTGGTTTAATGACATTTCTCCCCCTCATTTTTGTTTCCATATTGCAGAAAACAACTCATCAAGGGAATGTTAAGGAAGAACCCTGAATATCGGCCAAACGTATGTTTTTCTTAGGACCCTAAACTGTCTCCTTAAAGGCCACTCTGGAATGAAATGATCTAATCATATATTATTCTTCCTTGTGCGTTCAGGCCTCCGACATTTTGAAGCATCCTTATTTGCAGCCATATGTTGAGCAGTACTGTCCAGCCATTTCAGCAGCGTCTACAACTCCAGAAAAGCCTCTTAATTCTCGTGAGGGTCGGAGGAATATGGCTGAAAGCCAGAACAGCAATAGTTCAAGCGAAAGAGATAACTTCTACCTGAGTGACAAAACTATCCCATCTGTGGTTCCAAGTAATGGTAATAAAGTCACTGAGACCGATTCAGTGTCGGTTGATGATGAGGACATCCTCGACTATGTGCAACAACCAGCTGAAAATAAAAATGTCCAAGGTGTTTCCGCAGTGAAAATAAATGGTCCTGGGATTTTAAAGCCCTCACACAGTGACCTGCAGCGACCAGACATAATTCAACCAAGGCACCCAAAAACTATCAGAAACATCATGATGGTTTTGAAAGAAGAGAAAGCTAAAGAAAATGGCTCACCCATGAGATCTAATCGAGAGAGACTGTCTAGTGTTCCCACACAGAAGAGTGTTAGGATTAGAAATCGATCAAACCAATATCCTGTTACAAATCCCAGAAATGCAACAATATTAAGAGAAAATGAACACTCTCTCTTACCACAACAATTATCCACTCTTCCCAGAAAAATGGTGTCCTCCCCCTGCTGCTCTTCACTTCCCTTTTATATTCTCCCTCTTTAGCAATCTTCCAATTATTTTCCCTCTTTCTCACCTTACGATTTTCCCACCTGCCACTAACCCCCTTGGGATTGCTTCATTTGACTTTGGTGACTTTCTCCTTATTGAGTAGGGCCCACTATGTCTCCTACTCCAGGTTTTTTCCCTCCCTGCTTCTTTCCTTCTCCTTCTCTTTCTTGTCCCCTACTCTCCCCTTTCTTAGCCCTTCTCTGATATTGATATAATATGGGAGGGTGCTTATTTTCATACGTATCAACATCCCCCCCCTCCAAATCAATCTTGTCCTCAAGATTGAATGTTGGAAAAGCTGTCTTGAAAGTCGCCAGTGACTCCCAAGAATCCTCTTGCTCAGCTGAGTCTTTCCATCGTACCAGAATATCCCATTCCCTTGTCTGCGGATTGCGTCTGGATCCAAGGATTGTATCCGGTTCCATAGCTAATTCATAATCAGCCGTTAAATGACGAGGTAGGGGTGAGCTACTGCCATTATCTCCCACCGCCTTTTTAAGGAGAGAGACATGGAAAACATTGTGAATCTTTGATGATGGTGGTAATATCAATCGATATGCTACCTGTCCGATCTTAGATTCCACCTCATATGGGCCGTAGTACCTTGCTGCCAGCTTCTCACTGACCCTCTTTGCCAAGGACTTCTGTCGGTATGGCCTTATTTTCAGATAGACCCAATCACCTTCCTGAAACTCCACATTTCGGCGGTGACCATCAGCTGTCTTTTTCATTACCTGTTGAGCCCTTATCAAATGCTGTTTGAGCTGCTCAAGTGTTGTGTCCCTCTCTAACAGCTGCTCCTCCAGCTCTCGGACGACTGTCGACCCTTGTTCGAATTTGACCAGCCCTGGAGGGTCCCTACCATAAACTGCCTTAAATGGAGACATTTGGATTGCCGAGTGATGGGTGGAATTATACCAAAACTCTGCCCAGGCCAGGAATGTCATCCACGTGCGCGGTTTTTCTCCCGCGTAACACCTCAAATATGTTTCCAAGGTGCGATTCACCACCTCTGTCTGCCCGTCCGATTGTGGATGGTATGCGGTGCTGAAACGGAGAGAAGTCCCTGTCAATCGAAACAATTCTTTCCAAAAGGTGCTCATAAATACCTTATCCCGGTCAGACACAATGGTTTTAGGGAATCCATGGTGGCGTACTATCTCCTGAACAAAAACTGTTGCGATGTCAATAGCCGAATAGGGATGCCTCAGCCCCACAAAGTGTGCGTATTTGGAGAGCCGGTCCACCACCACGAAAATGGAGTTTTTCCCTTGAGATGTCGGCATTCCTTCCACAAAATCCATGCTAATATCCTCCCAAATCTGCACAGGTATTGGTAACGGCTGTAGCAATCCTCCTGGAGCCAAAGTCGAGTACTTTTGTCGCTGACAAACTGTGCATTCAGCCACGAATCGCCGAATATCTGTCATCATCCCTTTCCAATAAAATTGTTCTGCCACTTTTTTCTGAGTTTTTAGAAACCCCGAATGACCTCCACACTTCCCTCCATGGTATTCCTGCATTATTAAGGGGATCAATGGCGAACCTGGGGCAATTACCAATTTCCCTTTTCTTAACAGTCGCCCTTGAATTAATGCATAATCTGGATGAGTCCGAGGATCCTTCTGTAGTTCAGCCAAGAGTTTTTGTAACCCGCTATCCTGTTCGACCTCTTGACTTACTTCCTCGAGTTGAAGATTTGTCGGAACTGTTATCGCCATGAGCGCAGTCACGCTAGTGAACCTGGACAGCGCGTCAGCTACCCGGTTCTCCTTACCTGGTTTAAATTGAATCTCAAAATCAAAACCCATCAGCTTGATCAACCATCGTTGATACTCTAACCCCACTTCCCGTTGTTCCAGTAAAAACCTCAAGCTTCTTTGATCTGTCTTGACCACGAATTTCCTACCAATCAAATAGTGTCGCCACTTCTGGATTGATAAGACAATTGCCATCAATTCTTTCTCGTAAATCGCTTTGAGCTTCTCTCTGTCTGTTAATGCCCGACTAAAATACGCTATTGGTCGTTGCTGTTGCATTAGCACTGCCCCCAGCCCGTGTCCGGACGCATCAGCTTCTAGTACAAACGTTTCCTGAAAATCCGGTAATCGTAAAACTGGTACCTCCACCATTGCTTGTTTTAGCTGCTGAAATGCCTTTGTAGCTTCCTCTGTCCACGCGAACTGGTCTTTTTTTAAGAGAGTAGTCAAAGGTTTGGCAATTATGCCGTAGTGCCTCACAAATCGACGATAGTACCCGGTTAACCCCAGAAATCCCCTCAATTCAGTGACTGAACCAGGCAGGGGCCACTTAACCATTGCCTCTATCTTTGCCGCATCCGCCTCTACTCCAGCAGCCGATATCACATGCCCCAGATATTCAATTTTCAGACTTCCAAACTGACATTTTCTTCGGTTGGCATATAGCTGTTGCTGCTCTAATACCTTCAGAACTTGTTCCACATGTTCACGATGTGTATCCATATCCCTGCTATACACCAGAATATCATCAAAGAATACCAAAACAAACCTTCGCAAAAAAGGACGGAACACGTCATTCATCAATGACTGAAATGTGGCTGGTGCGTTAGTGAGTCCAAACGGCATTACCCTGAACTCGTAATGCCCATCGTGCGTCCTAAACGCAGTCTTTGGTATATCTTCCGTTCTGACCCGAATCTGGTGGTATCCTGACCTCAAATCTAGCTTTGAAAAAACCGTAGCCCCGTTGAGTTCATCGAGAAGCTGATCTATCATGGGTATAGGGTAGCTATCGGGGGTTGTTACCTTGTTTAGCGCCCGATAGTCTACGCAAAACCTCCAACTCTTATCTTTTTTCCTTACCAACAGCACTGGACTCGAAAAAGGGCTTTCGCTTGGTTGAATTATCCCTGCCGCGAGCATATCTGCAACCTGTTTCTCTATCTCCTCTTTCTGCACTTGAGGATATCTGAAAGGACGTACCTTAACAGGTTCTGCTCCTGCCCGTAGCACGATCGCGTGCTCCTTTCCACGCGAGGGTGGTAACCCATATGGCGGTTCGAACACCCTTGGATACTGACTGATTGTTCCTCTCAGCTCCGCCGGCGTGTTGCCTTCTCCTTCCTCTTCTGTCGTTACTACCTCTCCCAATTCTACTATCATCACTGGTTCCTTTTGACGGAGTGCCTTTTGAATTCCTTTTAAAGAAATGGCAGCGGTGCATAATTCAGGTTCCCCTCTCAATGTTACCTTCTGCTCATTAAGCTCGAACTGCATCACCTGCAGCTTCCAATTGACCTCCATATGCCCCAATGACTCCAACCATTCCATTCCCAATATTACGTCCGCGTTTCCCAGTTGTATCGGTAAAAAATCAGCCACGATCTGTACTCCCTGTATCTCCAATGTGACTCCTTTGAAAACGCCCCCTCCTTGAATCGACATTCCTGTGGCCAGCAATACCCCATATCCTCGTGTTCGATCAGCTTTGCGACCCAACTGCTCCATTATTGATTCAGCTACAAAATTATGGGATGCCCCACTGTCGATTAATACCACGACTCCGCGATCCTGTATCGCTCCTCTCATCTTCATCGTTCGCGGTGAAGAAATCCCGACCATTGAGTTGAGCGAGAGTTCTGCTAAGTGTGTCGCTACCTCCTCGTACTCTTCTTCCACCGGATTTCCCTCCTCCTGTTCTCCAATCTCCTCTTCGGATCCATCCGGTTGTATCACGATCACCTGAAGCTCGCGATAACGGCATCTATGGCCCGAGCTCCACTTTTCGTCGCACTTGAAGCATAAGCCCATCCGCTTCCTCTCCTTCAGCTCTAGCTCCGAGATTCTCCGGAATGGAGCTCGGCGATCGTCCACCTTGGCCGGAATTCCCCTCGGGTAGGTCTCCTGCTTTCCCTCTCGCGGGGCTGGGCGTGCAGGGAGTGTTCCCGAATTATGGTTACGCGCCCATGTGGTCTGTGGGTTGCGCTTCACTTCGGGCTCCAAGGTTCTGGGCCGTAGGCCCACTCGACTCACTCCTCCTGCACACTCAGGCCCACCTCCTGACTGGGCCCATTCATCCATTCTTTGGGCCACCACCATCAGCCTGTCGAGTCCTCTTGGCTCGAACAATCGCACCCCGAGTCGGAGCGTCGGCGTGAGTCCGGTGAGAAACAATGTCTCGAGCATCGACTCCCGCACACCTCCTGACTGCGCCGCAAGTATCTTGAATTCGCGGCAGTAGTCCCGCACACTGCCCTCCTGTCTCAACGTAACTAGTCTCTCCTCCGGAGTTGCTACTCCTCCCGGAGAAAAATTTTCCACCACCCGCTCCTTCAATTGTTCCCACTCTCTGAAAGGATTGCGCTCACGTTCCCAACGGTACCATTCCAGCGCTTCCCCGTCGAGGCTCATGGCAGCAACGTGGAGTTTCTCCTCCCGTCCCATCCCATTCATCTCGAAGTATTGCTCTAGCCGAAATAACCACGTGTCGACGTTATTGCCGTCGAAAATAGGTAACTCGACTTTGCGGTTTACCGGCTCTGTACGAGCGGCGATCATCGTCTCACTCGCTCGAGACCCTTCTCCTAACTCGGTCGCTCCTGCACGGAAAGCGGTATGGGTAGCAGCGCTGCCCTTCTCTGGCACGTCTCCCATCTGCGCTTTTCCTGTGAGGGCAGACTTGAGCTCTCCCTGGCTCAACAGTTCTTCCAGACGATCGAGAACTGCAAGCTTGCTCATCTGTTGCTGTAAGCCGTCTACTCTGCTTACCAATTCGTCCATCATGCTCAGTTTCTCGTGCATCCTATCCACCTGCTCCTTGAGAGCATTCTCCACCTCTTTTCCAGCATCAGCCTTCTTACCCATGATCTTCTTTCAGAATCGGTTGCTCTGATACCAAGTTGTTAGGATTAGAAATCGATCAAACCAATATCCTGTTACAAATCCCAGAAATGCAACAATATTAAGAGAAAATGAACACTCTCTCTTACCACTCCAATTATCCACTCTTCCCAGAAAAATGGTGTCCTCCCCCTGCTGCTCTTCACTTCCCTTTTATATTCTCCCTCTTTAGCAATCTTCCAATTATTTTCCCTCTTTCTCACCTTACGATTTTCCCACCTGCCACTAACCCCCTTGGGATTGCTTCATTTGACTTTGGTGACTTTCTCCTTATTGAGTAGGGCCCACTATGTCTCCTACTCCAGGTTTTTTCCCTCCCTGCTTCTTTCCTTCTCCTTCTCTTTCTTGTCCCCTACTCTTCCCTTTCTTAGCCCTTCTCTGATATTGATATAATATGGGAGGGTGCTTATTTTCATACGTATCAAAGAGTAATATCGAAACTCCATCAAAGATTCCCAAACTCAGTGACATTGCTTATAGCTCCAAGACTAATGCGAGTACGCCTAGCCCACTGACAAAACTAGAGTCTGATTCCGCTAGGACTCCAGGATCAATACCACTGAAGCATCATGTACTTTCTCCTTCTTGCCTTCTCCCTCAATCCAATTCCCAAATTTAGTAGATATTCTAGTGATTTCATATGAAAAATTCATGTTGCAGATGCCAATGATTGAATCTTCTCCAAAACTTAAGCCTAGAAACGACAGAATGTCACCTGCTCCTGCTGCTAAACACGAGGCCGAAGAGTCAATCTCAGCTAAGCGAAGGCAAAGTACACCTCCTACTTTACCAAGTAGAATGTCTTTGATAGCGCAGCAGTCTCAGTGGAGAGAATTAGGAACAGATATTCCAAATATGCCAGCCAAGGACACCATGAAGCTACATCCATCTGTGCGGTCAGAGTCTGAAACTAATTCTCATCAAATGGGTGTCGATGCTTCCACTGTGAATACGCCTGAGCCAAAAAGAACCTCTGTTGGATCTTCCAAAGGAATGCAGAGTGAAAGCAGCAACTCAATCTTGTCTTCGTTGTCAATGCAGGCATTTGAGCTCTGTGATGATGCTTCCACCCCATATATCGACATGTCGGAACATACAACTCCTGATGACCACCGAAGATCCTGTCACAGTGAATACTCGTCTTCATTTCCAGATATCTCATCAGAGATGATGATCCGCAGAGAAGAACACAGCACCAGTATGCGGCTGACTGAAATTCCTGACACTGTTCCCTATGTTCATAACAACATTGGCGATCATCACCCAAAAGGAAGCTCTCCCATTGTGCCCAAAGATGATAGCCCTGAAACACTACAGAGCTACGAGCCAAACACATCACAACAACAACATGGTGATGACAAATTCACAGTCAAAGAATTCTTCTCCTCTGTTCCTGAATTTGCACCGAAGCCTTTGCCCGTTGGACCTTCCCACCAAGTGAATTCCCAATCAGATAACAAAACAACCATTGCATCAAAAAAATCAGCTTTCAAGAACAATAACCATCCGTCCCATCTTCATCCCGTTGTTGACGATGTTATACATGTTATCCGCCACAGCAGTTTCCGAGTAGGGGGTGACCAGCCGGTCATGGAAAGTGTCGATGTGGGGGTCCAAAACGTCGATGTCGGGAAACTCATAAACTTTGTGAGAGATGAAGTGGAAATGAGGAAGGTATCAACTCCCTCTGAATCAACCACCACGAGATCGGTCATCTCAGAGTCTCCTTACTCAAGAACCGAGACCCGTCCTGATGAACCAGACCCCATCACCAATTACTCAGAAACGAAGAACATTAACTCATGCTCTGCTTCTTCACCCCCTGAGACCAGACCTAACTCATTCATGCCTGAAGAGGAAACAACTCCAGTTCCAGCTGTGAAAGAGACGTTGGACATCAAATCGTTCAGACAGAGAGCAGAGGCGCTTGAAGGTCTCTTAGAACTATCTGCGGATTTGCTGGAACAGAGCAAGCTGGAAGAGCTAGCCATTGTGTTGCAGCCGTTTGGTAAGAACAAAGTTTCGCCTAGAGAAACCGCTATATGGTTAGCAAAGAGTCTTAAAGGAATGATGATAGAAGACATCAATAATAATAACAGTGGCAGCTCCAGGAATTAATCATTAAGAAGGTATGTATCATACCAGCATTTTCAAAACAAATCTCTCCTCTCTGTTACTTTTTGATTCTCCTATAACGTTTATATTTAAGTAACAATTCTTTCATCAAAAAAATCATTCAGGAAAAAAAAATATACCATTGTTCAAAGAACACAGCCATTTTCGAAATTTTGAAATTACAGTCACAAGTGTTAGGTGTAACCATCGACACTGTGTTTCCATTATTGTACAAAGAGACTATTAATATTGTTTAGTTCTTTTTTCTTCCTTATGTTTCTATTTTCGATCTGTATCTATTCTGCAAATTGTAACCATTTCACCTAAAAACATGTTAGATTCTATATTATCAATCATATTATTATTTTGACAATTGTTTCATTAAAATAATTCCGAGAAAGAACCAATAGTATATCAATACATCTTTCAAGTTTTGTTAAAGAAACTGTAGTATATCGCCAAAAAAAATTCAATTCTCTATTCGAAAAATTACAATAAGTGACAACATTTTTTTTCCTATAAAAAGTGGAGCAACATTGTATTGCATATCATACGGTTGCAAATTTTCTTAAATTTTTCTAGAATCTAGGAATCTCTATGCTGCTTGAACACCTCATTTATTTGAAAGACACCAGACCGAAACTAGACTAGATCATGCAGACGTTGTCTCAATTTATGTAGATTCTGTGGGAAGATACAGGGAAGCTGCACTTCCAGTTGTGAGATAACTGAACATAATCTGGACCAATGTATTCTTTTGAAATCATAGGCAGACTTTTGGTTATATTAATGATGTAAGTACGACAACCAATTGCCCATTAACAAGGATATCATTCACTCGCTACTTCGTACAATTAGGAACATCTCTGATTACACAGGAAAGCGATGAAACAACTCACAATGAGTCAGTTTTCGATTGATGCTGAATATAGGATGATGACCTAGTAACATAAAACATATGTTTTTTTGTCGGTTCGACCACAACATATCGATTTAATAGGACTAACATTTTTATACAAAAATTTAACACATTCATATGAAATAAAGTAGAATTGAATTCTACATCTATGAAATGTACGTAAAGATGATACAACCACTAACCCATTTATTATTTTTCTGTAAAACATATGTTTCATATGCTTTGATGAAACCTTAATAGAAAAAGATAATGTTATATATATTTTTGTTTCTAGATTTATTTTAATAATGAGATTAACGAACGGAATAGTAAATTAAGAGGTTTTCAAAATATTAAATCTTTTTTCTTAAACTCGAGAGTATATTCAAAGTAGAGATTATATACATATAAAGTAATCACTATTCTAATAAAGAAATTAAGTATGTAGCTAAACACAAGTATAACCTTCCTAACTCAATTCAATTGATCTTTAGTAACTAAACTAGATTTATAAAGTAGAAACTAGAAAAATATTCATATGTTATAATTAATTATTTATTTATGAAATATAAATTAGATATAAACATCATTTATCTCTTATTTAAAATAATTTTTTGATATTTTTGATATTAATTATAGAAATGAAATATTCAATAAAATATTATATAAATAAATTTAAATTTTTTATATCTTAGATATATAATATTATTAAATAGGTAAAAAATCGTAAATGTAATAAATATTCAGTTAGTCCAAATTTTTGTTTTATATTTTGTTTGATTAAATTTTTAAATTTCTAATATTTTATTTTATATTATATTTATTTTTTTATATCAAATATTACAGATTTATATATAGTATAGTATTAAATATTTGTTTAATATCTTTTTAGTAAATACTCTAATAAATTATGTTTTATGTAAGTATTTATTTTAAAATGTGATACGCCAACATGACATACTTGTAAATGACACCTGAAAATAAAATTTTTTTGTTAAAATAGTTTTCAATTAATATATTAGACATTTATATAATTTTTTCTGTCTCACCCAACTTCACATTACGGCTTTATTAAGACTTCATCATATCATTCCAAAAAGGTAATTAATTAATAGTCAAGCTATCACTTAATTTAACACTACCAACCATTATTACAAAAATTTCATCGTTTTAAGTTCTGCCTTAAGATTTCATGTGATGGAATCAAATCATTTTACTATAGTTTATACGTTGCTAATTGGGTTGTTTGTGGATTATTAGTAGTTTAGTGTTTTTCTTTTCATTTTCTTGGACATTTGAATTTTAGATGATAATTTGATTTTCATTTTAATGTGTTTTGAATCTTTTGATGTTATCGATGACTTTTTTTTTGGAACTCTTTAAGAACAAATTCACATGCAATCAATATATACACTTTAATACATAATGTCGCTGCGTTGTTGCGGAAAGAAGATTCTTAACCAACCTATAAAGTGCTTTACAGTTGATGAAACTTTTCTAATCCACAAAATATATATTCTACCACAAACCTTTTACTATAATTTTAGAGGATATTATATAAGATCGTATAATTAGAGTCGGTACTGGAATCAAACGGAACAAGTACGTACTTGCGATCTTTCATATTTTTGTAAAAGAATCAATTCTCGTTTTAAAAATATTATGATAAAATAATATAAAATAATTTTTTTTCTTTTTTGCTTACGGCGGTTTTAAATTCAGAGCCGGCCCTGCATATAATGTTATGTTTGTTTGAGTAGGCTAAATAATAATTATTTTCTACATACCTAAATAAAATCCGATAGAATTTTTAAACAAATTCTGATTGAATTTTAAAAAATATATTAAAAATAAAATTATTTTATTTTAAAAATATATTGAAATTTTTTTAAAAAGATAATTTTTTTTATTTTAATAACATATAATAAATATCAAACATAGAACTAATAGCTTAAATAAATAATAATTTTAAATTTATCTACAACAACTTTAAAATATTTCAACATAAAACTTGTGTTTTTGCAACTTGCAATGATAGCTTTAACAACAACGACAACAAAAAACTTTGCAATGATAATCATTTTTCTTTTTCTTTTATCAAAACAAAAATGAAAATTAGTTATCTTGGTATAGACTAGTCTCTTATGTTATTGCATGACTAAATTATTTCGTATTTTTATATAAATAAATTAAAATAAACAAATAGTAATACCCTAAAATAACACATTTTAAAGTTTTTCTTTCAAATCTAGCATCATAAAATTAAATTCCCAAAAATAGCACAAATACTTATTTGAAATTACTTATTTATTCTAAATAAATTATACATAAACTTAAAGTATTGTATTTGGGTTCATTATTTCTAATTTAGAGTTTAATTTTTTTCTATTAAAATATAGTTTTAATATATTTTAATCTTAAATTTGTGCTATTATTCGAAATTTAAATTAATGATGTTATTTTGGAACAAAAACTTAGAAATGTGCTATTTTAGTCATTTGCTCATAAACAAAAGCAATGTCTGAAATTATGATATTCATGTCGATATCTAGAAACATATCAGTGTTAATATTAGTTTTAAAATCTTTCGGCGCATGAGATATCATAATTATATAATAAAATTAATTGTTTTTAAAAACACAATATTTTATTTAAATAGAAAAATATATAATTAAAAAAATTTCATTTATAATGTAGATTTAGAAATAAATATGATATATTTTAGCGAATAGATCATAACAATTATGATATTCAATTTTATATAGAGTAATGCCCTAAAATAGCACCACTTTAAGTTTATCTTCCAAATTTAGCACAATAAAACTAAAATTCCCAAAATAGCATAAATTATTATGTAAAAATAATTATTTACTTTAAATAAAATATATATAAAATTAAAACATAATGTTTGGGTTCACTTTTTCTAATTTAGGGTTTAATTTTTTTTATTATGAATAAGTTTTCAATTATTTTAGTATTAAATTTGTGCTATTTTTGAAAATTTAAATGACTAGTGCTATATTTGGAACAAAAATTTGAAATGGTGCTATTTTAGTCAATTACCCTTTTAAATATTAGCTCAATATAATAATAGTTATTTAATATGATACATATAGCAAATATGTACATATATAACACAAATCTACCAATAGAAAATAAATATCTCAATTTTGATTTTCAATTCAGATATTACTAAATATTAAGAAAGTACTCGTTGAAATAGTTTTACATTTTTAGTTTGTTTTGTGTAGATTTAAAATTAATCCACAAATGGATATAAGAATAGCAATAGTTTTAATTATAGAATTCAATTAATGCAGTAGTAATGTATTTTTATTTGACAATAGAAATAGTAATCAAACTAAGAAAATAAAAGTAAAATGCTTAAAAAAAATGTGAGTTTGAAGGTCAGTTAATCATTGCAATGGCTTCTATTGTTCTCTATATATAATCACCACTATAACTCCTTAGTAACTCTCTTTTTTTTTTTTTAATATATATAAGAAAGAATAACATTAACTCTTGTCTATTACCACAACGCATTAATCTCATTCCACCACCAAACGCTAACCGCAACCGCCAAAATGACGGAGAAGGAATGTGAGCATCACCACGACGAAGATGAGAAGATGCGGAAACGCATAGGTGCGGCTGTGCTCGGCTTTCTCTCAGCTGTTCTTTTTGTGGTTTTCTTGGTTTGGGCCATACTTCACCCGCACGGACCGCGTTTTATTCTCCAAGACGCAACCATTTACGCGTTTAACATTTCTCAGCCCAATTTCCTCACTTCAAATCTCCAAGTCACTCTCTCTTCTCGAAATCCTAATGACAAGATCGGAATTTTCTACGACCGCCTTGACATTTACGCCTCCTACCGTAACCAACAGGTATTGTACCTTTATTTGCGCTTTAAAATTGCGTTTTTTTGGCGTTTCAAATTTAATAAGGTCTAAAAGAAATTGTTATTATTTTTGTTATATAAGGTGACGTTGGCGACTTTACTACCGGCGACTTACCAAGGCCATCTTGATGTGACGGTATGGTCGCCGTTTCTTTACGGAACATCCGTGCCGGTGGCACCGTACTTTTCGCCGGCGTTAAGCCAAGATCTAACGGCGGGGATGGTGCTTCTGAACATCAAGATCGACGGTTGGGTTAGATGGAAAGTGGGAACGTGGATCTCCGGTAGGTATCGCCTTCACGTCAACTGTCCAGCTTACATTACCTTCGCCGGAAAATTTTCCGGTGGTGGTCCAGCCGTTAAGTACCAGCTTGTCCAGCGATGTGCCGTTGACGTTTAAACAAAGGGATAATCATTATTCTTTAGCGTAATTAGACTACTTTCAATCTTTCATTGTTATTTTAGTGTATTGGTTGATTAATTTCTTCCAAACTTTATAGTATATAATTTTATAGAATAATGATATATTGTTTCGTATTGAATTTTTTTTATAATTTGGATCTAAAATTGACATAATATAATCATACTGCCCTGGGTCCATATGTTGATATATTTTCTCTAAATAACTATTTTTCAAAATGACTATAAATATAAAGATATTCGAGTTAGCATAAAATACAACATATTGTGTCTAAATCTAATATCAATACGTACATATTGTGAGTTGTAGCTAGAAAGTTTTAATATATATATATATATATATATATATATATAAAATCATTTAACCTTCAATTGAAATGTTTTGACTGAAATGTGATCAAATACAATTTTTAATTGTTAGCTTTTTAATAGTTCAAATTGACAAATAATCATGTATTTTCTAAATTTTTTTACCTCAGATGAATGCGAACTTGCCAAGTGAATCTACTATTAAAACTTTCAGTTTTTGAATTAACTAAATTTTTAAGAGATGATCTATTTCTTTCCAAACTATTCACGAAATCAAATTGGGAATTCGGTTTAAGATTTTCATGAAATTGGAGTTTTTGGGTATTTTATGCGGTTATAAATTGAAAAACCCACAAGAATGGGATTACACATTTCATACTTTATAATTATGGGAAAATAGAACCCGAAGAAAATATTTTGGGTAGATCTGTTTCTATATAGCCATAGTTCACAGAAAAAAAATAGATAATCAGTTTAATTTAAATTATATATAGTTTAATAAATAAATACAACGGTCTAAATAGGATAATATTTTAAAATAACATATTTTAAATTTTTTTATTTCAAAATTTTAAATTTAAAAAGAACACAATTTTTTTTAAAGAATACATTTTTATTATAAATAAATTATAAATATAATTCAAATATTATATTTCATAATTTAGAATTTAATTTTTCTTTATTAAAAAAAATTAATGTATTTTAATATTAGATTTATGTTATTTTGAAAAATTAAACTAATAATATTATATTTGAAACAAATAATTAAAAATGTGCTATTTTATAAACTTTTGATTATGGAATTGAAAAAGACAAAAGAGACAAGAGACATAAAAAAGATTACTATTGTATTGAAACTTGCAGTGTTCATTGTTCATATAGTAACATTAGTTTTTTATGTTTTGTAATAAAGTATGTAAATAGATTGGAGAACTTTATGCATATTAATGACTTCATATACGTGAGTGGTGAAATCGTGACATTTGCACACTTCTGGTGCTATAAGCATGAGACATTTACTTAGCCCTTTTCTATATTTGGAAAGTTGTTTTTTTTTGAGATAAGTTGGAATAGAAATACGAAAATTAAATTTGCAAAAATTAAATCATGGGAGAATATAAAAGCTTTTTTTTTCTGGATGGTAAAAAAAAGTGCTTTATCTTTGACCTTTAATAAAGATTTAATTTTGCAGATGCTTAAAGGAAAAAAGAAAATGATTCAAATTCTCTCAACTAACTCTCAACTTTTGCCATGTGTTGTTCTTACTTTAGTGACGTTTTAATTAAGTCACTCTTCTATAACCCTTTGATTTTGTCTACCAACAAAGATACCAACAAATTCATTTTTTCTTGTAAAATTATAAATTGAAATTGGCTTTACAAAATATCAATAAAATTGTTTACCACACATATTGCTTAAAATTTTGAAAAATGCACGCAGTGTTATGGAAATTAGAAAATTACTTTTGTAATATAAATTAAAAATAAAAATAAATTAGATGGAATAATCACAATATAAATTATTATTCATTCTGTGGCCATAAAGTTTATATGGTCTTAGTCTTAAACATTCCTTTGAGGTTTTGCCTAAAACAATGCAAAAGAAAATAGATAATTGTATAAAATAGTATTTTTTTAAAAATTTATTCTAATTATAGCATTAATAGTTTAAATTTTGAAAAATAACATAAATTTAATACTAAAATAATTAAAATTTTATTCCTAATAAAAAATTTAAACTATAAATTGAAAAAAATAAATTCAAACATAATATTTTAATTTTATATATAGTTTATTTGAAGTAAATAATTATTTTTATAGAATCATTTGTGTTATTTTAGAAATTTTGTTTTTAATATATTAGATTTGGAATATAAATTTAAAAATATGCTATTTTAATATATTAGTCAAAGAAAATTTACAAAAAGTGTTAAAATTCATGTCTCAAAACAATTTTTTTGCTCTTCGAATTTGATATAGAATATATGAAAGGAGAATCAAATTTTTTTCCAAATTTTTTTTGACATGAAAATTTCTCGAAAACAATGACAATGTCTCCAAGGAAGATGATCGATAAAGACAGAAGCCTATGCTTTGGACTCAATACCAAAAAAAAAACTCATTCCTTCAAACACACTCTCTTCATATTTTAAAAAAATTATGAAACAAATCTTTCAACTACGGAAAACTTTCATACCAACAAAATAGTAATTCTTTTTTTTTAAAATACTCCATTCTCAAAATCTTTGAATTTTTTCTAAAATCTATTCAAAAAGAAAAAAACCAAACGATTGAAAATATGATCTTAAAATCCTACATAGGTCATGTTCGTTTGTCAGACGTAAGAAGCTACGGTTGCGACTGTAGTAGATTGTTGTTCGTTTAGTTATCGTAGTTACTTGCAGCACACACAACGTTGTGTATCGTAATTTTTTCGATCACTGATTAAAACAGCGCTGCAATAGAAAATCTGCGATTAATCGCAATTGTAATCTCTGGCAACAGACAACGAATAATATATGCCGTACCCGTAACCGTAGTGTTGATCGCAGTCGTAACTGCAACCGCATGGGACAACCAAACGAACAAAACTATAGTTCATATTTAAATTTTGCACCAAGCGATAAAATATAATCCTAACTGTTTCAAAAAAATTGAATGATTTTCCATTTTACGATACCACTTTCACTACTGGATTATTGTCAAGCCTTGCATAACACTTTCTTGATCTAATCTCCATATATTATTGATCTTTTTTACACCACTTCTATATTGGTTCATACACTTTGGTTGTAAAGAAAACAAAAATGATAAGAATTTCTAGTGTAAGGTTGTTTTCTGCTAAATTCTCAAACCTAGGGATTTCATAGAAGATTTTGATAAAGAAAACATATTAAAAACATATGAATTTAATTGGTTTCAAACATAATAGTTTAAAATACAAAAGTATAAAAAAGTTTGATAAAAAACTATTTTAAGTCATGAAGAAAAGCAAGTTCATAAATCATAAAATTATTTCTTAAGCAATAATATGATTAAAAGACTAGAAGACAACTATTAGGCAAGAAAAAAAAGATTATCTCTTAGTGGAAAACAATTGATTATAGTTAAGAAAATAGATCAAAATGGTTCAACAAATGCTCATGATGGAAGAACAATCATTAAGCAAGTTTCGAACATGGAACACAATAGCCAAATTAATCTACACTCATGATACTAATAACTTCACTAATCACCTAAATTTTTATTTTTCAAATTAGGAAAATAATAGATATTAACAATTAAATCCATTAGATTCACTAATCTCGACATCAAATTTGTTTGGTTAAAGAAGAAATGTCAATTTAAAATTAATATAGAAATTTAATCAACACTTATCAAATTAAAAACAATATATATAATTTGAATTTAGGAAGTATATTCTAATATGGGTTAGTAATTGCACTACCTTTACATCAATCTTAAAAGTGTACAGTTCGATTTCGTTTTCCTTCGTATGAGAATCATAAATCTTTGTATAAATATGTTGGGTTGGCTGACACAAAAAAAAGCCAACTCTAATTCGACCATCATAAATAATATCTAACCCATGGAAAAAATTCATTTAAAACCCTAATCAAGAAAAATTTGCCGAATAAACCCTTAAGTTTTTTTCTTTTCTAAAAACTCATCAAGTTATCAAGTTTATGTTGACCAAGCCATTTTGAACACCAAATTTATCAACATTTAGTAAATGTTAATAAAAAATTAAATGTTTAACCGATATCTAAAACATAATTTTGGGATAAAAAAAATCTCAAATATCAAAAATTCTAAATCGTAAAAGAAAAAGATACGATGATGGAAATATCGACGTCGATGATGATCATATAGAAAATTTGTATTTCGCCGGTTTGATACAACGAAGATGACAACTTCAAATGTTCTAGAAACATCAACGAAACCAAGTTTAAAGACGATGAGTGAAAAATGTTAGAAAAAAATGCTAGGTAATTCGTCATTACATTTTGAATTTAGATATACTACAGTAAAGTTCAATTTCTTTGTCTTCATTATATTTTTAGTATCATTCAGTCTTTTAGTAACAAGGTTGTTGAGGATGATGTGGAAGAAGAAGATGGAGATAGTGGGGGTAGCTTGTGTTGAGGATAAACATTGTAAAACAGTATGTAAGATGAAGCAGATGGTTGAGGTAATATGTAAGATGAAGCAGATGGTTGAGGTAATATGTGAGATGAAACAAATGATTTATAAGATGGCATAAGAGTTAAAGAAGAAAATCAGAAAAATTTAAAAGCTCATACTAAGGGAAATTGGTGAAAAAAATCTTCATGATGATTCTAAAAGTGGAGATGATTCGTGGAAATAAATAATCAATCCTGAATCAATTATCATCCGATGATAATGATGATGCTAATGATAGAGATGAGTGTCGATAAAAGAGTGTTATTCAATTATAAATTGAAAATTTTTATTTTATAGATTTTATTATTTTTAAGATTTGCAATTGATATCATTTCTTATAATTTATGTGTGTGGATTCTAAAATTTTTGCAGTATTTGTTAAAATTTTGTTTTTAATAATTTACTTCATTTTAAATGATTTAGTATACAAAGATTTTTAAAGTCATTTAGTCTTGAATAATATTAGATGTTAGTTAAGTATTTGAAATCGTAATTAATATTAGATTTTTAAAATATAATCGTTTGATATTAATAATTCGATTTGACTCCAGATCTGGAAAGTTGAATTGTGGAATTATCCAATTGATATAGAATGGTTTCTAATGCACCTTAAGACACTAGTATGAACCTCTAAATCATAGAAAATACTTGAAAGATATATATGCAATGATCTAAATAAAGAAAAGTGTGAAATTAAAAAGTTTTGGATCGTGATTCCGGTTCTGGTCAAGTCTTAACCATTTTGAATTGAGTGTTATGTCTTCGTGAGTCAGATTTAAATTTAACTCATCATGGTTGGGTTGGAATCCTATAAAATATGTCAATATGTCATTGTCGGATTATTGGAATGCTTTCATAATATTGCTTTGTTTGGGCTCATCTTCTTTGGGTATTTATTGATATAGGCTTTTGGATGCATACCAAGGTTGCTTAGGACGTGAATGATCTATCTCAGGTTTGTGAACTTTTGGACCATACTCACATTTGGATGAATCCAAAGACTTATCTTCTTTTTTGTTTTGTTTTAATTCCACTTCTTTGTTCCTAAACTTAAGCATGTCTGTCATGCAATTCTACCGTATATGTAATACCTCAGTAGCTCCATGGACTAGTGCTGATTGGATGTCTTCATCACATTATTATGTTTTTCTTACTGTCGTAACTCTCTCGTCTTCCTTCTCTTCAATCTTCTTTCTCCATGGATCTCTTTCTTCTCTTTTCCTATTTTTCAGTTTTTAATCTTCCACTTTGTGGTTGAAACAAATCCATTTTTGATATCAAATTTCTTCTCTTCCAACTAAGCATCCATCTCAAATTCTTCTCTTCTCAAAATATTTTTTGTATTTTTTAATCCTTCAAATTCTTACACGTTTTACTTCTTATTTAATGTCTGATTTGTCATTTCCAAGTTCCTGTCGATTTGGATAGGATTTTCCCTAAAGATGTGATTCTTCATTTTCATGTTTTGAATCCCAAACTAATAAAAATGGAATGGATAGCCATTAACCCGACAAAAAGTCATATATTATTTTATAATAGTTATGTTCATTTATCAATCGTAAAAAGTGTGGTTACGGCTGCAGCAAATTATTGTTTGTTTAACTGTCCTAGCGGTTATGCACTTCGTTCTATGTCGTAATTTTTTTGGCCGCTAATGAAAAAAATAGTATAGTTAAAAATATGCGATCAATCGCAATCGTAATTACCAGCGACAAACAAAGAAAAAATATATACCGCAACCGCAATGTTAACCGCAATCATAACTGCTGACGATGAGCAAACGAACAAGGTTAGTGAACAGTTAGTCATTATTACATTTGATATTTTTTTAAAGTATGTTTGATGTCTTAGTAATGTTGCATTCTCCATCTATGAGAAATATAATCTTCTTGAATTTTTTTTTTCTTGTCAAGGGATTTTTTTCATTATCAACAATGTGTGACTTGTTTTTTTTTTTACTTAGAAAAAAACAAACAAATATTCAAAATTTAATTCAAAAACGTTAACATACATTTACTGTAATTTATCCACCATTTTCTGTCCACGACGACAGTTTGGAATTTTAAAAAATTGAATTTGTTTTCCTTAAATTCTAAAACACCTAACTTATAGTTTGAAAACTTGAAAATGTTCTTTGTATTTATTATTAAACCTTTAATACTATTTTATTATTTTTAAACTTGAAAAATATTAATTACAAATATTCTAAGACCAAAAAGATAATGAAATACTCTATAAAAATATAATTTGACATTTTTTAACCACCCGAAATAAGTCCTAATCAGGTCAACTAAAGTAATATTTGACAAATCATCCGCCTAGATATCTCAATTAGTAAGTTAAACATCATTTTCATTCCAGCTAATCATATATATAATATCACAGTTCCCTCTCCATCTAAGATGTCTATCTAACATTTATATTATATGTAAAATATTTATTTAATGCATACTTATTTATATTTATTAGTGTTTTAGTATAATATAAAGAAATATTAAAAACAAAAGATTAAGAAAATATTAAAATATAAATTACTTGTAACTAAAAGAAGTATTAATAGGATAGAAATTAATGAAATATTCTATGGTAACAATAGGATAGTTAGAATTTTTTTTTTGCAAAAAGAGGTAGTTAGGATTTATTTTATTTTAAATTTTAGAATCTGACTATGATTCTAAGAATATATAGATTTTGATTGACATAATTAAATTAAATTTCCTTAAATTTACATTTAAATCTCTTAAAGTTAAAATAAAATCTAAACGTTATTGACATCAGTTTTTGTAAGTTAAAGTAGAATTAGTTTTCAAAATGTCATATCAATAAAATAATAATTTACTTCATTTCTTACGTATACTTGTATGGAAGATCTCACTATTATTCTATTAAAAGCATAAATTTGAAAATTTCAATATTTTATTATGATTAAAGTTTTCACCATATGTGGGCTGGTAGATCTATCGTGAAAATGTACATGTGATTTGTGTAGAGAGTAGAGTTAGGAGTGAAATCCTCGCTGGTGGTAGGAGCGATTGGTATAGGAAATAGGAAAGACTTTGTCGGAACCCTAATAATCGTTAGTAGTAGCAGATAAGCCTATAGTTTTGACACGTGGGTCCGTTCCATTTGACTTGTTATGGGGCAGATGTCAGTCGAATAAAAAAATATATTTTACAATCAATGCGAGTAACGGATACCCACTAATTTTATATTAAAATTAGTTAATCAAAGGTTAAACTAATTTAGATCCAAACCAATTTAATCTTAAACCAATTTATCCAAACTAATTAACTAAAATTATAAAACTAACAAACCAGTTTGACATAATTTAAACTAATTTTAAATATTTTTTAAAAATTAAAATATTTAAAAAATATTTTTAAATATTTTAAATATTTAATTAAACGAATGGGTCTTGGGTTTATACGCTAAACCCACCAAATTTATGCGGGGCGAATGTGGATTTTTAAAAAATAACTTAAGGATTTTACGGGTGAAAAAAAATCTTGAACTCGCCGCAAGGCGGGTTAGGCGGGACAGATCCGACCTGCGCTACTAGCAGCACTGGAAAAACCTTTGCTAGATGTCACGAATTGCATGTTGTATGATAACTACGGCAGAGGTGATGCCTAGAAAAGTTGTCGAGCCATTTATACTGTGTTTTCCTAGTGACCAGTTTATAGTGTATTGTTCAAAATAATTCTAAGATCATAATTTAGGTTATTAGTGATTTATGAAATTTTTTAAATTCATTTGAAAAAACTCGGAAATGTAACTAAGAATCTATTTAGACATAGTTGTAGAAAAAAAGTAAACAGATGAATCAGAAAATATTGATTAATGTAATATATAAAATTGGAGTTTATAAATCTTCTGATGAAATAATGAATAGTGAGAGGTTCTTCTCCTCAAATTTTACCAATAAAAAACCAAATATTTAAAAAAAAATAATTTCTAAAGCGGAAATAATATATATATATATATTATTGTAGGTCATTTTTTGAGATAAAATAAAAAATATTTTGATCAGTTGATTGATCTCAATTATTTACGATAAATGCATATGGATCGATATGAGATAAAGAGATCCGATATAGCTATCAATTAATCCAAAAAATTAGATCGAACCTCACATCTTAAGGAAATGTTGGATGTGTATTTCGCACTCTCAATACTCAGCTCGCCCCAAAGTGCAATCGATCCAATAACGTGATCTCGTAATTTCGCATCATTTATGGTGAACATATCGAATAATTTAACGAATTAGAAGTGTATAAAAAAAGTTGTTGATCTTTAATGAAAATCCAAAAAATAGTATTAAATAACTTGTTGTATTCTTTTTTTTGCCAAACTAACAAATAAATCTGAACTGTTTTTTTCACCGAAGATATAGTATCTTTTGAATTCTAATTGATCCGTATACTTCTAATAAGAGAATACATGTTCAACAGGCAATATTAAATTGATCGATCCTACTTGTAAGTATGGAGAATTTCATTTTTTGAGTAAAGCTTTTCATAATTTTATTGTCGAACTATTTTTACATAAATTTGATTGAACCTTTGCAAATTTAATATTGAGCGTTTTAGATCTAAAATAAAACAACTTTAAATTAAATAGTTGACCGAACTGAGTTCGTCCGATTGAAAGAGTTGTGATCAAATTGAAAAGTGGTTTCGTTGTCCATATCATATTAGTGAACAGTTGTCACATTTTAAAATTTGTAGTACTGAAAATACAGATAAGCCACAGCTCAAAATAAACAAAAAATACATTCAACTTGTTTTCTTTATATATAATATCAGAGAGATAAAATAATATAAAAAGCTAAACTTTTTTTAATAATATAAAATATTATCTTTTATCAATTATGAACATCAATCTTTTCTTTATCGATTGGTTCACAAATACTGATCCAAAGATTCCAGTTATAATATTATTAATGTCATTTAACCATAGACATTTTTACATTTATGATAATTTTATATGTATTACATTTATTCCAGTCTATATGTATTACGTTTAGAATTAATAATTTTATTTGACAGTTAAAACCACGAGAAACAGTTATATTTTCACCATGCTGCATCTATTAATTTATATAAATTATGAAAATCAAAGATTAATACCCTAAAATAGTAATTTTTTAAGTTTATCTTTCAAATTTAATACTTTAAAAATAAAATTAGTAAAATAACATAAATTATTATATAAAAATAATTATTTACCTCAAATAAACTCTATATAAAATTAAAATATAATGTTTGAGTTCATTCTTTCCAATTTAGGATTAAAATTTTTTTTATTAGAATGAAATTTTTAATTATTTAGTATTAAATTTGTGGTATTTTTGAAGATTTAAATGATTAATGTTATATTTGGAACAAAAACTTGAAATTATGCTATTTTAGACAATTGCCCAAAATCAAATGCAAATTTGTTTTTCTAGTGTAGAAACATAGTAAATATTTAGTCAAACAGTTGGATCAAATAACTTTATAATCAAATACAAAGTATAAAAATATTTAGGGCAATTGACAAAATAGCATTTTTAAAAATTTTGTTCCATATATAGTATCATTAGTTTAAATTTCTAAAAATAGCATAAATTTAATATTAAAATACCATAAAACTTCTTTCGAATAAGAAACCCCTAAATTAGGGAAAAAACCCAAATATAATATTTTAATTATATTTGTAATTTATTTAGGGTAAATATGTATTTTCAAAAAATAATTTGTGCCATTTTGGATTTTTAAGTTTGGAATGCTAAATTTGGAATAAAAAAACTTAAAAAATGCTATTTTAGGATATTATTCATATATTTATAACAAGAAAAATTGATAAAAATAGTATTTTTTAAGTTTTTGTTATAAATATAACATCATTAGTTTAAATTTTCAAAATATCACAAATTTAATATTAAAATATTTTAAAACTTCTTTTAATAAGGGAAAAATTAAACTCTAAATTAAAAAAATAAATACAAATATAATATTTTAATTATATTTATAATTATTTATGATAAATATATATATTTTTAGAAAATAATTCGTGATATTTTAGATTTTTAAATTTAGAATGCTAAATTTGGAATACAAAACTTTAAAATATGTTATTTAAAGTATTACACAAATATTTATAACAATTTTAAGAATTTACCCAAATTTATAGTAATTTTAAAAATTTATAGTAATTTTGGAATAACCAAAAAAAACATTTACTAACGATCAACAATAACTGAATGAGTCAAACGCTACAAAAGAAATAAATGTTCAAAGAACATTATCACTTAATTGTTTCTGACAATATTTCAGTGATGGATAAAGCCCTAAAACTGTACCAAAAACATACATAATTATATTTATATCAGGCGGAGAAACCCATAATTCTTTTTATCTATTTAACGTATTTAACCCACCAAAAAAAAGTCTATATAATAAGCCTTTCCTCAACACTCTTATGTCATCGATCGAAGTAAAACGAAAGCTTCAAAAAAATGTCAATCATCAATGACGTTGACATCGTTGACTCATCAACCACAGTACGAGCTTCCATCGTCCAAGCTTCCACCGTCTATAATAACACTCCGGCGACTCTAGGTAAATCAGTTTATTTATTTGGAGGTGAGACGGTGAGAGTGACAATTTATCAAAAGGTTTGCTTTGAAAACATTTGCAGAAAAGGCGGAGAAGTTAATCGGCGAGGCGGCGAGAAACGGATCGAAGCTTGTGGTGTTTCCGGAAGCGTTTATTGGTGGTTATCCACGTGGGTTTAGGTTTGGTATAGCCGTTGGTGTTCATAACGATGACGGTCGTGATGACTTCAGAAAGTATCATGCTTCCGCCATTGTTGTTCCTGGTATTACTTATCTCTTCGTTGACTTTCTCTTTTCATTATCTTTGTCTTCAAAAGAATAAACTTATGATAATTTTTTGTTTTTTTGTGAAAAACTTTTTTTCTGTTCTTATCCATTTATTTGGATCGAATCATATCATATCCATTTTAAAAACTTCGGATAAAATCACTATGTGTTTATATTATAGTATAAAGGTTTGTATAAATTAACTCTTCAATATGCGTATAATATTTATAATATATTATTTCAGTAACATTTTTAAAAAATAATTGTAATCTAACATGTTATTAACATTAATTAATGTGTCATCATCACAATAAACTTCAAATAAATATATAAATAGGTTTAACTTATTATAATAATTACAATATATATATATATATATATTTGTTATTAATTTGGTTAAAAATCAATATATTTTATTAAACTAACCAAAAATACTATTAAATTAGTAAAAAATAATTATTTTCTTTATTTAATTTACATATACAAAAATTAATATTAAAAATAATATTAAATAAAAATTAAAATTATATAAATATTTAATTTTTATATTTACTAATAAATAATATTATATAATTTGATAATATTTTTTCCATCTTGGATATAAATGTAGTTATATAGTGAATTTCAAATCTAAAGTTTCAGTCATCAATTGTTATGTGAATTTGTATTTCTGGTTTGGTTTAATTCAATGTTGTTGGGAAAAAAAATCATTCAACATGGGTTCAGAAATATGGATATCTCACTTCTAAAACGTTTAGATTTAGAGATGTGTCTATGTTTTGTATAGTTAAATTTGAGAAGAAAAAAATCTGACTTTTAGATGGAAATTTGTTGAAAAAGCATCTAATTAGTGAATCAATTTTAAGTTTCATTTGAATGATTAGTTGAGCACAAGATTGGGTCACAAATAACACTTTCTTATACAAAATTTTTGTTGGTTTTGGTGATGAAACTTCTCAGGACCTGAAGTTGAAAAATTGGCGCAAATAGCAGGGAAAAACAATGTGTACTTAGTAATGGGAGCTATAGAGAAAGATGGATACACACTCTATTGCACAGCCCTTTTCTTCAGTCCCGAAGGTCAGTTCTTGGGTAAGCACCGTAAACTCATGCCGACATCTTTGGAACGTTGCATATGGGGTTACGGAGATGGATCAACCATTCCCGTTTACGATACGCCCATTGGCAAACTCGGTGCTGCTATTTGTTGGGAAAATAGAATGCCTCTTTATAGAACTGCGTTATATGCCAAAGGTTAGTCCTCAATTCCTTTATTATTGGTAATATCAATTTAACCACCAGTTGAATGATTCATATATTTATAGTTTTTTTGGATTTTGAGCAGGAATTGAGATTTATTGTGCACCTACTGCTGATGGTTCAAAGGAATGGCAATCGTCGATGGTTCACATCGCGCTTGAAGGTGGATGTTTCGTGTTGTCAGCTTGCCAATTCTGTCAACGTAAAGATTTTCCTCATCAGAATGATTACTTGTTTACGGATTGGGATGACAACAAAGGACATGATGCTATAGTCTCTCAAGGTGGTAGTGTCATTATTTCACCTTTGGGAAAGGTTCTCGCCGGACCAAACTTTGAATCAGAGGGTCTAGTCACAGCTGATCTTGGTATATATACATACATACTATTTGATATTCATTTTGACTATAGAAAATGATAACTCTTTTTGATCTAATCATATCGATATCGTTCGGGTATTGTTTTTCATCTAGATCTGGGTGATATAGCAAGAGCTAAGTTATATTTCGATGTGGTTGGACATTACTCGAAGCCTGAAGTTTTCAACTTGACCGTAAATGAACACCCGAAAAAACCGGTTACATTTGTGTCAAAGGTGGAGAAAGAAGAAGATAACTAGAACAAATCATCCAGATGTCCTTTCCATTATATGATAAGACTCCAAGTTCAAAAATGTTTCTGTTGAGTTATAAAGTTTATGTTAATGTTTGTTTATCTTTGTGTTCTGTAATGTAAGAGAACTGGTAAGATCCATGTTTGTTGTTTGATCAATACAAAAATTAGTTTTTTCTCTTCTTTTGTATACAAATATTGTGCAATCTATTTTCTAGTATTAGAAGTAGCAGATTTTTCATGTTCTATTGAATCTTTTTTTACGTTTTAGCCAATTGTTATGAATAAGACTTTCATTTTTTCAGTTATGTTTTTACTTTTTCCTTTCTATGTCATAAAATCTCCTATGTTTTGCAATTTAATTAATATAAATCTATTTTAAAATACATCATCCCAAATATAATCGCAAGTTGTTTTGTGGTTATAAATATTTTTGCAAGATTACTAATGACTTGGAAATTACTTTTGTGTTTTTTAGTAATATCATAAAATATTAAATTTTTTAAAATTTTGTTCCAAATCTAATATGATAAAATTAAAATTCTAAATATAACACAAATTATGTAAAAATATTTATTTATTTGAAATAAATTATACATAAATTTAAAACATTATATTTAAGTTTATTTTTCTAATTTAGAGTTTTTTTATTAAAATAAGTTTTAATATATTTTAAATTTAAATATCAGTTTTTTCTGACATGATTTTCTTAAATATCAGTTTTTTCTGACATGATTTTCCATGTAGTTTAGTTGGATGCAACATCGAAATTTGGACTAAACTTGATTACAATATTATAAAATTTACAGTATCCTGGGTGTTATCACCTTTTCGAGCTTCAATGTAAGCCTTCTGTCAGAAGTTACGGCCACAATTCCTAAACCCAAATCAGAAAATAAAAGTAGGGTTAAGCATAAAACCACTTGTACCAGCTGGAAACTTGATAATAAATTCTTGTATTTAAATTCCTAACTTTTTCATAAAAATCCAAAGATTTTACCAATAAAACGGATTAAAAACCCTAACACCTACGCATATACTTTTTATCTTCTTTTTTTATTGAAATAAAATTTTATATACTAGGAGAAAATGATGTTTGTGTTACACAAGCCCACAAAAAATAATATATATATATATATATATATTAGAGTCACGTCTGTTTATTATATACAGAAAACGGTTACAGAAGATTGTCGTTTGTTTATTTGTTACAGTTATTTTCGATTAATTACAACGGTTATACGCTGCGTTCTCCGTCGTAATTTACAAATAAAAATCTACGATTAACCATAAATAACTACCATCAACAGAAAAAATGAATAACATCTGTTGCAGTTATAGGCGTAACCGCCAGCAATAAACAAACGAACAAAGATTTATATCTCCAATAAAAAAAGAGAGTAGCACAAGAAAAGAATCAATAAAGGCAAGCGATTACTTATCAGCAAAAAGCTTGTGTAGCCAAATTGGAGATCTCCTAGCAATGTAAAATTGAGTGTAATTAATCGAAAGACCATACAATAAAGACGATAACTATTGCGATGGAGAAAAAGATGGCAAAAATGACATAACACTATCATATACCAACCACATGGAAATAAGGAGACAAACATAATGTCTTTTTTTTAAATATAATATTTTTATTTAGTATATATGTTTGTATATTAGTAGTGATTTGATGTTATTTTTAATTGTTTCAATTTATATATTATTATTTTGAAAATTTAATATACAAATCATCAACTCAATTGAATATAAAACTTAGTTACTTGCATTACTATTTTCCAAAAAATTATCAACTTTTACTATTTGGAAAAATATAATATTAAATACGCGAAATGACTCAACATCTAGTATTGTAAATTAGTCAATATTTTCAAAAATTTTGGCACTTATGAATCCTTTGTTTTCATATGAAAACTGATTTTTTTTCTCAAACTTCATCTATATACTGTTTAATTCTAATGGAAAATAATAATATATTTTTTTTGACAATTGCATTATACTAAAACAAAATTCATATTGGATACAAATTAACATATCGGATAGGGTTTATTTGCGTAAACTACACGAATTTATGACAATAAACCAATTTTTATCCGTATTTTTTGGATTTTTTAACTATATAAACTGTCTTTTTTTCCATAACCTACACAAACTTTATAAATTATTGCAATTACACAAATTTCATTAATATTTATACGTTAAATCGTTATTAAATTAAAAATCTAGTTTTAACTTGTATTTATTTCGAAGTTAACACCATATTTTCAAATTAAAATAATGTTTAATAGCGATTTAACGTGTAAATGTTATCGAAATTTGTGTAATACCAATAATTTATGAAGTTTATGTAGTTTACGTAAGAAAAACACAGTTTATGTAGCTAAAAAAGACCTAAAAATACATATGAAAATAGGCTTATTCGCATTAATTCGTGTTTTTGCATAATATTTAAAATTTTTAGCAAAAATTGTTTCTTCATATAAGATGCAATTCCTTAACTATACTTATGAACTCCCTACTAGGCACACTAATTATCACCATAAAAAAAATCGACACAAAATGAAATATATATATATATATATATATATTTTTTTTTTGTCAATGAAAATTAATATGATCGAAAAAACCAGATAAAAAAATAAGGGCAATTGACTAATTTAGCACTAAACAATGTTTTAGTGACTAAATTAGCATCCCAAACCTAAACTTCCACAAATAGCATTTAAAGTGAAAAAGACTGAATTAACTTTAATCTAATATTCTGCAAAACTTTTTTATTAGCTCAAGAGGGGGGATTGAACCTTAGACCTATTTATAAGAGAAAGAATGCATAACCACTACATTACTGTAACTGATTGACATATAACCATTTTGTTTAGTATATATATATATATATATATATATATATATCTGTTTTTAGTTTAAATAACAAAATCTTAATATAAGCTGGAGGGTCGAATTTGGTGCACTTTAAAATAGAAGGAGTGTGTAACCAATACACTACTGCAACTAATCAACATATAACCATTTTTTAGTATATATATCTGTTTTTAGCTTAAATAGCAAAATTTAGGAATTGGACGCTATTAAAAGAAAAGTCTCAATACTTAATTTTTGTTTATAACTTGTATTTGTGATTGTTGAATGTTGATAAACACTTTTGTTCATGTTTTTTAGATAAACACTTCCTGCTGATGTTAATTAATCCTATGCAATTTCACGTTTTAGGAAGGAATTCCTAAAACATAAGATATAATTCCTAAATTTGCATAAGGTATTCCAAATTATGCATAAATTGTGATTAATAATTCTTAATATTAAGGAAATTTTATCTAAATAAAATAATTAAATTAAAAAAAAAAATTTGAAAAATGTAATGAGGGAGATCGAACCATCCACTACTAATTCTAACAAGAAGATGTGTAACCAATACGCTATGCATATATATATATATATATATCCTTAACTTATGTTGAATTTCTCTAAATGTAAAAAAATAGTTATTTTGCTAAGTTAAACATTACATATCCTCAAATTTTTAGATATCACATTAATATTGAAATTGTTTACAGCTAATCGATACTAAACAATAAATCTACTTAGATCATCTTCGAAATTGATATTGACTCTATTTATGATGTTTTTATACCTCTTGTCTCTATTTTGTCTATCTACAATATCTCTTGTCCAACTAAATGCTCATACTTTATTTTTTTTTATCTGGTTTCTTCGATCATATTAGTTTCCATTGACAATATATATATATATTTTAATATTTCATTGTGTGTCGATTTTTTTACGGTGATAGTTAGTGTGCCTAGTAGGGAGTTCATGAGTACAATTAAGGGATTGCATCTTATATGAAGAAACGATTTTTGCTAAATTTTTTTAATATTGTGCAAAAACACCTTCAGACTATACCTAGAATCGGATATGATTGCAATACAACTCTTTTCTCAAAAATGATATTTTCAAATCATTAATATATTTTACCAATAAACGAACAACATTAATATTATCACCAAATGAATGATATGATTTCTGGCTACATATATTTTGTAATTTCTTTATATCATTTGAATACAAAAATGACATGAATACAAAATTTGTGTAGTGTCAATTATTGTATTTCTCGCAAAAATTAGCGTATCTTATTATTTATTTTTTTGTGATATAGATTACATCTGATCGATTCAATAGTGTAATATTCATGCATGAGTGAAAGTGAAGCCTTTAAACTTAAGTAAATGCAGAATGGTTGTTGAAGAAAATAACATTTTGTAGTTGCAGCCGACGAACGTGCATCGATCGACTTTCGACTCTCGTCGAACAATTGAATTAAAAATAAAGTCAATAAACGATAAACTAGTGGTGACTACTAAAGACTAAAACTCATAGAATAGTTTCACTTCCGATCAAATCCGAGATCTCTTCCACTTTGCACAAAACCCTAGATCCAGACATCCCCAACAATGGCGGATGAAAAGAAATCCAAGCACAGACATCGAGTTATGGTCTTCGATTCGATTTATCCTCTTCTCGCGCTACTGCTCATAGTCGTTGCTTGCGTCGAGCTTTGCGACGCCGCTACTGTTGTTGATGTCTACCGTCTAATTCAGTATGACATCGCCGGCGTTCCTTTTGGCTCTCGTTTCTCCTCCCTTAATCACCATGCCGCTTCGCTCAATTTCCAACGCGGCGCCGATCTATCCCGTTCTGTACTTATCCTCCCACTCCGTGAGCTCGACATAGGTTTCGTCCAAGGTACACTCGATTTTGTTTCGTGGATGAGCTCATTGTAGTTTGGCAGCTGAATCGCGCTTTCATTTGGTTCGGATTTCATTGTCTGAGGATTAGTCTTGGGTTGTTACATACATGTTGCTATTTTGTTACCTTACTTACATTCTGAAGATAATGGCAGATTACATCTCACATAAACAGTCGCTTGGGGGATTGTTAATTTTGCTTCCCCAGACGTTTAGACCAGGTAACATTGGTGGTGGCAACCTAATATCTGAAACTGACGGGTTCAGGGAAGTATTAGCTCAACTTGAGAAGTTACTTGTCCATGGGAACATACCTGTGAGTATTTTCTTTTCATATGTATCAGTTAAGTTGAACATAAGTCTCTTTTTCTTTTCTCTGTCACATGGCCCTTGTGCTGACCACTGTTTATTCTTACAGTTTCCTGTGTATTTCGCATTTGAGAATGAAGAGACCGATGCTGTGTTAGCCGATGTAAAGAAAAATGATGCACTTGGTCAGCAAGCTACTGCAACAACAGGCGGGTTAGTTAATTTGTTGTCAATGACTCTCTGAATTATCATGAGATGTTGTAGGTGATATGCCTTCTGGAAAACAGTTTTGTTACAAACTAAGTATAACAATCGTGATGTGTGACTTCAAGTTTGGGGAAGCTATGTATTAATCACTTAGTCTACTAGCAAATTTTGTATATATATATATATATATATATATAGGTAGATGCTTAAACTATGTATCAATATTTGACTGTACTCACTGTATCTACGATTTGTTCATCCCAAGGAATTTTTTATTGATGAATTTCTAATTCAGTACGTATGTAAACGATTTCTTTCTGTGACTATTTTCAGATATAAGCTTGTTATCTCTGTATCAGAGCCTAGGAAAATTGCATCTCCCACCATCACTAACATTCAGGTATTGAATTTCACTTAATCTGATAATCTCATGATTGGCTTTGATTTATATGAAAGTAGCATAACCTTTCTCTGTAGTGTCTTCAACTGTTAGCTAATTCAGTTTCGGGAACCTGGCTGTTTTTTAAGATGAGTACAGTTAGCGTGATTGCCTGTAGACACCTCGGTTTTAAATGCTGATGATCTTGTAACCTAGTCTCGTTTGTGCTAGCATGCGTTTCTGCACCCTAGAGTCTAATTTCCCTGCAATACAGTAATATTCTTAGTATCATTTTTTCTTTCATCATCTTTATAGGATCAGTTTAAGTTTTTCCATTACTCAGAACAAGGAATTTGGTGTACACTGCCCTCATGTTTAGTATCTTGAACTTGGTTGAACATTTTTAGTTTTCTTAATTTTGATCTCCCCACTCCTTGATAGTTACTTATTTTATCCTTGTTAGTTAAATCTGCTCTTGATCTCTTGTGCTAATTTTTTTATGCTTGACATACAGAAAGCCTGACGTAATTTGGCTTGTGTAGGGATGGCTTCCAGGATCAAGAGCAGATGGAGATTCTAACCAGCTTCCAACAATTGCTGTAGTTGCATCCTATGATACCTTTGGAGCAGCTCCCGTATGTAATATGAGCAGTGGATACTCGTACTATTGTGGTAGTGTGTAGCTGATTAGCTTCTATTTGTAGGCATTATCGGTCGGAAGTGACAGCAATGGAAGTGGAGTTGTGGCGCTTCTTGAAGTAGCTAGAATCTTTTCCATTCTTTACTCAAAACCCAAGACAAGAGGAGGATACAATTTACTTTTTGCATTGACGTCTGGTGGACCCTACAACTACGAAGGAACTCAAAAGGTACTAGACCTGACGTCTCGAGTCTACTTAACTTATGCTTTTTTATTTTTTGCATTTGTAAATTTGTTGGTATTATTTAATCATCATTTCTTCTGCAGTGGCTGAAGAGCCTTGATCAGAGGATGCGTGAGAGCATTGATTATGCCATTTGCTTGAACAGTGTTGGTTCTTGGGACAATGAATTATTGGTCCACGTGTCAAAGCCTCCGGATAACGCCCATATAAAACAAATTTTTGAGGTAAAAACGCTAATGCATGCATTGTTGCAACAACGAGCTATTATTATGGTTCATTGGTTAATGGATGCATCTCTGCAGGGCTTCTCTAATGTAGCAGATGACTTGGGTTTTAAAGTTGCTCTGAAGCACAAGAAGATTAATATCTCTAATTCACGAGTGAGTTGACACTTCATTTTTTGAATGATACAAACTTGGCTTGATTTTGTAATAATGTGGTAGGTTAAATATTTCTTAGTTTCATGATGTCTTCTTCTTGTCGGAATGTCTCTGTCAGGATTTGAAAGTTATTGTGTTTTCCAGCAGTATACTTGTTTTATCCAGTTAGTAGGCTCTATCTTTACATTTTCAAGTGAATGATAACTTATTTCTGCTTAGTTACTTGATATTATTCTTATTTTCCTTTAATTAACGTCTCATGTCGGGTTACTTAAGATATGCTGCTATACTGTATTTCCTCTGTCAAATGCTTTTTCTGTTCATTACAATAGGCAGTTTTTTATTTTAGTTGTGCTGTTGAATTCTTAAGGTTGCTTGGGAGCATGAACAGTTTTCAAAACTCAGAGTAACTGCAGTCACTCTATCTGAACTTTCTACTCCACCTGAGTTGCTGGAAAATGGTGGAAGTTTGTCTGACACAAGGTACAGCTAGCAAACTAATACTCTGTTTTGCATTTTGAAAAACTATTTCAGCGTATACTTTTATGTGCATCAGGAGTTTCCATTATCGTTAAAACCAAATCCTGAGTTGCTTTTTCTGCAGGCAGTTTGTGAATGAAGATGCTATCATAAAGGGTATCAGGTTGGTTGCTGAAAGCCTTGCGGTAAGACAAACCACTCAACTCAAAGTACTATCTTCTTATACCGTAGTTGATTCAATCGAAAAAGAAAATTTCTCTAGTTCACAAAAACTAAAAGGTTTATACTTTCCTATAACCGACTTAAATGATTTCTTGTTTCCTGTAGAGGCATATCTATGGTCACCAAGGAAAAGACATTCAGATTTTTGCTGATGACAGTAGTTTGGCTGTAAATCCCTTTTATGTGAGATCATGGTTGGATCTTTTGTCACAAACACCTCGTGTGGCACCGTTTCTCTCAAAAAACGAACCAATAATCATGGCTCTGAAGAAGGTATGTTATCTGTTTCTCACCACGTCTTACCTCAGTTTCTCTCAGCTGCATACTGCCCCTGCCGGGCTATTGTTTTATGATTCGTGGTGTTAAATTATCCGTGAGATACATCTTGGCAGGAACTAGAGGGTTATACTGCTGAAGTGAGTGTGCAACATGAATCCTTAGAAGGAAGTTTCACGTTTTACGATACAACAAAGGCTAGCCTTAACATATACCAGGTAATTTCATCATATAGTCTATTTTAATATAAGACTTAGCTTTTGAGAAACCCAGAAAAACTAAATCATAAACAATATTGATCATTGGGTGTGATGTTTGTGATTGTAGGTGGCAAGTGTAACGTTCGACTTACTCTTGCTTTTGGTGTTAGGATCATACTTGATAGTGCTTTTCAGTTTCCTCGTCATCACTACTCGGGTAAGTATGAAACCGATTTATATATACAAGTGTATTGTTGAGAAATGTGTTAATGGAGAGTCGTTGAAATGATGATAGGGTTTGGATGACTTAATAAGCTTATTCCGCCGGCCTCCTTCCCGGAAAGTGAAAATGACTTGATCTTCCTTTTTCCGGGTAACCTTTATATTCTTCTCAACCCTTTAGTTTTGACGATTCACTCTCAGATTTGTTTTGTGATTCGTTATAATCTGCATCATGAAAAAAATGATATTTCTCTAGAGAAGGAGACAAAAAAAAGAGGCAAAATATTCAATGTATGGTTTTTATTTTGCAAACGTTGTAGTATTTTTCTTTAGCTCCCAACAAATTTGCACGAGAAAAAAAAGGCTAATTCATGGCTTCTTTAACATATGATGATCGTGGATAGTGTATAGTTATGTTTATTTGAAAATATATCAATTGATTTAGGAGCATATGAAAAATGGGATTTAGAAATTCTTTACATTTGAACTACTAATACAATAGAAAGTTGTGATCCGACAGTAATATATTTCAACTTCATATAGGAAAAAGGAGTCAATTGCTCTGCCATCGGGTTGTAACTTAAAAAGTGTCACTTTGTTTAGTAATCGATGAAAAAGACTGAACAAATTGCAAAAACAAAATACACAATCGGGTTAATAGATCCGTAAAAGACATTTGTAAGATTTATTGAAAAACCATTTCTCTACGTTCAACTACAAAAAAACTATTGTATGTATAGATAAAAAACCACTAAAAAGAAATCTTTTTATCAAGCTCTCTCTCTCTCCTCACTTTCTTCCATTGAATATAGAACTGCTCAAGCACACAAGAACTTGAAGAATAGTTCTAAAGTTTCCAAAGCCAAAAGTATGTACGAAGGAAGAATAATAAGATTGTCTTTCCTTTTCTTTGTTTCTCTGCTGCTTTTTTTGTTCTAGTCTAAAAGATTTTGAAGACATGACGAAACAGAGGAGAGAGACCTCTCCGTTCCGTTCAGTTCAGTTTGTGTTGGATTTTACGGTGAACTTGAACGAGAAACTCCACGTACGAGGACTCGTTCACTGCCTTGTCCTCGACCATATACGACCGGAATAACATTCCTGAGAGAGAGAAAAATGATTGCAAAACTTGATTAATCTCTACTAAAACCATTAATGGCGTGACATCAGGTCGTTAAGCTAAGCTATGAGTAACTTTTGGTAGCTAAATTCTCACCTGTGGGATCTTCTTTCTTGCACAATTTAATGCTGCGAGAAGAGAACAGTAAGAGATTTTTGAAAGGTTAGAACGGTAATTATCATCTCTCCTAAAAGATAGATACTGAGAGTTTGTTTGATACCGTAGGTAAGAACATCTTTGCCTCCTTATTTCATTCACAACGTCATTGAACTTCTTCGATAGCTTATTATCATACTTCTCCAGCACATACTGTGAGGAAAAAACACATATCTATCATGTTAAGCGTATTTCGCACATACTGTAAAAAAAAAGAGTTGCAGACCATTTGTAAAAATGCAGAACCAACAATCAGGCAACAGTTAGATCCTACCTGACTTGGAATATCAGCAGCTGAGGGAACACCGAAGAGCTTTTGCAGGATATCTGACTTTACTGATTCCCCAACATATATCAAACCATCTTCACCGTTCTCAAGAAAATAGACTCCCTCATTGCTAAGGTGGTCACTTGACAATGGAATTGGAGAAGGAACCACTGTTTCTTCATTATCCTGATATATTGATTAATGAACAATCATCAAAACTTTTGAAAGAGAGAGTATATTAAGGTCATGAGATAAAGTTATAGCTCCATACATTTGCATCAAGGTCATGAACAGCAATCATCCTTGGATAAACTAGCGGAATTGCCAATGGAGTAGACAATGAAGACACATGGGTTATCCAAAATGATCGGTCATCAATTCTCCCATCCATCCGAAACCCAACAGATTTTGTTAAGGCTGAAAATGAACAATTATGAGATCACAAGTTAGCGCAAAAGAGGTTTAAATCCATCTTAATGAAAAATAATGTCTATAACGCGGCCTAGCATGTTGTCAGTATCAAGCATGTTATAGTGTAACCACATGGCAAGCTCAAGTAATTTGAAGGCAAGAATTCACTTTTGAAAAATGGACTTAAGGCTTCCAAGGAAATACCGAGAGTATATAGAGGCAAAAGCTTGAGTGCTTCAGGAAGAATAAGTTGTCCAGAAGATGTAACAGTAGCGCAGAATTTGCGATAGGAATAGAGTGTGTTGACAGCACTATTAATTGCTTGCTCCTTTACCAATTGAAGTGCCTTCGAAGGGATCTCATTAGCCGCTACAATAAAAAAAGAAAGTAATACAAGTACACTATTATTATTTTTTTGCACTAACATCATTACCGAAACAAACAACCCATTTCAAGAATACATGTTCATAACAATGACAACATGTTTAGCAGTTGAATCATGGCCGAAACAAACAACGCCTACCTTGCTTCAGCATACATGCAAATTGGGAATCGAGGTCAGCTGAGCGGAACAAGTTACTGAGCATGTTTGTACAAGGGAGTGATAAGTTAATAACCCTAATTCTTCTCTCTCCAGATATCGTGGTATACAGAAGGGCACACTGAAAACCACACAAAAAATCATAAATAAAAGGTAAATTTTTTATGAAACGAGTGTACTAACATTCGGCAAAGTAGGATAACGCACGAACTATTTCGTATGGACAGTTGACATGGGTACAAAGCAAACCTGAAAGCCACATTCACTTCCATCTTGTAGTTTGTCATCATGCTTTAATGTCACCATCACAGCTTTGTCACAGTCAATCTGCATGCACTCAAGGTTCGTCAAAAGGAAACAAATTTATACCAAAGTGCTTCTCAGGTAAACTTACAACCAAACAAACACGTGTTTTCCTCTTGACTACAAGAAAGCAGCAGGAATATTCCGTAGTCCCAAAATCACGGCACAGAGAAATGTCCATTTTTGGTATCGACATGAAATAAACAGATACACATGACGCTAACTAATCATAAATTTTAAGGAAAATGCACCAACCGCAGGTAGATCAATGTCAGTTGGTATGCGTTTACAGAAGTTCCCTGAGTACTCTTGCACTTGAATACCCTACAATAATCAGCAAAAATGGTATTCATCAATGTAACTTCAAGCTGAATATTGCAGAGTAATGCATGGACAGAGCTCTCGGACTACATTACCTGACTGCATCTGACTCGCATGACAGCCTCAAAACCCTGGGGCCTAGTGATATTCCATCTAAGATCATTGTAAAGCTTTGGAGGATCTGAAAGAGCTGAAAAAGGGTAATAGCGATAAACCTGGAAACCAATAGATAAGAAAGTTAAATCAAAGAAAATCAAGACATATCAAGTAGGGAAAACTTTCAAAGGAGTTTTAAGCGAGGGTGATGGACGTGCCACGACAATACAAAAGACACATGCTTCCATGGAAAAGAAAAAAAAAGTACAGAGACGAGATCCACTTTGTTAACAAGAATTGTTCTTGAACTAGGTTTGTTATATCCATCGATAATGAAAAGAAAATACAAGTCATTAATAACTATAAGAACATGTGATAACCTGAAAGGACAAAGAACATTTGAATCTACCTGTCCTCCAGTAGTTCTTGGGATGTCAGAAATTGAAGCCATGTCAACATAGGCCTGAGCTGTGATAAATATATCTACACAGACCTGAGGCATGTCTGGCTAGATTAGATAGCGAAAAATATTGCAACAACTAACAGAAACTAATACGTGGATAATTGATACGCAAATCTGAAGACTATTAGTTAATTTCCCACATCAGATCTATTTGTATACCTGGTATTCAGCGAATTCAAAAGCCATGGTCCAAAAAGTTTTGTCTGCGGGTTGTAGTAATCTATGTGCCTCCTGAAATCATATGAAACAGGATTTATTTTCACTAATGATACACAAGAATCAGGACCAGAAGCCATTCAAGTTTCTAAACAAACCCAGCTGAAAAAAAAACCATGCATAAAAATTTCTAAATCCGAGTCCTCTATCGCAGAGGTCAGAACACACTACAAGAAACACAAAATGCATGTGTACCTTTTCACCCGCAGCGGCATTAGCTCTCCCATCAGCCTCTCTAGAAGAAAGTGCTCCAAGGCCAACAGAAGGCAAAACTATGGAGGAGTTGGTAGTCATATCATTTTTCAGTTATACCAGTACCATACAGTACGACATGTAAGAAGAAGAATGAACTTTTACTAAAAGAAAAATACATGATCATCAAGGGGCTTAGATAAATTTCAGGTATAACATGTATAGATGGGTTCTAAGTGTCTGGAAACAAAAGCATTAGTCTAAGGGCCCAACAGAAGCATACCTGATTGAAATACCATTAGCTTTCCTCCTGTGCTCTTCATTGCTAAGAATGCGGCCTAGAAGGAAAGAAAATTGTAGATACGTGAGTCAATGGCATAAGAAGAGAAAAATACCTAATCCCAATCATTTTGCCAAAACCAAATTTAATTACACTGAACCTGATCCAAAGAGTATAAAGGAGTATTTGAGATTTGTTACATCACCAGCCAAATTGGCAATCACCCACAAAACCAACTTAAACTTCCTTTATCACTTTTCCAAATGAAACCCAGATTTTGTTTATGTTTACTAGTTAGTTTACTCGTAAAATTGAGGTTTCCATCTAACATGTACCAGCATTTACATTTGGCAATCACATACCTTAACTGCAGCACCAAAAGCAGATTCAGGACTCTTGCTTTCCTGAAACATTGTTGGGATACTTTCCAACAAAATCTCTAGGTGCTGACGGCACTGGATTCCAACAAAAAAAGGTCAATAACAGAGAGAATAAGAAAGAGATTAGGACAACCAGTCCCAGTATAGAAGCCAACAGTTGACAAAAGGTAATAGTTATAAGCAGGGCACGCCTGCAAAGAACGGAAGCTAATTGCTAAGAGCTTACCTCAGATAACTGAACAATGACATCTGTTTCTAAAGGTGTATAAACATCTTGAACATCAGGAACAATGAGCATCAAAGGCTGCAAGTAAGCAGGGAAATCAAATTCACATGGGAACCAGGACAGCTCTTTTTCTAACAAGAAAAGATAGCACACATTCTGGAAAATAATAGTAACAGAAGAACCGTTTGCTGAATTGAATTAATTTATTTAACATTAAAAACAATATAAGCGGTTCCTCATGCCAATTGCATAGAAGAGTGGCTTTCAAGTGAAGTAAAATAAACCGTACAAATTTCTTCAGCCAAGTGACACAGGATAATTCTTAGCTGCAAGATAACACCTTCATATCTATGATACCAAAGGCGGAAATAAAATAACTAACGTAACAAATCACCTGCTGCAGTGCACGTTTCAAGTTATAAAAGTGTATTGTCGAGTCAAATGTGGCAATTCCAACAAATGTTCTAGGACTTTCCTGCAAATAAATATAACCTTTCTTCAAAACATATAATGTTTGATCAAAACAATATCCATTAAATTTATTACTCTAGCGACCATAGCCCAGCCTAATTTCCCAGCTCATTTATTGTGTGGCTCAAGAGGACATCAGCGATGCCACATTAGCGAGATAGTCAGTGCCCATAACTAGGAAATGATTCTGGTGAAACTTCATCAACAATGTCACATCTTTACGCAAAAAGAACAAGCTACCCCACATAAGCCAGTTAGTCATCAAGTATAAAATGAAGATGTGTCTGGTGTTCCAAGGCATCGAGAATTTTGAGAATTAGTTTGGGAATGGGTATTGAAGAGTATGGGATGTTCTCCACGTCCTATGACTTTATGTTTAATTTTAGGGTGTGATTTTCTCATTGATTCTGTGCCAGTACTTTTCTTACATAAAGTGGATTATGATTTCGAGCCTAACAGATTAAAGAAAGGAAGGGCTTAGTAAGCTAGAGGAAACTATAAAATAGAAAATAAACAGAAACTATCACTGCGGGTCCCTGAGACTATTCCCACAGGGACCTGTTACTTAATTCTATGACTATCACCCAACAGTAGTCAAGTGTACAGCCTACAGAAACAAATAGATATTTCAACCTGAGGCAGATATTGTTAGCAGTTCAAAAGAAAAAAAATATACAAATGCATGTACATTGCACTGCACAGCGAGGACTTACAGGAAGGTCTGGGAGGACTTGCTGGATTGCACTGCAAGCAGCTGCAGTTGCACCTGTTTGAATCGCATTCATTGAAACATCAATGAGGAAGAAATACACTGCTGGCATTGGATCTCGTACCTGCAAAAAAGATACTGAGATCAATCTCCATCTGGCTCCAATGGATCAGGTATCTTGCTTTGCATCACCAAGCAAATCTAATCATCATGACCCTCCATTCCGCCCCGGAATCCCAATCTCTTAGGGAGAGTGCAAAAATTAACTTCAAAGGGTTTTTAAAAAAAAAAATTTGTGGATCAACATTAGTAAGAGGTAGAAGACACGTTTTCTACCTAAGTAGAAGTCCCCATTTTCTTAAAAACGAATAAATATGTGTATTGAGCACTTCCGTTAAAAACTTTAGTGTGTTTCTAAGAGCCCGTATAAAAGAAATGACATTTTATCACAAAAGTTTGGCATGAAGTAGTCAGAGAATTTCACAAACTAACCATATATTCTTTCGTAGCAACAAAGTCAACGGTACCCCTACACAGCTCAGGCCTTTCATCAGCATCCCTACGTCTGCCATCTGGACCAAGATTACACTGGTAGTCACGGGGAGTCTCATCAGTATATCCTGCGCAAAGATAGTTGATGAGCACCACAATTATTCCACATATTAGTGTCCTAAATGATTACGATGATAACAATTCATAGGGAGTTACTTCTCTTAAGAATTAAGACCAGAGTAGCATCTTCCTGATCAGATTTTTAGGTGAAAATCCAAATTCACGTATTAATTCTTACAATTCAGTAAGGTAAACCCGGATAGTTCTACCACAGAATATTAAGTTTTCTCATAATTTGTTACTCAACATTGCAGTTCATACAGCAGTAACTTATATATATGGCTTTTATTTACAGAAACAATAATAATTACCACATAAGTTACAAATGAACTTCCTTCCTTGGTCAATGAACTTCATGAACGGATTCATGTAGCCCTTACAACGTGAACATCTCACAGGGCCATTCTCACCAAAGTCCACAACCTGCTCAATAACATAGGTTCATGCCAACATGAATCGAATTTTCCATAACATTCTTTAAAGAAGCATTCATTTCTGTTTCTTCTGTTAAAAAGCAAGGACAGGAAATATAAACAGTACAAACAATAAACGCCAAAATGCTTCAAGTATCAGAAAGACACTATGCGAAAAATTTAATTTTACTTGGATAGGCTCTTCAGATGGATGAGAAAGTGCCATCGGTTGGACGATTAAGGCCAGTTGCATACCAGATGTAGATAGAAGATCAACAGTGCATGGGATCTGTTGTGGAAACAGGGAAGCAAGGTATCAAGATCCAGGACAAGGTACACAGTAGATCAATAGTTATAACAAAAAGATTTATGTTTGGCGCAAGACAGTTCGGTTCATATTTACCTGACTGATTGTGCATCGCATGAAACGTGGGCTGCAATTTCCAGTGTCTGTAACAATATAATCAACAGTAGTAGGCTTCAAAAAAGGAAAAGAATGATATTCAGTCAGGAGAAATAAATAGCAGTTTTACAACCACTTAAGATCAAAAATATTTTCCAATAGGAATATTTTAAGACATACAGGTGGAGGATTAGCCTGATTCTGCTGGCGAGTTTCATACACGACTGGACTGGAGCTTGAGCCAGGCCTTGGGATCTGATTAAGATCAATCTTTGAGGGGCCAGAAACCGTAGTCATTGACTGATTGGGCGCTGGAGCCATGCCATACATTGAACCAGGAGTGCCAGGAGTAGAAGGGAGCTACCAATTTTCAAATTAAAATGCAATCATAATGTGTCAACACAAAGAAAATAAAATACATATCGTGAAACCCTAGCCTAAGAACAGAAGAAAGGGAAAAAAATCCATATATTGCTAGGCAGGATACCACCACTTTCAACATTACGCTTTTAAATTTCAGTATCAGAAAGATCCATAAATTAGTATTGTCCCCTTCTGGAAAGATAAACGGCCGCATCAGGAATACGTTTTACTATTAATCTGATAAAGGCATCGCTCGCATGTTCCAACAATTACAGATAGACAAGAACATACAGAGCTTTAGGGGATGTACCTGCTGTGGTGGTCCTCCATAAGGAAAGCCTCCTGACACCGGTGGCCTGCCATAAGGGGCAACAGGAAAAGTTGGTTGCGGTTGCATGGAAGGAGCAGGAGGCGAAGTTAATGGTGAACCTCCTGGAAGAGGGCGTGCATTGGGAGGCTGTGCATAAGGTGGAGGTGGAGCGACCATAGCACCACTTGTGAACTGGGATCCTTTGGGAAATGCCCCTGAACTTATTACCGGAGGAGGCCCATTACTCACCGGACCGCGAGGCATGATGCCAGAGGGAGGCATTGGCATGCCAGGTCTCACAGGTGGAGGTGAACCAAAACCAGTCGGTTGGGGTGCTGTAGGAGGAGGAGCTGCAGCTACACCGCTTGGTGGACCTGAAGCTGGGAAACCACCAGGCTGCTGAAATGAGCTAGCTGGTGGTCTGGAGCCAACGGGTGGCTGACTAAATGGCGGAACAGCAGGTCTTCCCACAGGATAATTAGATGGAAACCCACCGGGATGTGATACCTGAGGGGGTCCACCTGGTCTTGTCAGAGCAGGAGGAGGGGGTCCAGGCCTAGCCATTGGAGAAGGCCTGGGCTGTTGTTGAACCCCGTAGGGAGGAGCTGATTGAGGAAAAGGCGGGGATGGTCTAGGACCTGAACCAGGAACAGGAGGAGCTGGCCGATGAATGTTCAAATTCTGCATATTGGCAGCTAACGAATTGGGGTTTCCTTGTGAACCAGGGACGAAATTTGGAGGGGGAGAGGTTTGCGTGTGGTTGGGTCTAGTTGCTCCTGGGGGCACTGGAGCAGCCATGCTTGAATGCGAAAGAGATCAAATCAACAACACAAAACAATCCAATTTTCCCGTGCGTTTCCAAATCTACGAAACGAATCATGATCATCATCAGCAAATGCAACTAAAAACATCAAATTCCATCATGAGCGTCGAATCGTAAGCGAATCGATGATACACAAGGAAATATCAGAATTCAAAGCAAAGAAACCTAATTACCTGTAAATTAAACAATCCTCGGATCTGAAAATGCGAAAAAAGACAAAGGAGAGAAAAAAAAAAGGATCAGATCTGAAGAATTCCGATTATAAGAAACAAATGAGGTTTAAGGGAAATCGCAATTCAATTATCACAAACATTATCGAATGCAGCAACGGTTACAAACCTGGAATAGAGGGAGATTACGAGTATGAGAGTATTGATGAGGACACAAAAGAAACTTGAGCGAGGAAGAAGCTGTTAAGGTAAAATAGCGTTTAATAACTCGTAACGGAGAATGAGTATCGAACCCGAGACACTTTGATGACAGATCCGGTCCGGAACAAACCGTCCGCGTTTTGGTTCGGATGATCTCAAATTAGTGAGCTTTGATGTTATTTTGGTTCGGTTCATATACGTAATCTTGCTTTTTACGTGTAAAAATAGGAAAGTATGTTTGTGAGGGAAAGTATGACATAGTCTATCCAATTAAATTTGTTGCTTACATTCAAATTAATTACGGTCAAAGTCTCTATGTTCGGATTTCTTGTTTGCTCTGATTAAAATTTCATGAAGACAAAAAAGATAATAAAATCTACCCTTATAAAAAAAATAGACAGTGATTATTTAAAAGCAACAGAAATAAATATTTCCAAGAATAAGAAGAATAATGATAAGTGGAATAATGACAGTTATATGAATGAGATGAATAGCTGCAGAAAAATAAATTGTGAAGATAAATAGTAGCTTGTTAGAGAAATACTAAAACACAAACTAGATTTATACCCACGCCTTGGAAAAAAATATTCGTAAATTATATAATATTTTTTATTACTAAACATATATAAAAATTTATATAATTTTAATTTTTATTTAAAATTATTTTTAATATTAATTTTTATATATGTAAATTAAAAAAATAATTACTTTTTATGAATCTAATAATATTTTTTAGTTAGTTTAATAAAATAAAATATATTGATTCTCTAACTAAATTAATAACAATGACATATATTATAATTATTTTACTAAATTAAATTTATTTATAGATTTATTTGAAACTAGTGATAATTTATTAAAATTATTTTTTTAAATATTTCTCGAATAATATATTAAAGATGTATATTTAATGAAATAAAATTCTAAAACGATGTCTAAAACTCTAAAAATTAATATAAAAATACTGATCTCTAAAACAAAATTAAAACTCTATTAAGAAGTTGATTATATCTCAAATCGAAATTATAAATCTAAGATCAATGAGATAACTAGATATGTAATAGCCTCTACAGCACAAATTTGTTGTTTTAAACCATTTCGGGATATAGTTGTAGGAATGATTTGTTCACCAAAATCTAAAATAATGACAACAGTTAGTAGAATAGTTTAAACTTTTAGAGGAGAAATGGGCCACCGTAGTCCTTTCCAAACTATAAGCAAGCCCAATCGAAAGGCCCAAAAACTTTGGATGCAAAATATGCTTATTGTTAAGAACGGCCGGTGTCTTCACAAGGCGGAGTAATTAAGGAAGAGAGAAGAAGTTTATTGTTAGTATATTCGGAAATAAACATATTTATTTTATACTAAGTAGAATAGAAGAAAATACTCTACCCACAGATTAAACCCAAAAACAATTTTAATAAGGAAAAAATGGCGAAACCACTCAAAATAATTGATAAGAGATGAAAGAAACAAATCTAAAGAAAGTTAAGAAGTTTTGTTAGTAGATTCAGATGAAGAAGTGGAATTGGCAATGGGAATGGTATCATCTTCTTCGCATTGTTTCAACAATTCTTTGAACGATGGATCATAAGCCACCACTCTTCTTAAGTACTTTGCTGCTTCCTCTCTCCTTCCTTCATTGAATATAGCACTGCACACAAACACAAACACAAACAATCTCTGCATCTTCATGGATTTTTAGCAAAACCAAACAAAATGAGAATTATTTCATTCTTTCTTTACCTTGAGTAGAGTACCAATGCATCTAAGTAATGAGCTTTGCTCTTGGGATCGTCAGGCTCTTTCATGTTTGCTACTCGTTCAAGGTGTGTGATTCCCTCTGATGTCTTCCCCTGAAGCCATGAGTGTTCTTTCTTTGAGTCTCTTTCACATCAACGTTTATGCAAAGATAAGATGAAAACAAGCATTTTGTGAATAGTGAACCTGGCGGATATTGGAAACACCTGCCCACTGGGATGCAACAATTAAAAGATCGACTTCTTCAACTGCCGTTGGACACTCATCAAGAAGCTGAGAGGATCAGAATTGCCTCTGGTTAATACGGTTAATTCAAATATATGAAACAATGAGATCAATGAACATCCAAATCTTACCTTTGAAGCAGCCTGCTCTAAGTAATTTGTAGCTTCAGCAAACTGTTCTTTCTGATATAAAGCTTGACCAAGAATGACCATAGCTTGAAGATATTCAGGATCCTTTTTTAATGCCAATCTGAAAGAAGAAGAAAAAAATGCAACTAAGTCATTAGTACAGCCACATCGAAAAATAGAGGTCCAAGGAAATGCTTTTCGTGATGAGACAAACTTGTAGCTACCGTTGTTACCTTAATAACGGAATTGCTTTTTCCTTGTGCCCTCCGGATAAATTTTTGGCAGAAAGCTGTTAAGAAAAGCTGTTAGCAATAGTAACATATATGTGGAAGATTAATTATTGTTGGAACATCCCTATCCATGACATGGACTTACAGCAACCAGCTCTTTAGAGGTTAAGCTATGCACTGAGATCAAACGTCCTTTTGAGGATGGATCAGTGAGTTTTGCTTCATTTATATTTGTTGATAGAGGATTCCCAGCCTCTTTCTGGACACTCTCATTTCCTTGTAGGCCCAACTTAGCACTTACAACGGGATGTTTGAGGATTGATTGCTACAAAGCCAATGCACAATATAAGAAAACCCAAGGGTACATACATTTTTAATGTAAAAGGGAAGGTAGAGTTGTTGTGTACAGAGATACAAACCATAAAAATCAAATAAGAAAATCAGATTATGTTGCTCATAAGATCTGTATTTAAGGGCTGAGGAATTCCTCTTAGATACACTTCGGTCTACACAGCCTATTTAAAACCAATTTCTCTGAAGAATTCTTAAACCTTTATCTAATTATTAGACTATATCACTGACTTAGGGCCAACGTTTAAGATAAGCTTTGGATCCTCAAATCAAACGCCTGCATCATTCCTCCCTGACTCAGTTGCTGAGTGCCACTCTATCATTGAGTTTATAGTTTACATGAATTCAAGATTAAGAACATCCTCGGAATATTTTTGGCTGCCCAATTTCCACAAAATTCTTCATCCTAACGAGTTTAACTAAGATCTCAAGTTTTGCCTCACTTGGAAACAGAAAAATACTAAGCTCTTCTTTTTTGTTTTGGCCAAAGAAAGCTTGTCACAACATAGATATCCATCACAAAATGTATAGAATTGACACCATCAATAGTCAAACAGAGTTAGTAGATCCTAGATTACAATTATTAAAGCCAACCTGAGCTATACTGAATGACAAATTGGTAGTCCAGTAGAGCAGACTTCCCTGAAAAGTAATTGCGAGACAAATCAAAAATACCTTTTGAAGCTAAACAGGTAGCAGTGCCAAAAAAAAACAATTCTCCCAATAAAAAAAGTGGAATGAAAAAGGCTGAGTAACATGAAAGAAGGAGCAGAAGTTCTTGAACAAAACTTACCCAAGCACTAGTTAATAATGGAACTACACATGACTCTGGAAAAAAGAAGATGGTCTAGTTTGACATACTTTCAAGATTAGTTACCATTAAGGGTTTTGCAAAGTGATAAGAGTCAAGAGTAAATAAATCGGAATTTTGCATTTTAAGAAAGGAGATAAATATAGTGACGTCAGTGGAAAAGACTATCTGGACACAAAGATAAATCATACTAAAGTTGGCAATATTATAAAACAACGTAACCAAAAACAAGAATATGTGAACTTCAGAATGCGGTATATGATAAGAGATTAATTTACCTGAGGCATTTGGAATGCAAGAAAATAAAGAGCACATGTCAAAATATTCAAAAATGTCTTGTAAGTCTGCAGAAGAAAACAGAAAAACCTATCAATTGTTAAGTAACCTGCATAAAGAACATATATATAAATATATATATATATATATATATATGTATATATATTCAATCAAACGAGTCACTTTTCTGGTCAAACAGTTCACCAACGTATATATATATATATATATATTCAATTATAGTATCATTAAATTGCACAACGAAGTGGCAAAAAAAACTCACTTTCGCCAAACCCTCAAATTTTTCAACTTTGTGAACTGATGATGCTGAAAAAGCTATCTGCAGGAAAATGTATACATATTTCAAACAAGGACGAATCCTGAAACTAAAGTATAGTTCACCAGAAATTATTCTAGTTGATGAAATGTGGGATCATAAAAATAACCAGCAGTACATACCTGTGTGTTTGTGTAATGCAAACCAGCTATTAAAAAGGGGAAAAGTGGACCATAAAGACCGTTGGGAATTTCAGTCAAATCCTGGAACCATAGAGCTCCTCCCTGCAAACAATGGAACAAAGGATTCAGTGAAAAGGAGACTAATAGAAGGCCTGAATACAAGAAAACAATAGTCCTAGAACACAAAATACCGAAATATGTTTACCAGTGATCCCAATATACTGGAAACTTACCGAATCGAATCCAGGATAATGATCAAGTGACATTTTTCTAATGCTAGTTATCCACAAGAAAAAACATGAAATCTGCAGGAAGAAAGAATAAGGAATAAGCTTAGAACTTCTTGCAGCTCAAAGAACTATGTAAATTTACACCCATTGAGTAACTATGTATATGGTCTCACGATTCACTTATGCAAAAAACATGAGCAGCAGCGAATACCAATACTTCTAAATCCACAAGGCAATATGAAGCATCACCTGGATGGAGAAATAAGCAGGAATCCACAAAAATGAAGGGCACCCAATAACTTTTCTTTCATTCCGGACCAGCTTTAATTGTTCAAAAAGGCTCCTTCCTGAACTCTGTGGAGGCCAGAAAGGCGGTACTAGAAAATCACAAACAACCTATTAACATCGAATCATTATAAAGTAAACAGACGCTAGTCTCTCTTAAGACCAGCAAACGAATGCTTTCACAACCACCATTTCAGATTTTGCCATTCGCGATTAAAAAAAAGCCTCAAAAGATTTCAGAAACTGAAGAGAGGAAATGAGAGAAAATGCTCACACTGAGGTAAGAACTGTGAAATCCGTTTTGTTTGCCTTCGCTGCAAAATCAGTACAGGAAGCAAAGCGGTTCTAAAAGCAACAGTAGACGAAACAATAACGATCCACCTGGCAATTCATCTGAGACAAATTAACAAAACAAATAAATTTCGCAAAAACCCTCTCACACGGAACCAAATCAAGGCACAAACTATGAACTTAAACAAGAAAGTTTTTGCAAAATTAGGAGCTTGAAGAAGCAAATAACTAATTCTACAATGAAGACAAAAGATAGAATCCCAATCAGAAAGCAGGGGAGGTATGTAGTTACCACGGCAATCCAGTGAGGTCATGGTATGAATCAAGCAACGAGATCACATGTCGAGTGAAAACATCATAGCTCGCCGCACTAGCTCCGATAACTACCTGGTCCAAATCGCCGAACTCTAATCCGACGCCGGCGATCGAATCGTCTTTGAGTCGAGTCAGGTCAGAGTCCAGGTCTGGAGGAGTGGAAAACAAGCGGGATTGGAAAAGACTAGGCGCAATCGACGGCTGTGCCGGGACGGAGACATATAGAAGAGAGGGAGAGCGAGAGGGAGAGGGAGAGGACCAAGTGTGGCGCGATCGGCGGAGGTGAGAGAGTAAAACCCTACGAAATGCCATTTACATTGAGGACGAATGTATCGTAGTTGTTGGCATAAGAGTTTTAAGGGATCTTAAAATGTCGGTTAAAGAGTCATTAACCCGTTTGTTTTAATAAAACAAGTTCAGTTTCGCATCTAAAACGTGAGAAACTCCCAAAATCGAGAAAAAAAAAAAACAAACTCGATTTGAGATTTAAGATTCATCAATAAACAAAAAATTGGTAGAAAATAATGCACCAGTTTAACCGAGGCTATAGAGAGCAAACACGATTGAGAATAAAGTAAAAATGTTATTAAAGTTTGTAGTGGAAGGGTTTTCGGAAATCTAATTTCTAGAATTTGCAATTTTGCCAAGTTATTTACAGAAATCTATTAAGCGGATCTTTAATTTAACAAGATCACAATAAAAAAAATGTTGTTAAGCAAAGTTCAAACAATGAAAAATACTTATTTTTATTATTATTGTTCTAATAGTATTTTCAAAACAAAAATCAATTTTTATAACAATATCAGAATCATAAACACGGATTTGTTCCGTTTAATTTATTCGGTTTATGGATTCGATTTTACTTTTATGTGTTTAATTTATTCGATTCGTTTTACAAAACAATATATATTTTTTAATTTATAATAGATTTATTATGTTGTGTTTATCGTAATTTGGGGTGCTCATGAATAGAATCGAATTTAAATCCAATCAAAACAAACCCAATTTGGGGTGTTCATGAATAGAATCGGATTTGAACCCAATCAAAGCAAATCCATCCAATACTTATGCTTTCGATATTAGTATAAAAAATCAAATCTTATTCCAAAATTATTCATAATACAATTGCAAATGAAAATAGATTATAAAACAAATAAGAAAACTTTTTGCTTCATGACCAATAAATCGGCTGCTCGCCGAGTCCCGACAATGACTTTCTCTTCTCTCTTCTTGTTCTGTTTTTTTCTTTTCTTTCTAATATTCAAAATATGTTATTTATGTGTCTTAGTTGAATGCTGACTTTTTTTTTCCAACTCCTTTGTTCTGATGGCAACTACACCGACCAACCCGAGCGCTGTTAACTAGTCTGAAACTGACCCTGACCTCAGCACCCCGATGCGCTCCCGACGAGACCAACTCAATGGAATATCTTCTCATCGACTTTGAAGCAGAGATTTGTAAAGAAAACACCAACTCTGCTTCTTCTTCTCTTTAGTAATAACATCTTTTCTGGCCGTTTCGAAACTGATTCCGAGACCTGAACCTTTTTTGATTACTAACTGTTCCAATTTTCTTGCTTTTACCAGTTGTTGAAGAGAAAGTCGAGTACGACGAGCTCCACCATGTGCAAAGTAAGTCCTCTTCTACCACACTAGCTCCTTTGAGATTCAAGTTTACTTGTCCATTTAACTTTAAGAACAGAATAATGACATTTGTTCTTTTCTTTATGTACCCATTTGTGAGATGACTAAATCGACAAAATCATATGATATGTTGCATTTTGATTTTTTAACCATTGTTTTGTAAATATTTAGAGGTTAATGTACATAGAAGACTGATTGATTTCGTGTGGAAATTGGCCGAAACATGTCAGGATTGATCAATTTTTAATTGGATTGATCAATCTTAATTGGATTGATCAATATAAGAAAATATAAAACAAAAAATATGTAAACTAAAAATATATTTAATTATATTCACAAAACATCAATATAAGAAAATATTATAAATATACAACTTTTTGCATAGTTTATATTAAATTCTAACAACTTTATAAATTTAAAGTTTTAAGTTTTACATTTGTATTTGTATTACAAATATTTTATAAAATAAATATCATTTATAAATACATTGATATAATTTAACGTTCACTAAAAACCTGTAAACTACAAAATATTTGATTAAATTAAAAAAAATAAAAATATAACAAAATATTATAATAAAATAATTATGCGTATACCGTGGGTCAAGTCCTAGTTATTATTATTATTATTTAAAAAGTACATTTAAAAATAGCATTAAATTTGTAAAATATTATTTAAAGTATCATTATAAATAACCAATTTAAAAAATAAATATCAAATATATAAGAAGGTTAAAATAAGCATGAGTATTATAAAATTAAATAATTAAAATTTAGGTTTTTGTTAATTTACCTTGAATAACTTTTACCTAAAAATAAATAAATTAACTATATTAATACATCTAACAACTTAATAAATTATAAAAATTTAATTTGTATTTATATTTATATTATAAATATCTCATAAAACAAACATCGTTTATAAATATATCTATAGTGATTTAACATTTATTAAAAATTTATAAACTATAATACTATTAGATTAAATTCAAAAAATATAATTATAACAAAATATGATAAAAATATAACTTTTCGCATAATTCAAGTTAAATTCTAACAATCTATATAAATTTAAAGTATTAAATTTCACAATTGTATTTATATTACAAATATTCCATAAAATAAATATGATTTATTTTTACATTATGAATTAAGAACTATATTTCAGAAATAACATTAAAGTTGTAAAATATAAATTGAAATGTCATTATAAGTAAATAAATCACATAAACCAAATACAGAAGAATGTCATAATATTCATAAATATTGTGAAATCTAATATTTAAAATTCAAATATTTATTATTATACTTGAAAACATTTTTATCCGAAAAAGATAAATCAACTTTAGTATTATATCTAACAATTTAAATACATTGATAGTGATATTCACAAAAAATTTGTAAACTATAAAATATTTGATTAAATTCATAAAAATATATAATTTATAATAAAAATAAAATTAAATAACTCCTTAGCCCAGATCAATTTCTAGTTTGATTTATTTTTTATGAGAGGATTGATTGATCTTTAGTCGGCAAGATGTGTGTTGATTGATCGGTCAATAAGTAATATAGAGAACCAACTATTTTGAAAACGCGTAAAAAGGAAATTTTGCATTTTTTGATATTCAAAATTTTTCTAATATGATCTAAAGTTTATAAATACTTTATTTTAAACTACTTTTATGGATTATTTATTATTTTCCTCTGTTATATTTTTACTTTTGCACTTTGTAAGTTTTGAAAAAAAGAATCTATTATTATGAACTTTTCTGAGAATTTTTTTTAATCCGAGTTTTTATAATTGATATTATTCATGTTTTCGCTTTCTTTTTTAGTAATTTCTTACAAATATGTTTGTGTAGTTATTTAATAGGTTTTAAAATTTGTTAATAAATTTTAGAAATTAATAAATGAAATTAATAGATTTAAGGTTATTCATCTAGAGTTTGATAGAAATTGTTTTCATGGTTTATTGTAGATTGATAACCTATATTAATGATTTTATTATTAATTGAACTGATCAAAAGTTTAGTTTGATTTCTTGTATAAAAACCTAGATGAACAAATTCTCCGAAAAAAAATTTGTGAATAAACAAAAATTTTCCAATAAAACTGATTAAAAATCAACATTTTTTTACTAATTATATTTTTTAAGTAATGTTAAGATAATTCAAATGCACACAAAAATATGTTTGATCATGGAAAAAAAAATCAATTACTAATACGAAAATCAGAAATATTAAGAACCAAATATTTAATTTTAGAATGATTCCCGGTAAACCGGTATCTATTTGCTTAGATTTTTCTATGAACCTAAACTTTTTGAATGATATTAATACATCTATATAAAGACGATCGGTTTTGAATAATCTTAATACATCTATGTAAAGCTTTTGTTATTGTATATATATGATTAATGTTCTTCGTGTTTAAAAAAATTATATGAATATTTTTTTCCTTTCTAATTTTATCTTGATATAATTTTATATTTAACTCGCTTGCAAAATTTATTTTTGATGCTTGTAGGAAGATGCAAGTCTCCATAGTTCTACTATTTCATTGGATCACATTTTCTATAAAAAAAATTGAAAGAAGAGTAAATGTGATATGCCACGAGAATAAGATTCATTTCTTTAGATCTAAAAAAACAAATAAGTCAAACTATGCCTATTACATACTACGTCAAGTTATATCTATTACGTTGGACTATACGTATTATGTTAAATTCTATATATTACGTTGGATTATACCTATTACGTCGGATTATACTTATTACGTCGGATTATACTTATTACGTCGGATTATACCCATTATATTCATATATCAAGGATTTGGAACCAATTGGATATAAAAATTAATCCAAAACCAAGTTTATGTATAAATCTAGTTTTTTAATCTCGGAATTTAGTCAATTTCGTCGAATTATACCTATTATGCTGGATTATATTTATTACCGTCGGATTATATCTATTATGTTCATATATTAACGGTTTAGAACCAATTAGATATAAAAATTAATCCAAAACAAAATTTATGTATAAATCTAGATTTTTAATCTCGGAATTTATTTAATTTTTTTGGATTATACCTATTATGTTGGATTATACCTATTACGTCGAATTATATTTATTACATCGAATTATACTTATTACTTTGGATTATACCTATTACGTCAGATTATACCTATTATGTTCATATATTAACGGTTTGGAACCAATTGGATATAAAAATTACTCCAAAGCCAAATTTATGTATAAATCTATAAATCTCGGAATTTATTCAACTTCTTCAGATTATATCTATTATGTCGGATTATACTTACTACGTCGGATTATGCTTACTACGTCGGATAATACCTATTAAATTGGATTATACCTATTATGTTCATATATTAACGGTTTGGAACCAATTTGATATAAAAATTAATCCAAAGCCAAATTTATGTATAAATCTAGATTTCTAATCTAGAAATTTATTTAATTTTGTTGGATTATATCTATTACGTTGGATTATACCTATTACGTCGAGTTATATTTATTACGTCAGAGTATACCTATTACGTCAGATTATATCTATTATGATCATATATTAACAGTTTGGAACCAATTGGATATAAAAATTAATCCAACACAAAATTTATGTATAAATCTAGATTTTTAATCTCGGAATTTATTCAATTTTTAATGGAATTTTAGTAATTTTTATAGTGAATTTAGTATTTATCATTTTATGGGTCAATAATATAAAATTTTTTTGTTGGGAGGGTGTTTATTCCTTCTTGGGTTTGTAACTCTTCTAGGTCACTCAAATAAAAATATATATAATATTATACTTTTGTTAGTAATAAGTATCTAAATTAAATAAGAGTAATACTCTAAAATAGTACTTTTAAAGTTTTTTTCGAAATCTAGCATCATAAAATTAAATTCCCAAAAATAGCATAAATACTTATGTGAAAATACTTATTTATTCTAAATAAATTATACATAAACTTAAAGTATTGTATTTGGGTTCATTATTTCCAATTTAGGATTTATTTTTTTTCTATTAAAATATAGTTTTAATGCATTTTAATCTTAAATTTGTGCTACTATTGGAAATTTAAACTAATGATGCTATTTTGGAACAAAAAACTTAGAAATGTGCTATTTTAGACATTTGCCCATTAAATAAATACTTTGTGGAAATATATTTCTACTAATTTTCATAGATATAAGTATATTAGATTTTGATTTTCCAGATATTTTTTGTTATAGAAAATATATAATATAAAAGATTCGATTTTATAGATGATTACTGGTTTTTAAATGGTAGCTAAATAGTATTTTTATATGTTGTCATTTTCATTTCTTTAGATTTAGAAAACCAAATCTGTCGGATTATGGTTACTATATTGGATTATACCTACTAAATTGGGTTATACGAATTATATCGGATTATACCTATAGGATTAATTATACTTATTATATTCATATGTTAATAGTTATGAACCAAAAATATTAGACATAAGAGTTATTCCAAAGCCAAATTTTATGTATAAATCTAGAATTTATAATCTCAGAATTTATTCAATTTTTAATAGAATTCTAGTAATTTTTATAGTGAGTTTAATATTTATCTTTTTATGGGTCAGTAATGTAGTCTTTTTGTTGAGAGGGTGTTTATTCCTTCCTAGGTTTGTAAATCTCTTCTAAGTCAATGAAATATATTATACATTTGTTCGTAAATATCTAAATTAAATAAATATTTTTTGGAAATATATTTCTAATAATTTTCATAGATATAAGTATATTAGATTTTGATTTTCGAAATTTTTTAATAGAAAATATATGATATAAAAATATTCGAGTAGAAATGAAGTGGGAACGTATAGTAGTTCAATATATTAGTTTGCAAAATAAAAATTACATAAAAATAGTATTATGTTAGGAATAATCATTGAGCAATTGACTAAAATAGCACCATTTCAATTTTTGTTTCAAATATAGCACTAGTCATTTAAATTTCTAAAAACAGCACAAATTTAATACTAAAATAATTGAAAACTTATTCCTAATGAAAACAATTTAAACTCTAAATTAGAAAACATGAACCCAAATATTATGTTTTAATTTTATATATATTTTATTTAAAATAAATAATTATTTTTACATAATAATTTATGCTATTTTGGGAATTTTAGTTTTATTATATTAAATTTAGAAAATAAATTTAAAATGATGCTATTTTAGGATATTACTAATAATCATAATAGCATAATGCTAAAGAAAGGCTATTGAAGCACTGCTTGAATTGTATAATTTTTGGTGCATAGCTTAGGAATCCTAAAAGGAAAAGATCTCAAACAGATAACCACATGAATGCATATCACACGATTCACATCCAAAAGATTTGTTTATCTTAAAATTGTCAACTGTCAATCTTAAAAATGCCAACTGTCAATCTTAAAAATGCCAACTGTCATACTTCATATTATTACTTAAAAAGTGGTCAATTTCAAATAGAAATATCCAAAAATAGAAAAATATGTGAAAATATCCACACGTAACCACATATTTAAAAGTCATAATAATAATGTATATGCTTAAAATAAATTCATCAAAATCATCTAAAAATTAGTTAAAACTCAAATTCCATATATAAAAATTATAAATTCTGTTTTTATTCTTTGAATTGATAGATTAGGTTTTAATATATTTTCTATTAATCAAATATTTTTTAGTTCTAAGATAAGTGCCACGTATATATTATTGAATAATAGAATTATATTAATTGCTGCTTTCCGAAAATCAACATATAAATACATGTATCTACCATCAATAGATATAGTATGTCAATAGATTTTCTTAAATTATATTTTTTGTTAGCAACACATAAATACATGTATCTAACATCAATAAATATAGTAGATATAGTATATCAATAGATTTTCTTAAATTATATTTCTTGTTAGCAACAAATAAATACATGTATATAACATCAATTTACCAAATCTGGAATCTACCTTTAAAAATGTAATAATTAATTCATAATTCAAAATTTTCCAGTATCTCATTCACTAAGTGTGTTTTTACTCAACTAGTAGAACAAATGCTACAAGATTTGATTTAATAACAAATTTCACATTATTCAGTTGTTAAATTATTTCCTAGAAATATATTCATTATACAAATTAGATATTTATAAAGGAAAAATGTCTAAAATAGCATCTTTCTAAGTTTTTATTCCAAAAATAACATCATTAGTTTAAATTTCCAATAATACCACAAATTTAATAGTAAAATACATTAAAACTTCATTTTAATAGAAAAATTAAACCCTAAATTAGAAAAAATGAATCCAAATATAATATTTTATGTTTATGTATCATTTATTTAGGATAAATAAATACTTTTATATAATTATCTGTGATATTTTTGAAATTTTAATTTTAAAATGTTAGATTTAGAATAAACATTTTTAAAAATATTATTTTATTTTTTAAAAATGAAGAACATTAATCATATATATATATAATAACAAAAGTTTTACATATATGTATTAAGATCATTCAAAACCGATCGTCTTTAATAAGATCATTCAAAAAGTTTAGGTTCATAGAAAAATCTATGCAAATAAATACCATTTTACCGGAAATAATTGTAAAATTAAATATTTGGTTCTTAATATTTCTGATTTTTGTATTAGTAATTGATTTTTTCCATGATCAAACATATTTTTGTGTGCATTTGAATTCTCTTAACATTAATTGAAAAATATAATTAGTAAAAAAATGTTGATGTTTAATCAGTTTTATTGGAAAATCTTAGTTTATTCACAAACTAATGATATTAGAATGCAAGAATATATATATATACCTCTAAGTATTGAAATTATATCTTTTATTTTTAGTTTATCAATTTATAAATGAGTAATACTTTATTATTGTTTTACTCACTTATGAGATAATAAACAGGATGGCATTTGGATAATTTGTAAGACTTTTTTTATTTGTAGGTCAAAATTTATATTCAATACATTTATGTAATTCTTTTTGAAGACTTTGAATAGAGTTTTTTTTACTTGTAAACTAATAAATTGAAACGAATACATTTATAAACATATTTATTATTATTTTTAAACAATATATTTATAATATTTAAGTCTCACCCATTGCATATTTCATTAATGATATTAGAATGCAAGTATATATATATATACCTATAAGTATTGAAATTATACCTTTTCTTTTTTAGTTTATCATTTTATAAATTAGTCATACCCTAAAATAGCATCTTTTAAAGTTTTTCTTCCAAATCTAGCATTTCAAAATTAATTTCTCAAAAATAGCAAAATACTTATGTAGAAATACTTATTTATTTTAAATAAATTATAAATAAACTTAAAATATTATATTTGGGTTCATTTTTTCTAATTTAGAATATAATTTTTCTATTAAAATATAGTTTTAATGTATTTTAATATTAAAATTATACTATTATTGGAAATTTAAACTAATGATGTTATTTTTGGAATAAAAACTTAGAAATATGATATTTTAGTCATTTTTCTTTTTTTATTCCTGAAATAGCACCTCTCTAAGTTTTTATTCTAAAAATAGCATCATTAGTTTAAATTTACAATAATAGCACAAATTTAAGATTAAAATATATTAAAACTATATTTTAATAAAAACAATTAAATCTTAAATTAGAAAAAATGAAACCAGATATAATACTTTAAGTTTATGTATAATTTATTTAAAATAAATATGTATTTTACCATAAATGTTTGTGTTATTTTTGGGACTTTAATTTTGGGATGTTAGATTTGAAATAAAAACTTTAAAATGTGCTATTTTAGGATATTACTCTTTAAAAAATTATATGAATATTTTTTCCTATCTAATTTTATCGTGATATAATTTTATATTTAACTCTCTTGCAAAATTTGCTTTTTTTGGAAGATGCAAATCTCCATAGTTCTATTATTTCATTGGATCACATTTTCTAAACAAAAAAAAAATTGAAAGAAGAGTAAATGTGAAATGCCACGAGAATCAGTCAGATTATGCCTATTACATATTATACCTATTACATCGGATTATACCAGTTATATCGGATTATATCTATTATGTTATATTATACTTATTACGTTGGATTATACTTATTACATTGGATTATATTTATTACGTCAGATTATACCTATTATGTTCATATATTAACGGTTTGGAACCAGTTGGATATAAAAATTAATCCAAAGCTAAATTTATGTATCAATCTAGATTTTTAATCTAGGAATTTATTCAATTTCGTCGGATTATACCTATTACGTCGAATTATACCTATTACGTTGGATTATACCTATTACGTCGGATTATACTTATTATGTCGGATTATACGTATTATGTTCATATGTTAACGGTTTGGAACCAATTGGTTACAAAAATTAATGCAAAGCCAAATTTATGTATAAATCTAGATTTTTAATCTCGAAATTTATTCAATTTCGTCGGATTATACCTATTACGTCGGATTATATCTATTACGTCGGATTATACCTGTTACGTTGGATTATACTTATTACATCGGATTATACCTATTACGTTGGATTATATATATTATGTTCATATATTAACGGTTTGGAACCAATTGGATAGAAAAATTAATCCAAAGCCAAATTTATGTATAAATCTAAATTTTTAATCTCGGAATTTATTCAATTTAGTCGGATTATACCTATTACGTTGGATTATACCTATTACGTCATATTATATTTATTACATTGGATTATACCTATTACGTCGGATTATACCTATTATGCTCATATATTAACGATTTGGAACCAATTGGATATAAAATTAATCCAAAGCCAAATTTATGTATAAATCTAGATTTTTAATCTTGGAATTCATTTAATTTCTTAATGGAGTTCTAATAATTTTTATAGTGAATTTAGTATTTATCATTTTATGGGTCAATAATATAATTTTTTGTTGGGAGGGTGTTTATTCCTTCTTGGATTTGTAACACTTTTCTAAGTCAAATGAAATAAAAATATGTATAACATTATACTTTTGTTAGTAATAATTATCTAAATTAAATAAATACTTTGTGGAAATATATTTCTAGTAATTTTTATAGATATAAGTATATTAAATTTTGATTTTTGAGATTTTTTTGTTATAGAAAATATATAATATAAAAACTTTCGATTTTATAGATGATCACTGATTTTTAAATGGCTGCTAAATAGTATTAATATGTTGTAATTTTTATTTCTTTTGATTTAGAAAAACAAATCTGTCGTATTATACCTACTATGTTAGATTATACCTACTAAGTTGGGTTATACGTATTACATCAGATTATACATATTACGACTAATTATATCTAGTATATTCATATCTTAATAGTTCTGAAACAAAAATATTGGACATAAGAGTTATTCCAAAGCCAAATTTTATGGATAAATCTAGATTTTATAATCTCGGAATTTATTCAATTTTTTAATAGAGTTCTAGTAATTTTATAGTGAGTTTAATATTTATCCTTTTATGAGTCCGTAATATAATCTTTTTGTTGGGAGAGTGTTTATTCCTTCCCGGGTTTGTAAATCTCTTCAAAATCATTGAAATATATATATATAACATTATATATTTGTTCGTAATAAGTATCTAAATTAAATAAATACTTTTTGTAAATAGATTTCTAGTAATTTTGATAGATATAACTGTATTAGATTTTGATTTTTGAAAACTTTTAATAGAAAATATATGTTATAAAAATATTCGAACATAAATGAAATGGGAACATATAATAATTCGTTTGCAAAATAAAAATTACATAAAATAGTATTAGATTAGGAATAATCATAATAACATAATATTAAAGAAAAACTATTGAAGCAACTGATTGAATTGTATGACTTTTGGTGCAGAGTTTAGGAGTTCTAAAAGGAAAATATCTCACACGATTCACACCCAAGAGATTTGTTTATCTTAAAATTACCAACTGTCAATCTTTAAAATACCAACTGTCAATCTTAAAAATGCCAAATGTCAATCTTAAAAATGCCAACCGTCATACTTCATATTATTACTTAAAAAGTGGTCAATTTCAAATAGAAATGTTCAAAAATAGAAAAATATGTGAAAATATCCACACGTAACCACATATTCAAAAATCATAATAATAATAATGTATATGCTTAAAATAAATTCATCAAAATCATCTAAAAATTAGTTAAAACTCAAACTCCATATATAAAAATTATAAATTCTGATTTTATTTTTTGAATTGATAGATTATGTTTTAATATATTTTCCATTAATCAAATGTCTTTTAGTTCTAAGATAAGTGCCACGTATATATTATTAAATAATATAATTATATTAATTGCTGTTTTTCGAAAATCAACACATAAATACATGCATCTACCATCAATAGATATAGTATGTTAATAGATTTTTTTAAATTATATTTTTTGTTAGCAACACATAAATACATGTATCTACCATCAATAGATATAATAGATATAGTATGTCAATAGATTTTCTTAAATTATATTTCTTGTTAGGAACAGATAAATGCATGTATATAACATCAATTTACCAAATCTGTAATCTGCTTTTAAAAATATAATAATTTATTCATAATTCAAGATTTTCCACGATCTCATTCACTAAGTGTGTTTTTACTCAACTAATCTTTTGATTACTTGTAAACGAGATTTCATAAGAACAAATGCTACAAGATTTGATTTAATAACACATTTCACATTATTTAGTTGTTAAATTATTTCTTAGAAATATATTCATTATAAAAATTAGTTATTTATAAATTGATAAACTAAAAGTAAAAGGTATAATTTCAATATTTATAGGTATATACATATACTTGCATTCTAATATCATTAATGAAATATGCAATGGGTGAGACTTAAATATTATAAATATATTGTTTAAAAATAATAATAAATATGTTTATAAATGTATTTGTTTCAATTTATTAGTTCACAAGTAAAACAAGATTCGATTCAAAGTGTTCAAAAAGAATTACATAAATGTATTGAATATAAATTTTGACCTACTAATAAAAAAAGTCTTAGAAGTTATCCAAATACCATCCTGTTTATTCTCGCATAAGTGAGTAAAACAATAATAATAAATATATTTACAACTTTATTGGATGTAATTATCACTTATTTTTATTTTTTTTAAAATTAATGCCTTTTATTTAAAAAAAAGACAAATTTTTGTACCCCTTCATCACTATATAACACCACCACACATCCCCAAACACAACACACAAACAAAACAAAACACAAAAACAAAACAAAACACAAAAACAAAACAAAACACAACAAAGCACAAAGAGAGAAAAAACATGACAAGGAAGAAGGTGGAACTTGCTTACATTTCCAGCGATTCGTCGAGGAAAGCAATATTTAGGAAAAGAAGTAAAGGTTTGATCAAAAAAAGTGAACGAACTTTTGACTTTATGTGGTATTTCTGCATGTGCAATAATTTATAGTCCATATGATTCAAATCCTGAAGTGTGGCCATCGAATTCCAGTGTTGAGAGGATAATATCGAAATTTAGGGTGTTACCAGAGATGTATCAGCAAAAGAAAATGGTGGATCAAGATTCTTTTATCGGACCAAGGATAGCAAAAGCATCCAATCAATGGAAGAGACAGAGGAAAGAAAACCGAGAGATGAAAATGACTGAAGTTATGTTCCAATCTTTGATCGGAAAACTGAGTATGTTTCAGATGAATATTATGGATCTTAATGATTTAGGTTATTTGATCGACCAATATATTAAAGAACTTAATCGCAAGATTGAGTTTTCTGTAAGTTTTGATATGAATATCGGTGAATCTTCAAATGTTGTTGCTGCTTCTCTTCAAAGAACCGGACCTATAGCGGTTGGGACGGCGGCTGGTATAGAGATCGGTGAATCTTCAAACTCCCCTACCGGTACTATTACCGAGTTGGGTTCTTCTTCATTCTCCACAGCTGGTGCAACTTTTTTCAACTATTTTCACCAACAAAACCCATTTCTTCACTCAATGGGTCCATATGCCAATCTGAATGAGAACCAAAACCAAAAACAATGGTTTATGGAGATGATGAACCATCCTGAGCAAATGGGTTTCCCATACATGGATGATATTAACCACCAGCATCAGCACCACCCCCAACACCTATCTCAGGTCCCTAGGCATTCGAGCACTTTCGGCACCACCATCGTTTCGCCCGCCGTCGGCATAAGCAATATCTTCCCTGTTACTGGTCCAAATATGTTTCTAAATGGATTATACCTATTACATTGGATTATATCTATTACGTCGAATTATATTTATTACGTCGAATTATACTTATTACTTCGGATTATACCTATTACGTCGGATTATACCTATTATGTTCATATATTAACGTTTTGGAACCAATTAGATATAAAAATTAATCCAAAGCCAAATTTATGTATCAATCTAGATTTTTAATCTCGGAATTTATTCAATTTCGTCGGATTATACCTATTACGTCGGATTATACCTATTACGTCGGATTATACCTATTACGTCATATTATACTTATTACGTTTGATTATACATATTACGTCGGATTATATCTATTATGTTCATATATTAACGATTTGGAACCAATTAGATATAAAATTAATCCAAAGCCAAATTTATGTATAAATCTAGATTTTTAATCTCGGAATTTATTCAATTTTATTGGATTATACCTATTACGTCGAATTAAACCTCTCGTCGGATTATACCTATTACATCGGATTATACTTATTATGTCGGATTATACATATTATGTTCATATGTTAACAGTTTGGAATTAATTGGATATAAAAATTCATGCAAAGCCGAATTTATGTATAAATCTAGATTTTTAATCTCAGAATTTATTAAATTTCGTCGGATTATATCTATTACGTCGGATTATATCTATTACGTAGGATTATACCTATTACGTCGGATTATACTTATTACGTCGGATTATACCTATTACGTTGGATTATACCTATTATGTTCATATATTAATGGTTTGAAACCAATTGGATAGAAAAATTAATCCAAAACCAAATTTATGTATAAATCTAGATTTTTAATGTCAGAATTTATTCAATTTCGTCAGATTATACCTATTACGTCGGATTATACCTATTACGTCGGATTATACCTATTACGTCGGATTATACCTATTACGTCATATTATACTTATTACGTCTTATTATACCTATTACGTTGGATTATATCTATTATGTTCATATATTAACGGTTTGGAACCAATTGGATATAAAATTAATCCAAAGCCAAATTTATGTATAAATCTAGATTTTTAATCTCGGAATTTATTCAATTTCTTAAGGGAGAATTGCTAAAAATGACCTAAAACTTGACTTCAAATGCAAGTTTGACAATTTACACTTTTTTTTGCAAAACTAACCTATGAGGGTGGAGAAATTACTGAACACTCCTTTGGTCTAAAAAATAATGTTGAAATATCAATTACGTTTCAGTCCCTGCATGTTTTTTTGTTATCAAAGCAGACTTCTCGGAGAAGTCTGCTTTGGTCGGAATAAACCTCGCAGACTTCTCCGAGAAGTCTGCTTTGGTGAGAAAAACAGTTTATTCCAGTTGAAGCAGACTTCTCTGAGAAGACTGCTTTGGTGAGAAAAACAGTTTATTCTGGCTGCTTTGTAAATAAATTACCTAAATCAAATAAAAATTTTGAAATATTTAAAAAAATTAAAATTGTTATTAACATAGTTTATATACATATCAAAAGCACGTAAAAGTTATAATGAATTCAAAAATAAGGAGGATTGGATTCAATCTAATGTTATAAAATATTTGCTAGTTTTTATTGTTATGTGTTGTGAATTAATAGTTAATGTTTGTGTAGAGAATTCATGCTAGAATTTGAAATATCATGTGATAAATTTGAAAATTTAGATTTACAAATTTTTAAAAGAAATTGTTTGAGTTTTGCATTTACTTAACTATCTTCAACATATTCATCCAATTTTTAACAAAACTTTTGCATATTTAGTGAATCTTATTATTTAGGGTTTAGGGTTACGCAGACTTCTCGAGATGTTGTCGTAGATTTAACAAAGCAGATTTCTCGAGAAGTCTGCACAAACCAGAAATTAAATGTAACTAAACCGGTTTTTTTCAATTTAGAGTTTAGGGTAATGTAAAAATACGAAGCAGACGGAATAAACTATTTTTTTCACTAAAGCAGACTTCTCGAGAAGTCTTCGAGATTTATTCCTATTAAAGCAGACTTCTCTGAGAAGTCTGCTTCAGCGGGAATAAACTTCGAAGACTTCGAGAAGTCTGCGCAAACCGGAAATTGACAGTTTTTAACCTAACCAAATTTAACTCTCCATATATAAAGAAGGTAACCCTAAAATTTTATCATAATTTCATTTCTAAAAAAAAAACGTGGGAGCCTCCATCCTCCAAAAATGACTACAAGGTAAATTTTCTCTTCTTCTCGTTTTACCTCCCCTCTTTTCTTTTCTTCTTCTCTTCTCACGTTCTTTGTCATCTTGTTATTTTGTAAATCTGGAAAAAAAATCATGAGATATGAAAAAGGTAAGTTTTTTTTGTTTATATGGTTTTGGGTTTGTGATTTTAGAATATTTTTATTATTTAGATCTTTTGTTATTTTTATAACACTCTTTCTCGTCTTATAGTGTTGTAGATCTAGAAAAAGAAGTGAAGAGATCTAAAAACGTAAGCTTGTTGCTTTTATTAGTTTTTAAGTTTTTCGTAGTTTTTGTGATTTTTGTTGTTTTTGTTATTTTCTTAACTTTTTTCCTATATTCTTATCTCATTTCTCATCTTGTATTGTTGTAGATCTAAAAAAGGAAGTCACGAGATCTAAAGATGTAAGTTTGTTATTTTTACTAGTTGTTACGTTTTTCATGGTTTTGGAGATTTTGTTTTTTTTGTTATTTTCTTAATTTTTTTTCTTATATTCTTATCTTATTTTTCATTTTCTATTGTTGTAGATCTAGAAAAAAGATTTACAGAAACTAATTTTGTTGTTTTACTAGATTTTTAAAGTGATTTTTAATAGTTTTTAAATTTTTATATGGTTTTTTTAAGATTTTCAATAGATGTTTGAGATTTATGGTGGTTTTAGAGTTTTTTGTTGTTGTTTTGAGTTTTCTTCTTACGTTTTGAATTTGACACTCATTTTTGAATTAATGGATTTTCGTGTTGCAGACTTCATTACAGGTTTGCAGATTTCAGTTGCAGACTTCAGTTGCGGAGTTCTTATATTCTTATCTTATTTCTCATTTTTTTTTGTAGATCTGTAAAAAGATTCACAAAAAGTAATATTGTTGTTTTAGTTGTTTTTAAAGTGATTTTTAATGGTTTTTAAAATTTTAGATGGTTTTTTTAAGATTTTCAATAGATGTTTGAAATTCCCCTTGAAATTTATGGTGGTTTTACAGTTTTTGTGGATGTTTTTGAGTTTTTTTCTTACGTTTTGAATTTGACTTTGGTTTTTGAATCAATAGATTTTCGTGTTGCAGACTTCATTACAGGTTGCAGACTTCATTACAGGTTGCAGACTTCAGTTGTAGACTTCACAACACGTTTTCATTACAAATGCAGACTTCACTTGCAGACTTCATTAATAATTGCAGACTTCGTTTGTATTTTTGGTCATATTTTAAATAAATTTTTGTCAACTTTATTGTACCTATCACTAGCTCCCATCACTCTACCTTATCAGTCAGTTTTCAATCAACTTTTTCAGAATTATAATAAACTATTAGTTGTATGTCAATCACCTTTCAATCAGCTCAAGTCAAATCATACTTATAAAATTACAAAATGACAACCATTAAAAACACAAATATTAGTATAAATTTTCATAAACACTTTTATACATAGTTAAGGACTTAGTGCATATTTAAGATACTTAATGCATACTTCCTAATAACAAAAAAGAACAAGAACTGGAAGATATGTATAAACAATTCCATCAAAATACTAAGTTAACAGGATAGTGTTGGATGTTTTTGTAAAACAACATCGATAACATTGTGTCTTCAAATTAATTGAATTGATTGGTTACATGTTTCAGAAACTACACACTTATATCGGCAAACTTTGTTGTATAAATCTCGTAGACTTCTTTGCAGACTTCTCGGCAGGCTTCTTTGCAGACTTCTCAGCAGACTTTATATTTTGTCCTTACTCGTAACTTAATTTTCTGAGATACTCAACACTAAAACTGAATTTATTCATCTTTTACTTTACCTTAAAGAATGATAATCCTCAGCATTCGAGTAAACTTTATTCTCATCTTCATCAACAAAGTAATCATCATCCTCAATTACAAATATTTTTCCTCTTATATTATCCACAGAAAAATTCCAAGTATCTGTAATACTCCACTCCCCACAAACAACAACGATTTGGACCATTATCTGCGATAAAAATTAATGAATTTGATTAGATCATTATACACATAATAAATTTTCTCACTGAAGTAGACTTCTCGGAGAAGTCTGCTTTGGCGAGAAAAACTTTTTATTCCTATTAAAGCAGACTTCTCGAAGAAATCTGCTTTGATCGGAATAAACGTCGTAGACTTCTCGGAGAAGTCTGCTTTGATAGGAATAAACTGTTTTTCTCGCCAAAGCAATTTTTATTCCTATCAAAGCAGACTTCTCGGAGAAGTCTGCTTTGATCGGAATAAACGTCGCAGACTTCTCCGAGAAGTCTGCTTTGATAGGAATAAAATGTTTTTCTCCCAGCAACCACGATAATGATGGTTGTATGCATTGAAGAAGATGGCATTTTCGTAATATTTTTGAAAAATTTGTTCATAATGGTCTTTGTGTTGTTTTTGCTTTTTTTTAAGTTAATGGCAAAGTTGTAAATAAAGTTATTGTTGAAGGATAAAATAGAGATAGAAAGTTAGTTTTGCAAAAAAAAAATGTAAATTGTCAAACTTGCAATTGAAGACAAATTTTAGGTCAATTTTACAAATGCCCCATTTCTTAATGGAGTTCTAGTAATTTTTATAGTGAGTTTAATATTTATCATTTTATGGGTCAATAATATAATTTTTTTGTTGGGAGGGTGTTTATTCCTTTCTGGGTTTGTAAATCTCTTTTAAGTCAATGAAATAAATAAATAAATAACATTATAAATTTGTTTGTAATAAGTATTTAAATTAAATAAGTACTTTTTGGAAATATATTTCTAATAATTTTCATAGATATAAGTTATTAGATTTTGATTTTCAAAACATTTTAATAAAAAATATATGATATAAAAATATTCGAACAGAAATGAAATGGGAACATATAGTAATTCATATGTAAAAATAAAAATTACATAAAAATAGTATTAGATTAGGAATAATCATAATAGCATAATATTAAAGAAAGGCTATTGAAGCAGTTGTTTGAATTGTATGACTTTTGGTGCAGAGCTTAGGAGTCATAAAAGGAAAAGATCTCAAGCAGATAACCACATGAATGCAAATCACACGATTCACACCCAAAAGATTTGTTTATATTAAAAATGCCAAATGTCAATATTAAAAATACCAAATAATATAATTATATTAATTGGTGCTTTCCGAAGAGCAACACATAAATACATGTATCTACCATCAATAGATATAGTATGTCATCTTAAATTATATTTCTTGTTAGCAACACATAAATACATGTATCTACCATCAATTTACCAAATCTCGAATCTGCCTTTAAAAATGTAATAATTAATTCATAATTCAAGATTTTCCACTATCTCATTCACTAAGTGTATGTTTACTCAACTAGTCTTTTGATTACTTGTAAACGAGATTTCATAAGAACAAATGCTACAAGATTTGATTTAATAACACATTTCACATTATTTAGTTGTTAAATTATTTCCTAGAAACATATTCATTATACAAATGAGTTATTTATAAATTGATAAACTAAAAATAAAAGATATAATTTCAATACTTATAGGTATATACATATACTGGCATTCTAATATCATTAATGAAATATGCAATGGGTGAGACTTAAATATTATAAATATATTGTTTAAAAATAATAATAAATATGTTTATAAATGTATTCATTTCAATATATTAGTTTACAAGTCAATAAAGATTCTATTCAAAGTCTTCAAAAAGAATTACATAAATATATTGAATATAAATTTTGACCTACTAATAAAAAAAGTCTTATAGATTATCCAAATGTCATCCTATTCATAAGTGAGTAAAACAATAATAATAAATATATTTACAACTTTATTAGATGTAATTATCACTTATTAATATTTTTTAAAATTAATGCCTTTTATTTTAAAAAAAAGATAAATTTTTGTACCCCTTCATCACTATATAACAACACCACACATCCACAAACACAACACACAAACAAAACAAAACAAAACACAAAAACAAAACAAAAACACAACAAAACACAAAGAGAGAAAAAACATGACAAGGAAGAAGGTGGAACTTGCTTACATTTCTAGCGATTCGTCGAGGAAAGCAACATTTAAGAAAAGAAGTAAAGGTTTGATCAAAAAAGTGAACGAACTTTCGACTTTATGTGGTGTTTCTGCATGTGCAATTATTTACAGTCCATATGATTCAAATCCTAAAGTGTGGCCATCGAATTCCGGTGTTGAGAGGGTAATATCGGAATTTAGGGCGTTACCAGAGATGGATCAGCAAAAAAAAATGGTGGATCAAGATTCTTTTATCAAACAAAGGATTGCAAAATTGTCCAATCAATGGAAGAGAGTGAGGAAAGAAAATCGAGAGATAGAAATGACTGAAATCATGTTCCAATCTTTGATCGGAAAAATGAACATGTTTCCAATGAATATTATAGATCTTAATGACTTAGGTTATTTGATCGACCAATTTCTTAAAGAACTTAATCACAAGATTGAGATTTCTGAAAGTTCTGGTATGCAGATCGGTCAATCTTCAAATGGTGTTGTTGGTTCTCTTCAAAGAACTGGACCTATAGCGGTTGCAGCGACGACTCGTATGGAGATCAGTGAATCTTCAAATGCCCCAACCGGTACTATTATCGAGTTTGGTTCTTCTTCATCTTCTGCAGCAGCTGGTGCAACTGTCTTCAACTCTTTTCACCAACAAAACCCATTTGTTCATCCAATGGGTCCATATGCCAATATGAATCAGAACCAAAACCAACAACAATGGTTTATGGAGATGATGAACCATCATGAACAAATGGGTTTACCATACAGGGATGATATTAACTACCAGCATCACCCACACCAACTATCGCCGATCCCTAGCCATTCGAGCACTTTCGGCACCACCACCGTTTCGCCCACCGTCGGCGCAAACAATATCTTCCCTGTTACTGGTGCAAATAATACCAATAACATATGATTCCCTTATAGTTTTCTCTTGATGTGGTATTTACAAAGGCTTTTGCCAGCGGATGCATTTGAATTATACATTTCTAGTTTATTTTCTTTTGTGCTGTCGTTTTTTGTTATTGTTGTGATCTTGCTATTGTCTTTCTTTTGTGTTGTCGTTTTTTGTTATTATCGTGATCTTGCTATTGCCTTTCTTTTGTACATGTTGTCATCTTTTGTTATTGTCGGGATCCTTATATGGTTTTAATGTTATGTATTTGTGATAGTCTCGTTTTCTTTTGCGTAACTTGTTTGTTTTGATATGTGTTTTTCTTTCAATTCAATTAAACCAAATTTCCGTCATATATATGTTTCTATTTTAGATTATAATTTCTCGCGAAAAAAATGCATGTGAAATCTATTTAAATTTGACATATAACCGTTAACATTTTTAAAAGATTTTATTTCGAAATATAAAAATTTTGATGTGTCATATTAAATTTTTTTTTCTAAATTATTATTTCAAAATATAAAAATTATACATTGCATCCTAAACCTTAAATCTTAAAATTATTTTTGCGTTAATAACGTTTGTTATTGTTAAAGTTTTGTTATAAAGTCGGGATGATTATATACGGTTTTAATGTTATGGATTTATGATACTCTTGTTTTCTTTTGCCTAACTTGTTTGTTTTGATATGTTTTTTTCAATTATTAAAACTAAATTTCTCTCATAAATATATTTATATTTTATATTATAATTTCCCGCAGAAAAATTTCATGCGGAATCCATTTAATTTTGACATATAACTCCTAACGTTTTTAAAAATTATTTTGAAATATAAAATTTGACGTGTCACATTAAAAAAAAATCTTTTAGTTATTATTTACAAATATAAAATTATATATCTTACCCTAAAACCTAAACTTTAAATCTTTTTTTTTGTGTTGATATCATTTGTTATCGTTAAAATTTTGTTATATTGTCAAGATGATTATATATGGTTATAATGTTATGGATTTGTACTACACTTGTTTTCTTTTTACGTAATTTTTTATTTATATGTGTTTGTCTTTTTTGTCAATTTAGTGAAACTAAATTTCTCTTATAAATATGTTTCTACTTATATTAGAATTTTTTCGCAAAAATAGTTTCCGTGGAATCCGTTTAAATTTGACGTATAACCGTTTAATTTTTTATAAGATTATGTTTCAAAATATAAATTAAAATTCTGGATGTGTCCAATCAATTTAGAGAACTGAAAATGTTCCAATCTTTGATTTATGAATATTGTCTTAATGAAGGTTATTTGATCGACCAAAATTAATGATTGAGATTTCTTTCTGAAGATCGGTTCTTCAAATTTTCTCTTCAAAGAACTTATAGTTGCTGTATGTCTGAATCTTTTACTATTACAATCTTCTGTGGTGCATGTAAACCAACAAAACCCATTTTTTCTGGGTCCATATGTTGAATTGGTTTATGGAGATGATGAACCATCATTGGGTTTACGTGATATTATTGTCCCTAGCCATTCGAGCACTTTCGGCACCACCACCGTTTCGCCCACCGTCGTATCTTCCCTGTTACTGGTTAATACCAATAACATATGATGTCAATTTACAATGAAATTTGAATTATACATTTCTAAATTGTCTCTCATTAAATATTTTTCTATTGTTTTATATTAATGTTAATTTGTGATAGTCTCAACTTGTTTGGATAAATTCATTTTTCACATTTTAGATTATCCATTGCATAAATTGTATTTAAAAGATTTTATTTCGAAATATAAAAACATTTTGCGTATCACGTGATTATCAAAATTTATGATACTCTAACTTATCAATTTTAAAACTGCAGAAAAATTTCATGCGGAATCCATTTAATTTTGACATATAACTTAACGTTTTTAAAAATATTTTGAAATATAAAATTTGACGTGTCACATTTCTTTTAGTTATTATTTACAAATATTTATATATCTTACCCTAAAACCTGTGTTGATATCATTTGTTATCGTTAAAATTTTGTTATATTGTCAAGATGATTATATATGGTTATAATGTTATGGATTTGTACTACACTTGTTTTCTTTTTACGTAATTTTTTATTTATATGTGTTTGTCTTTTTTGTCAATTTAGTGAAACTAAATTTCTCTTATAAATATGTTTCTACTTATATTAGAATTTTTTCGCAAAAATAGTTTCCGTGGAATCCGTTTAAATTTGACGTATAACCGTTAATTTTTTATAAGATTTGTTTCAAAATATAAATTAAAATTTGATGTGTCATTTTAAGAACAAAACTTTATTTATTATTGTTTGAAATATAAAAATTATGCTTTGAAATTTTTTTTCTTTTTGTGCTGATGTCTTTTTTTTACAAGTTATGTAAACAAAATTTTTTCTCTTGTTTTCTTTTTACGTAAATTGTTTAGTTTATATGTATTTGTGTTTTTTTGTCAATTCAATGAAACTAAATTTCTCTCATAAATATTTTTCTAGTTTATATTATAAGAGTTCACGTGGAAAATATTTTCACAGAATCCATTTAAATTGTTTAAAAGATTTATTTCAAAATAAAAACATTTTGCGTATCACGTTTTCAAAATTTCTCAATTTTCTTTTCTTTTGTGTTCACATCTTTTTATTGTTTTGGTTTTGTTATATTGTCGGAATGACTATATAAATTTTTAATATTTTAGATTTGTAGTACTCTCGTTTTATTATTTTACGTAATTTGTTTGGTTTTATGTGTGTTAGACATTTTTTCAATTCAATGGAACTAATAAAAATTTCTCATAAATATGTTTATATTTTATATTGGAAGAATTCCCATGGAATCCATTTATTTTGATGTATAATAATTAAATTTTTTAAAAGATTTGTTTTAAAATATAAAAATTTGACAGTCATATTTAAAAATATTTTAATTACTATTATTTCGAAATATAAAAATATACATTGCAATTTTTTTTCTTTTGTTTAATGTATTTTGTTATTATTATGGTTTTGTTTCATATTTGGGATGATTATATATAGTTTTAATGCTATGGATTTGTGATACTCTCACTTTCTTTCTTTTTATGTAGCATTTTTGGTTTGAAATGTGCTTTTTTTTCTTTCAAATCAATGAAATAATTTTTTTTTCATAAATATACTTCTTTTTTATATTAAAAGAGTTCCTGCAAAAAGAGTTTCCACGGAATCTGTTTAAATAGGATGTATAACCGTTAAAGTTTAAAAATATTTCATTCAAAGTAAAAAATTTAACGTGTCACATTTAAAACAAAATTTTTTACTTATTATTATTTAAATATAAAAATTATAAATTATAATTTTCTTTTGTTTTGTGTTATTTTTTTAAAATTTTTTTGGAATTATTATATATGATTTTAATATTATAAATTTGTGGTACTCTCATTTTTTATTTTATGTAATTTGGTTGTTTTGATGTGTATTTGTGTTTTTTTCAATTCAATGAAAATCAGTTATCTGATAAATATGTTTCTAATTTATTTTAGAAGAGTTCCCGCGAAAAGAGTTACCACATAATACATTAATATTTGAAGTATAACTCTTAAAGTTTTTAAAAGATTTGTTTCAAAATATAAAAATTAACATGTCACATTAAAAACAAAATATTTTAGTTTATTATTTAAAAATATAAAATATAAAATTGCTATTTTCTTTTGTTTTTTGTCGTCTTTTGTTATTATGATTTTTTATTGTCGTGATGATTATAAATAATTTTAATGTTATAGATCGATTTATTGTATTTTCGTTTTCTTTTTACATAACTTGTTTGGTTATATGTGTTTTTTTTTCAATTCAATGGAACTAAATTTATTTCATAAATATGTTTTTATTTTATATAGAAAGAGTTTCCGAGAAAAAAGCTTTCGCGGAATCCTTTTAAATTTGGCTTATAAAAAGTTTTTAAAATATTTGTTTCGAAATAAAAAAATTTGACATGTCATATTTAAAGAAAAAATATTTTAACTATTGTTTTAAATCTATTTTTTTTATAATATATGTCATGAGTCAATAACTAACATTTTTTCTACAATTATGTTAATGATCTATAAAGATTCTTTTATCGGACCAAGGATAGCAAAAGCATCCAATCAATGGAAAAGACAGAGGAAAGAAAACCGAGAGATGAAAATGACTGAAGTTATGTTCCAATCTTTGATCAGAAAACTGAGCATGTTTCAAATGAATATTATGGATCTTAATGATTTAGGTTATTTGATCGACCAATATCTTAAATAACTTAATCGCAAGATTGAGATTTCTAGAAGTTCTGATATAGAGATCGGTGAATCTTCAAATGTTGTTGCTGCTTCTCTTCAAAGAACTAGATCTATAGTAGTTGGGACGGCAGCTAGTATGGAGGTCGGTGAATCTTGAAACGCCCCTAACTCGTACTATTACCGAGTTGGGTTCTTCTTCATCTTCTGCAGCTGGTGCAATTTTTTTCAACTATTTTCACCAACAAAACCCATTTCTTTACTCAATGGGTCCATATGTCAATCTGAATCAGAATCAAAACCAACAACAATGGTTTATGGAGATGATGAACCATCATGAGAAAATGGGTTTACCATACATAGATGATATTAACCACCAGCATCAGCACCACCCCCAACACCTATCTCAGATCCCTAGCCATTCGAGCACTTTCGGCACCACCACCGTTTCGCCCACCGTCGGCACAAGCAATATCTTCCCTGTTACTGGTCCAAATAATACCAATAACATATGATTCCCTTAGAGTTTCTCATTGATTTGGTATTTACAAAGGTTTTTTCGAGTGCGTGCATTTGAATTATACATTTCTATTTTATTTTATTTTATTTTGTGTTGTACTCTTTTGTTATTGTTGTGACTATTGTCTTTCTTTTGTGTTGTCGCCTTTTGTTATTATTATGAACTTGTTATTGTCGGAATTCTTATATATGGTTCTAATGTTATGGATTTGTGATAGTCTCATTTTCTTTTGAGTAACTTGTTTGTTTTATATGTGTTTTTTTTCAATTCATTAAAACTAAATTTCCCTCATAAATATGTTTTTATTTTAGATTATTATTTCCTGAGAAAAGTTGCATGCGAAATCAATTTAAAATTAACATATAACCATTAAAGTTTTTAAAAAAATTTATTTCGAAATATAAAAATTTGATGTGTCACATAAAATTTTTCTTTTTAATTATTATTATTATTTCAAAATATAAAAATTATACATTGTACTAAATTAAAATTTTTTTCTGTTATACTTGTGTTTAAATTTCCAAAAATAGCACAAATTTATATACTAAAATAATTAAAAAATTATTCCTAATGTAAAAAAATTTTAAACCCTAAATTGGAAAATATGTTACTCAAACTTATTATTTTGATATTTTTTAATTCACTAAAACTATATAAATATATTTATTTTATATTATAACTTCCCACAAAAAAATTTCACGGTATAATAATTATTTTTACATATAAAAATTTGAATTTATGTTTCTATAAAAATTATGGGAATTTTAGTATTTATTGTGCTAAATTATAATTGGAAGAAAATAAACTTAAAATAAAGTGCACAATATTTACTAAATATAACTATATGATATAGTATTTTGTCAATCATTATAATTTAATATTTATTGTTAGCATAGCACATAAATACATCGTATCTATCCAGTCAATTTACCAAATCTTTTTGGAGAATCTAATACGTCTTTATAAATATGAAATTTTTGTTAATAATTAATTCATAATTTTTCAAGATTTATCATGAGTTATACTCTTAATTTTTACACTAAGTGAAGTTGTTTTTACTCAACTTTAGTCTTTTGAATTAATTGATTAAACGAGATTTCATAATCATGAACAAATGCTACTACAATGATTTGATTTAATAACACATTATCACAATTATTTAGATTGTTAAATAAAATATTTTTATTCAAATCTAGAAACATATTCATTGTTATACAAGTTTAGAAATTTATATTTATAAAATTTGATTAAACTATGAAAATTAAAATATGATTATTTAAAAAATTATCAATATCTTAATAGGATATATACATATACTTTGGATCATTCTTGAATAAATCATTAATTATGTCTAAATAAACATCGCCTAATCGGATTATACTTGTGAGACTTATTAATTATTATAATTATATTATTGTTCATATATTAAATTATATAATTAAATATGTTCAATATTTTTAATCTATTTATTCATTTCATTATTTATTTAGTTTATACCTATTAGTCATTATAAACCTATTATGTTCATATCTATTAAAAATTCAAAATCTAGATCAATTTATTCAATAATTACATTAAATTACGTCGGATTATACCTATTACGTCGGATTATATATTAATTATTGTTCACCCAATATTAATCTAATAAAAGATGTCTTATATATTATCCAAATGTCATTATACCTATTACGTCGGATCCTATTAAGTTTGAACCAATTGTATAAACAATAATAAATCTAGATTTTTATCTCGGAATTTATTCAATTTCTTACAATTTTATTGGTATGTAATTATACTAACACTTTTCTATTTATAAAATATAATGCCTTTGTATATTAAAATAGATATAGACAAACATTTTATAGTACCCTGTCATTCTATCACTTATATAACTACCAGCTACATATTCATTCTTCAATATTAGACACAAAGCACACAAATTCAATAACTAAATATCACAAATATACAAAACAAAACTACAAAAACAAATTGACACAAATATATCATAATAATAGAATACAAAGAAAGTCAATAAAACATGACAAGGAAGAAGATGGAACTTGCATATATCATTAGTCTCAACGATTCGTCGAGGAAAGCAACATTTAAAAAGAAAATAAATAGATTTGATCACAGAAAGTAAGAACGAACATTTCGACATATAATATGTGGTTAGTTTTCTGCAAAATGTGTGACACATCAATTTACAGTGTTACAAAATATGTATTCAAATCACTCAGGTATGACCATCGAATTCCGGTGTTGTAAAGGGTAATATCGAAATTTAGGGCGCTTACACGGAGATGTTAGATCAGATTCAAAAAAAAATGGTGGATCAAAATTCTTTCTATCACACAAAGGATAGCGAATAGTCGTTCCAATCAGGATGGAAGAGACTGAGTAAAGAGAACCGAGAGATGGAAATGATTGAAGTTATGTTCCAATCTTTGATCGGAAAAATGAGCATGTTTCCAATGAATATTATAGATTTTAATGACTTAGGTTATTTGATCGACCAATATTTGAAAGAACTTAATCATAAGATTGAGATTTATAGAAGTTCTGGTATGGAGATCGGTGAATCTTCAAATACTGTTGTTGCTTCTCTTCAAAGAACTGTATCTATAGCGGTTGCGGCGGCGGCTGGTATGGAGATTGGTGAATCTTCAATCGCCCCAACCAGTACTATTACCTAGTTTGGTTCTTCTTCATCTTCTGCAGCAGCTGGTCTTCACCCAATGGGTTCATATGCCAATCTGAATCAGAACCAAAACCAACAACAATGGTTTATGGAGACGATGAACCATCCTGAGCAAATGGGTTTACCTTTCATGGACGATATTAACCATCAACACCATCCCCACCACCTAGAAGAGATCCCTAGACATTCGACCACCTTCGGCACCACCACCGTTTCGGCCACCTTCGGCACCACCACCGTTTAGGCCACCAACATCTTCCTTGTTATTGGTCCAAATAATACTAATAACATATGGTTCCCTTAGATTTTTTCTTAATTTGGTATTTACAAAGGCTTTTGTCAGTGCGTGCATTTGAATTATACATCTCTATTTAATTTTATTTTATTTTGTGTTGTCATCTTTTGTTATTGTTGTGATCTTGTTATTATCTTTATTTTGTGTTGTCTTTTTTTGTTATTATTATGATATTGTTATTGTCGGGATTCTTATATATGGTTCTAATGTTATGGATTTGTGATAGTCTCATTTTCTTTTGAATAGTTTGTTGGTTTTGATATGTGTTTTTTATTCATTAAAACTAAATTTTCCTCATAAATATGTTTCTATTTTAGATTATAATTTCCCACGAAAAATTGCATGCAAAATTTATTTAAAATTGACATATAACTGTTAATGTTTTCAACAAAATTTATTTCGAAATATAAAAATTTGACGTGTCACATTAAATTTTTTTTAATTATTATTATTATTTTAAAATATAAAAATTATACGTTGTATCTTAAACCTTAAATCTTAAAAAATTTTTTTGCTTTCGTGTTGATACCGTTTGTTATCGTTAAAGTTTTGTTATAATGTCAGGATGATTATATATGGTTAATATTATGGATTTATGATACTCTCGTTTGTTTTACGTAATTTTTTTGTTTTGATATCTTTTTTCTAATTCACTAAAACTAAATTTCTCTTATAAATATATTTCTATTGTATATTATAATTTCCTGCAAAAAAATTTCATGCGAAATCCATTTAAATTTGACATATAACTTTTAACGTTTTAAAAATATTTTACTTCAAAATATAAAAATTTAACTTGTCACATTAAAACAAAATCTTTTAGTTATTAGTGTTTTGAAATATAAAAATTATACATGGTACCCTAAACCCTAAATTTTAAACCTTTTTTTTTCTTTTGGGTTGATATCTTTTGTTATCATTAGAATTTTGTTATATTGTAAGGATGATTATATATGGTTATAATGTTATGAATTTGTACAACATTCGTTTTGTTTTACATAATTATTTGATTTATATGTGTTTGTCTTTTTCTGTCAATTCAATGGAACTAAATTTTTCTTATAAATATGTTTCTACTGATATTAGAAGAGTTTCCACGAAAAGAGTTCCCGCAAAATCTGTTTAAATTTGACGTATAACCGTTAATTTTTTAAAAAAACATTTTTTTCAAAATGTAAATTAAAAATTGATGTGTCACATTAAAATTCATTTTTTTAGTTACTATAGTTTGAAATATAAAATTATGCATTGCAATTTTTTTTTTTTGTGTTGACGTTTTTTTTACAAGTTATATAAACAAAAAATTTCTCTCATTTTATTTTTACGTAAAATTCTTTAGTTTATATGTGTTTGTCTTTTTTTGTCAACTCAATGAAAATATATTTCTCTCATAAATATGATTCTACTTTATATTAGAAAAGCTTTCACGGAAAAAATATCCACATAATCCGTTAAAAGTGTTTAAAATATTTATTTTAAGATATAAAAATTTGATGTATCACATTTTGAAAAATTTCTTAATTATTATTGTTTGAATTATAAAAAATTATACATTTCAATTTTCTTTTGTTTTGTGTTGACATTTTTTTGTTGTTTTGGTTTTGTTATATTTTCAGAATGATTATATAAGTTTTTAATATTTTGGACTTGTTGGTACTCTCGTTTTATTTTTTAGGTAATTTGTTTGGTTTGATGTGTGTTTGACATTTTTTTTCAAATCAATGGAAGTAATAAAATTTTCTCATAAATATGTTTCTATTTCCCATGGAATCTGTTTAATTTGATGTATAATCGTTAATATTTTTAAAAGATTTATTTCAAAATATAAAAATTTGATCTGTCATATTTAAAAAATATTTTAATTACTATTATTTCAAAATATAAAAATATAAACTGCAATTTTTTTTTTTTGTGTTGATGTATTTTGTTATTTTTATGGTTTCGCTACATTGTTGGGATGATTATATATAGTTCTAATGTTATGAATTTGTTATACTCTCAATTCGTTTTTTGCTTGAAATGTGTTTTTCTTTTTCTTTTTAAATTCAATAGAATTAAATATCTTTCATAAATAAGTTTTATTTTATATTAAAAGAATTCCCAAAAAGAGTTTCCATTGAATCCGTTGAAATGGGATGTATAACCGTTAAAATTTTAAAATATTTTATTCAAAGTAAAATATTTAATGTTTTACATTTAAAACAAAACTTTTTACTTATTATTATTTAAATATAAAAATGATAAATTGTAACTTTCTTTTGTTTTATGTTATTTTTTATATTTGTCGAATTTTTTATATGATTTTAATATTATAAATTTGTGCTCTCATTTTGTTTTTATGTAATGTGGTTGTTTTGATATGTATTTGTCTTTTCTTCGATTCAATGAAAATCAGTTATCTTATAAATATGTTTTTAATTTATTTATAAGAGTTTCCACGAAAAGAGTAGTCACATAATCCGTTAATATTTGAACTATAACCCTTAAGGGTTTTAAAGATTTGTTTTAAAATATAAAAAATTAACATGTCACATTAAAAAAATATTTTAGTTTATTATTTAAAAATATAAAATTATAAATTGCTCTTTTGTTTCTTGTCGTCTTTTGTTATTATGATTTTTTTATTCGCGAGATGATTATATATGATTTTAATGTTATAGATCGATTTGTGATATTCTCGTTTTCTTTTTACGTAACTTATTTGGTTATATGTGTTTGTTTTGTTTCAATTCAATGGAACTAAATTTCTTTAATAAATATGTTTTAGTTTATATAAAAAGAGTTTCTGAGAAAAAAAGCTTTTGGGGAATCTGTTTAAATTTGAGTTATAAAAAGTTTTTAAAATATTTGTTTTGAAATATAAAAATTTGACGTATCACATTTAAAACAAAAATATTTTAACTATTCTTTTAAATCTAATATTTTTATAATATATGTTAACGATCTATAAAGATTCTTTTATCAGAAAAAGGATAGCAAAAGCGTGTGATCAATAGAAGAGACAGAGGAAAGAAAACTGAGAGAAGAAAATGACTGAAGTTATGTTCCAATCTTTGATCAGAAAAATAAGCACATTTCAAATGAATATTATGGATCTTAAGGATTTAGGTTATTAGATCGACCAATATCTTAAATAACTTAACCGCAAGATTGGAATTTCTGTAAGTTTTGGTATGCAGATCGGTGAATCTTCAAATGTTGTTGTTGTTTCTCTTCAAAGAACCGTACCTATAGCGGTTGCAGAGGCAGCTGGTATGGAGATCGGTGAATCTTCAAGCGCCCCATCCGGTACTATTATCGAGTTGGATTCTTCTTCATCTTTTGCAGCTGGTGCAACTTTCTTCAAATCTTTTCACCTACAAAACCCATTTCTTCACCTAATGGATCCATATGCCAATCTGAATCAGAACCAAAACCAACAACAATGGTTTATGGAGATGATGAACCATTCTAAACAAATGGGTTTACCATACATGGATGATATTAACCACCAGCACCGCCCCCACCACCTAGAGCAGATCCCTAGCCATTCTGCCACTTTCGGCACCACCATCGTTTCGCCCGCCATCGGCACAACCAATATCTTCTCTGTTACTGGTCCAAATAATACCAATAACATATGGTTCCCTTAGAGTTTACTCTTGATGTGGTATTTACAAAGGCTTTTGCTACTCGATGCATTTGAATTATACGTTTCTTTTTATTTTCTTTTGTGTTTTCGTCTTTTGTTATTGTTGTGATCTTGCTATTGTTTTTCTTTTATGTTTTCGTCTTTTGTTATTGTCGGGATTCTTATATGGTTTTAATGTTATGGATTTGTGATACTCGCGTTTTCTTTTACTTACCTTTTTTGTTTTGATATTTTTTTTCTTTCAATTCAATAAAACTAAATTTCTCTCGTATATATGTTTCTATTTTAGATTATAATTTCCCGCAAAAAATTGCATGCAAAATCTATTTAAATATGACATATAACCGTTAATGTTTTAAAAAGATTTTATTTTGAAATATGAAATTTTGACGTGTCATATTAATTTTTTTAAATTATTATTTAAAATATTAAAATTATACATTGAATACTAAGCCTTAAATCTTAAACTTCTTTTTGCGTTAATACCGTTTGTTATCGCTAAAGTTTTGTTATAATATCGGGATGGTTATATATGGTTTTAATGTTATGGATTTATGATACTCTCATTGTTTTCTTTTACCTAACTTGTTTGTTTTGATATTTTTTTTTCAATTCACTAAAATTAAATTTCTCTCATAAATATATTTCTATTTTATATTATAATTTCCCACAAAATTTTTTTATGTGGAATCTATTTAAATTTGACATATAGTTCTTAACGTTTTTAAAAGATTTTATTTCGAAATATAAAAATTTGGCGTGTCACATTAAAACAAAATCTTTTAGTTATTATTTAGAAATATAAAAATTATACATTGTACAATAAACTCTAAACTTTAAAACTTTTTTCTTTTGTGTTGATATCGTTTGTTATCGTTAAAATTTTGTTATATTGTCAGGATGATTATATATGGTTATAATGTTATGGATTTGTACTACACTTGATTTCTTTTTACGTAATTTTTTGATTTATATGTGTTTGTCTTTTTTGTCAATTCAATGAAAATAAATTTCTGTTACAAATATGTTTCTACTTATATTAGAAGAGTTTCCACGAAAAGAGTTCCCGCGGAATCCGTTTAAATTTGACATATAATTATTAATTTTTGATAAGATTTGTTTCAAAATTTAAATTAAAATTTGACGTATCACTTAAAAAAAACTTTAGTTATTATTGTTTGAAATATAAAAATTATGCATTCAATTTTCTTTTCTTTTTGTTTTGTTGTCTTTTTTTACAAGTTATGTAAAGAAAAACTTTCTCTCGTTTTCTTTTTACGTAAATTGTTTAGTTTATATGTATTTGTTTTTTTTGTCAATTCAATAAAACTAAATTTCTCTCATAAATATTTTTCTACTTTATGTTATAAGAGTTCCCGTGGAATTTTTTTTCACAAAATCCGTTTAAAGTGTTTAAAAGATTTATTTCAAAATATAAAATTTGACATATCACATTTTGAAAAATTTCTTAATTATTAATTTTTGAAGTATAAAAAATATACATTTCAATTTTCTTTTCTTTTGTTTTCACATCTTTTTTATTGTTTTGGTTTTGTTATATTTTAAAAATGACTTTATAAATTTTTAATATTTTGGACTTATTGTACTCTCATTTTATTTTTGTACATAATTTGTTGTGTGTTTGAAATTTTTTCAATTCACTAATAAAATTTTCTCATAAATATTTTTCTATTTTGTATTTAAAGAATTCCCGTGGAATCCATTTAATTTGATGTATAATTATTAAAAAATTTAATATATTTATTTTAACATATAAAATTTTGACCTGTCATTTTAATAAACTATTTTAATTACTATTATTTCGAAATATAAAAATATACATTGCAATTTTTTTGTGTTGATGTATTTTGTTATTATTATGGTTTTGTTTCATTGTTGGGATGATTATATATAGTTTTAATGTTATGGATTTGTGATACTCTCAATTTCTTATTTTTATTTAGCATTTTTAGTGTGAAATATGTTTTTCTTTTTTTCCAATTCAATGGAATTAAATTTCTTTCATAAACATGTGTCTATTTTATATTAGAAGAGTTCCCGTAAAAAGAGTTTTCAGGGAATCCGTTAAATGGGATGTATAACCGTTAAAATTTTAAAATATTTCATTCAAAGTAAAAAATTTAATGTGCCACATTTAAAACAAATTTTTTTATTATAAATTATAAATTGTAATTTTATTTTGTTTTGTGTATTTTTTTTATATTTGTCGGAATGAGTATATATGATTTTAATATTATAAATTTGTGGTGCTTTCGTTTTTTTATGTAACTTGGTTGTTTTGATATATATATTTGTCTTTTCTTCAATTCAAATATGTTTCTAATTTATTTTAGAAGAGTTTCCGGGAAAAGAGTTACCACATAATCTGATAATATTTGAAGTATAAGCCTTAAGGGTTTTAAAAGATTTGTTTCAAACTATAAAAAATTAACATGTGACATTAAAAACAATATATTTTAGTTTATTTTTAAAAATATAAAATTATAAATTGCTATTTTCTTTTGTTTTTTGTCGTCTTTTGTTATTATGATTTTTTTACTGTCTAAATGATTATATATGATTTTAATATTATAGATCGGTTTGTGGTATTCTCGTTTTCCTTTTACGTAACTTGTTTGGTTATATGTGTTTGTTTTTTTCAATTCAATGGAACTAAATTTATTTCATAAATATTTTTTATTTTATATAAAAAGAGTTTCCGCAAAAAACACTTCCGCGGAATCTGTTTAAATTTGACTTATAAAATGTTTTTAAAATATTTGTTTCAAAATATAAAAATTTGACGTGTCACATTTAATGCAAAAATATTTTAACTATTGTTTTAAATCTAATTTTTTATAATATATGTCATCAGTTACTAAGTAACATTTTTTCTAAAACTATGTTAATGATTTATAAAGTTTCTTTTATCAGACAAAGGATTAAAAAGCATCCGATCAATGGAAGAGGTAGAGGAAAGAAAACCGAGAGATGGAAATAACTGAAGTTATGTTCCAATCTTTGATCAGAAAAATGAGCATGTTTCAAATGAATATTATGGATCATAATGATTTAGGTTATTTGATCGACCAATATCTTAAAGAATTTAATCGCAAGATTGAGATTTCTATAAGTTCTGGTATGGAGATCGTTGAATCTTTAATTGTTTTTGCTGCTTCTTTTCAAAGAATCAGACCTATAGCGGTTGCGCCGATGGCTAGTCTGGAGATCGGTAAATCTTCCAACACCCCAACTGGTACTATTAACAAGTTTGGTTATTCTTCATATTCTGCAGCTGGTGCAACTTTTTCAACTTTTTTCAACAACAAAACCCATTTCTTCATCCAATGAGTCCATATGCCAATCTGAATTAGAACCAAAACCAACAACAATGGTTTATGGATATGATGAACCATCCTGAGCAAATGGATTTACTATACATGCATGATATTAACCACCAACACCACCCCCACCACCTCGGGCTGATCCCTAGCCATTCGGCCACTTTCGGCACCACCACCGTTTCGTCCACCGTCTGCACAAGCAATATCTTCTCTGTTATTGGTCCAAATAATACCAATAACATATGGTTCCATTAGAGTTTTCTCTTGATGTGGTATTTACAAAAGCTTTTGCTAGTGGGTGCATTTGAATTATACATTTCTATTTTATTTTCTTTTATTTTGTTGTTTTTTTATTATTATTGTGATCTTGCTATTGTTTTTCTTTTGTGTTGTCGTCTTTGTTATTGTCGGGATTCTTATATGGTTTTATTGTTATGGATTTGTGATAGTCTAGTTTTCTTTTTTGTAACTTGTTTGTTTTGATGTGTTTTTTTCAATTCAATAAAACTAAATTTACCTCATATATATGTTTCTATTTTAGACTATAATTTCCCGCGAAATTTATTTAAATTTGACATATAATTGTTAACGGTTTTAAAAGATTTAATTTCGAAATATAAAAATTTTGACGTGTCATATTAAAATTTTTTTTTAATTATTATTTCAAAATATAAAAAGCATACATTGTATCTTAAACCTTAAATCTTAAAAAAATTTTTTTTCGTTAATACCGTTTGTTATCGTTAAAGTTTTATTATAATATCGGGATGATTATATATAGTTTTAATGATATGGATTTATGACATTCCCGTTTTCTTTTACCTAACTTGTTTGTTTTGATTTTTTTTTTCAGTTCACTAAAACTTAATTTCTCTCATAAATATATTCTATTTTATATTATAATTTCTCGCGAAAACATTTCATGCAGAATCAATTTAAATTTGACACATAACTCTTAACATTTTTAAAAGATTTTATTTTGAAATATAAAATTTGACATGTAACATTAAAAAAATCTTTTAATTATTAATGTTTCGAAATATAAAAATTATACATTATACCTCAAACCCTAAAATTTAAACCTTTATTTTTTGTATTGATATCATTTGTTATCGTTTAAATTTTGTTATATTGTGGAATGATTATATATGGTTATAATGTTATGGATTTGTACTACACTTGTTTTCTTTTTACGTAATTGTTTGATTTATATGTGTTTGTCTTTTTGGTCAATTCAATGGAACTAAATCTCTCTTATAAATATGTTTCTACTTATATTAGAAGGGTTTTCGCAAAAAACAGTTCCAGTGAAATCCGTTTAAATTTGAAGCATAACCATTATTTTTTATCAAATTTTTTTTAAAATAGATATTAAAATTTGAAGTGTCACTTTAAAAAAAAACTTTGGTTATTATTGTTTGAAATATAAAAATTATGCATTACAATTTTCTTTTCTTTTTGTGTTGATGTCTTTTTTTACGAGTTATGCAAACAAAAACTTTCTCTCATTTTCTTTTTAAAAAAATTGTTTAGTTTATATGTATTTATCTTTTTTGTCGATTCAATGAAACTAAATTTCTCTCATAAATATTTTTTTACGAGTTATGCAAATAAAAAACTTTCTCTCATTTTCTTTTTACAAAAATTGTTTAGTTTATATGTATTTATCTTTTTTGTCGATTCAATGAAACTTAGACGAGTTTAAGTGGAAAACATTTTTGTAGAATCCGTTTAAAGTGTTTAAAAGATTGATTTCAAAATATAAAAATTTGACGTATCACATTTTGAAAATTTTCTTAGTTATTATTTTTTGAAGTATAAAAAATTATAGATTTTAATTTTTTTTCTTTTGTGTTCACATCTTTTTTCTTGTTTTGGTTTTATTATATTGTCGGAATGAGTATATAAATTTTTAATATTTTGAACTTGTAGTATTTTTCTTTTATTTTTTACGTAATTTTTTTGGTTTGATGTGTGTTTGACATTTTTCAATTCAATGGAACTAATAAAATTCTATCATAAATATTTTTCTATTTTATATTGGGAGAATTTCCATGGAATCAATTTAATTTGACATATAACTATTAAAAATTTTAAAATTTGTATTAAAATAAAACAATTTGACCTGTCATATTTAAAAAATATTTTAATTACTATTATTTCGAAATATAAAAATGTACATTGCAATTTTTTTTCTTTTGTGTTAATGTATTTTGTTATTATTATGGTTTTGTTTCATTGTTGGGATGATTATATATAGTTTTAATGTTATGGATTTGTGAGCAATTTCTTTTTTTTTTATGTAGAGTTTGGTTTAAATTGTGTTTTTTTCTTTTTCAATACAATGGAATTAATTTTTTTTCATAAATATGTTTCTATTTTATATTAGAAGAGTTCCTGCAAAAAGTATTTCCACGGAATCCGTTTAAATGGGATGTATAACCGTTAAAGTTTTAAAATATTCATTCAAAGTAAAAGATTTAACATGTCACATTTAAAACAAAACTTTTTTACTTATTATTGTATTTAATGTTATCGTTTAAATTTTGTTATATATGTGGAATTATTATATATGGTTATAATGTTATGGATTTGTACTACACTTGTTTTCTTTTTACGTAATTGTTTGATTTATATGTGTTTGTCTTTTTTGTCAATTCAATGGAACTAAATCTCTCTTATAAATATGTTTCTACTTATATTAGAAGGGTTTTCGCAAAAAACAGTTTCAGTGAAATCCGTTTAAATTTGAAGCATAACCATTATTTTTTATCAAATTTGTTTTAAAACAGATATTAAAATTTGAAGTGTCACTTTAAAAAAAAACTTTGGTTATTATTGTTTGAAATATAAAAATTATGCATTACAATTTTCTTTTCTTTTTGTGTTGATGTCTTTTTTTACGAGTTATGCAAACAAAAACTTTCTCTCATTTTCTTTTTAAAAAAATTGTTTAGTTTATATGTATTTATCTTTTTTGTCGATTCAATGAAACTAAGTTTCTCTCATAAATATTTTTTTACTTTATGTTAGAAAAGTTACCTTGAAAAGAGTTACCACATAATACGTTAATATATGAAGTATAACCCTTAAGGGTTTTAAAAGATTTGTTTCAAAATATAAAAAATTAACATGCCACATTAAAAACAAAATATAAAAAATTATAGATTAGTTATATTTTTTTATTAATTAAAAATATAAAATTATTAATTGCTATTTTTTTTGTCGTCTTTTGTTATTATGATTTTTTTACTATCGGAATGATTATATATGATTTTAATGTTATAGATCGATTTGTGGTATTCTCGTTTTTTTTACGTAACTTGTTTGGTTATATGTGTTTGTTTTTTTTCAATTCAATGGAACTAAATTTCTTTTATAAATATGTTTTTATTTTGTATAAAAAGAGTTTCCACGAAAAACAATTTCCGTGGAATCCGTTAAATTGGACTTATAAAAAGTTTTTAAAATATTTGTTTCGAAATATAAAAATTTGGCGTGTCACATTTAAAGAAAAAATAGTTTAACTATTGTTTTAAATCTATTTTTTATATAATAAATGTCATCAGTCACTAAATAATATTTTTTCTAAAACTATGTTAATGATCTATAAAATAATCTACAATTAGATTTAAAATACGTAGATATTACCTAATTAAAATATCACTTTTTCTTAGAAGTCATGTGTCCGTATTGTAATGTACTAACAAAAGTGTGAATTATTGAACTGCTTCGTCCTCGAACTCGTCTTCGACAAGAGACTTAGCATATCGAAATAGATATTAAACATATCTCTAAACTCATATTAAACATATCTCTAAACTCAATAAAATAATCTTCTTATTGAATTAGCTGGATTTTCTATCTTATACTCATTAGAAATATTGCCATTAAAAGTTTGAGATTTTTTTTAAAAAAGGTATATAATACGAAAAAATATCAAAATTTATTAAAAAGATTATATTATTGTGTTGTTTCTGTACATGATGTCTCTTTTTAAAACTTGAAAAAATAGCATAGAACATTACAAGATATACCATATTACTTCAGTTTTGTTATTATTCTAAAAATAGTTTCGAAATTTCAAATAATGAAACAAATAATTCATTTAGTTTCCAAAAACTTTTTGGAAAATAGTTGAGTCTTTGTTCTTAGGTTTGAATCTCTATTTAGGAAAAATTTTTATGTTGTAATAATTACTAACAAAGATTAGTGTCGAACATAAAAGATTATAACTAGAAATCTAGAACAAACTTCAAATTTAAGTTCGAAACATTTATTCCCATGATTCAGAAGTTCGAAACTTTTATCCCCACAACCCGTGGTTTTACTCGGTTTGAAAATCTACTAATCATCATTTAAAACTTAAACCAACAGTAAATCATATCTAAACCTAATTAAGACCTGATTTAAAATCCAGAATTGCCTAAGTATGAGATAAAATCGAAAACTCCTCTAAAAATCCCCAAATCGAAAAAAATCCCAGAAACCTAGAAGCTGAATCGAAGGATTTGGGAAGGAAATCGTAGTCGAATAGGAGCTATGAACATGGACGTTGTTGTTCACGAAGGTTTTGGAGAGCCAGAAATCGATGAGGAGGCCATCAACCAGATGCCTTCGAGATCAACAAATTGGGGATTTTGAAGTCTCCATCGGGTTTTTTGAAGTGTCCATCGAAAATCAAAGTCTAAGCACCCGTTTAGCTTCGATTAGGATGTAAGACGCACTTTTGTTCGCTCTATTGGTCAATTTTGAAGGTTGGGATTTTTAGGGTTCTTAGGTTTTTGCAATTTAGGGATTTTGAAGTCTCCATTGGATTTTTTTTATCTGGGCATACGGTTGGGTTTGGGTCGAGTTCGGACATGGGTTTAGTTTGGTTTACTTTCAGATATATATATGATTCATTTGAAATCAAGTTTATAAAATCAATGTTTATACTATATGTAGCGGTAAATCCTTAAATATATCAAATCAATTTACTATTTTAAACTCTGAAAAATATCAAATATAAAAGGTTCAATTCCGAAATCAATGTGCGAAAATAGATTATTATTAACATTCAACATTTTGATGTATATTATATATATATTTAAATATTTATCCAACAGATTTGTATTCAACAAGAACACCTCAAGCTAAGACAATCTGATTAGCCGTTAAAGCAACCTCGAAGAACAACTTCCCCAACTCTAAACTTTTCCGACAATTTCTTCTTTATGTATGTCTTATGTCTCTTAAGCTTCTCACGTCCCGTAAACTTTGTTGTCTCCGACAAACATGGTTTGCTTTGTTTTTCTTAAGTAATATTACAAATTATGATATCAAAATCTTTTCTTAAGAATCGGGATCACGAATCGTGATATGAACATCTATATTATTTTGTGCTCTATGGTGAAATTATCCAATTAAAAAAAAATTCCCTCATGTAGAAAAACTTTATTAGAAGATAAAACAAGAATAATTAAGATATGAAAATTGAATCCGGAAATACGTTAAAAAATATTTTTCATTCTTCAAATCATAAGAAGCAAGAACAACTTGTTCTCTTTTTTCTTGTGTTACTTAAAGAATAAGTAACAAACACCAACATGGTATTAGAGCTCTATTGATTCGAGGGCCAATTCAAGTACAAAGAAAAGCAAAATTATTATAAAAAGTTCGAGTAAAAAAGAGAGACAATGGAGACAACATCTTATCAAATAGTTCCCATATTTGATGGAGAAAACTATGATTTTTGGCGTATCAAAATGAAGAAAATATTAAAAATAAAGAAATGGTGGGAAGTATTAGAGAATGGTGTTCCAAACGAATCAAGAGAAGTCGTTGAGGAAATATTAATGAAAGATTTGATGGCTTTGCAAATTTTACAAACGGCGGTGTCACACAAGATATTTCTGTACTTAGCATCATCAACTACTTCTAAAAGAGCTTGGGATGCGTTGGAGTCTGAATTTCAAGGAACTTCTCAAGTTTGGTTGATAAAACTTCAATCGCTAAGAAAAATACGAAAATTTAAAGATGAATGACGGTGACAACGTCAAAATTTTCACGGGAAAATTGATTGATTTGCAAGTGAAGAGACTTCAACAATGATAGGAGAAGAAGTATGGTTGGTAGACAGCGGCTGCACCAATCACATGACGAAAGAAGAAAAATATTTCACAAAATTAGATAGAAGTATTATCGTTCGAATCAAAATTGGAAACGGAGAAGTCGTAATGATAGCCGGCAAATGAGACATTGTTGTTATGAGAAACAGAGGGAAACGAGTCATAAAAAATGTTTTTCTTGTGCCTAGATTAGAGAAGAATCTACTAAGTGTTCCACAAATTATATCTCATGGATATTGCGTAATGTTTGAAGAAAAACAATGTGTAATCTTAGATTCTAAGAGGAAAAAGATTATGGAGATTAAGAAGGTTAACAAGAGGTTTCCAATAAAATGGAATTCTTCTCAAGAAAGTGTCATGGTTGCTCTTGAAGAAAAAGAGACTTCAGAGCCACCGAAGAAATACAAGTGCATGAGTGAAATCATGCAAATAGCACCAACAGTGGAGTTTGAAGAAATGACTCAAATAATAGAAGGTTGTCTTCTCGAACATGAACAACCACAAACTTACAATGAATCTTGTGGTAGTAAAGAGTAGAGAAAGGCCATTAGTCAAAAAACAGAAATGATTGAGAAGAGCAAGACATGGAAGCTATTAGACAAGTATAAGAAGTTCAACTTGCAGACTTGCTTACGAAAGCACTTAGTGTCTCAAGATTTGAAAAACTAAAGAAAAAGCTTGAAATAAGACTGAAACTCAATTAAGAGTGAATGTTAGTATATAATTGAGTTTAGTCTAAAATACATTTAAGTATTAATTATGTATGTATGTATCAAAAGGTGTTTATGAACAGTCGTGATTATACGTGAAGAATCGTGACTTTATATAAACAGTCGTGATTGTATGTGAAGAGTCGTGACTGAATACAGAGTTGTATCTTTGTGATGAAAAGTCACAATGTTTACTTTAATATATAAATATACTTTGTGTTTATCATAATAACATCACAAACTTGTTTTTACTCCTTTTTTAAACTTGATTTTACTCTTTTTTTTCTCAAATCATAAGAAGCAAAAACAACTTGTTCTATTTTTTCTTGTGTTATTTAAAGATGTTATTTAAAAAATAAGTAACAAACACCAACAGAATAGACACAATCTGATTAGCCATGAAAACAGCATCAAAGGACAACTTCCCCAACTTTAAACTTTTCTGGCAACTTCTTCCTTATATCTCTTAAGTTTCTCACATTCCGAAAAGTCTGTTGTCTCCAACAAGCCTATCTTGCTTTGTTTCTTGAGTAATATCACGAATTATGGTATCAACATTCTTTCTTAATAATCGAAATCACAAATCGTGATATGAACATCTATCTTATCTATGATGAAATCATCCAATTAAATATTAAAATTCCCTCGCAAATGGTATGTAGAATTTTTTTATTAGAAGGTAAAACGAGAATAATTAAAACATGAAAATTGAATCCGGAGTTACGTTAAAAAGAGATGAACCTATATACAAATTGCATGTTTCTCACGAAATAAAAAATATAGATATTATTAATATATGTAAGTATAGATTGAAATGATCCATTTATATATTATATAATTACACAAACTCTCATCTACCACCCAGCACTACCCATCCTCCTAATCTTCCTCAATTTGTCTCCACTTTTATCTTTTGTTATTTGTTTGCTTCAATTAACTACCTGCATGTCATTTCATTAATCATTAAATTTTAAACAATTTAATATACTATAATTATAGATAACGAAAATTTCACAATTTTTTAGATATAACGTATTATAAATTAAAATCATTATTATATTTAATAAAAATATTATATTTATTATATTATATATTTATTATTTAAAATAAATTTTATTTATTTTTTTATAAATTTAAAACTTGCAAAATTATATTAAAATATATTTTTTAATTTGTAATATTTTTATGTTTTTTGTTTTAAAATCAAACTATATTTGAAATGTTTTATGTATTTAAAATTCTCAAAATTATATTTTTTAATTTAGAACGTATTGATATTTTTGTTTAAAAATCAAAATATATCTTAATATGATATATATTAAAAACTATAAACTTATATATAATACATTGACTATATATATTTTTATAAAACTAAATTTTATATTTAAAATTACTATATCGCATTAAAATTAGATTAATTAATTTAAAAAATTTATAATTAAAAAATTAATTCTCTAAAATAGTATAATAATATCCAAAAATAGAAAAATATGTGAAAAATATCCACACATCACCACATATTCAAAAGTATATGCTTAAAATAAATTCATCAAAATCATCTAAAAATTAGTTAAAACTCAAACTCCATATATAAAAACTATAAGTTTTGATTTTATTCTTTGAATCGATAGATTATGTTTTAATATATTTTTCACTAATCCAATGTCTTTTAATTTTAGATATGTGCCACGTATATACTTTATTTTTACCAAAAGTTTATTATTGAATAATAGAATTATATTAATTGCTGCTTTCCGAAACGATATAGTATGTTAATATATTTTATTAAATTATATTTCTTGTTATCAACATATAAATACATGTATCTACCATCAATTGACCAAATCTGTAATCTGCCTTTAAAAATGTAATATGTAGTTCATAATTCAAGATTTTCCAGTATGTCATTCACTAAGTGTGTTTTTACTCAACTAGTCTTTTGATTACTTGTAAACGAGATTTCATAAGAACAAATGCTACAACATTTGATTTAATAACACATTTCACATTATTTAAATGTTATATTATTTCCTAGAAATATATTCATTATCAAAATTAGTTATTTATAAATTGATAAACAAAAAATAAAATGTATAATTTCAACACTTATAAGTATAATATACTTGCATTCTAATATCATTAATGAAATCTGCAAAAAAAATTTTGAGTAAGACTTAAATATTATAAATATATTGTTTAAAAATAATAATAAATATGTTTATAAATGTATTCATTTCAATTTATTAGTTTACAAGTCAAAAGATTGTATTCAAAGTCTTCAAAAATAATTACATAAATGTATTGAATATAAATTTTGACCTACTAATAAAAAAAGTCTTAGAGATTGTCCAACTGCCTAAGTGACCTACTAATAAATTTTGACCTACTAATAATTTTTGACCTACTAATAATTTATTATCGGATAAGTGAGTAAAACAATAATAATAAATATATTTACAACTTTATTGGATGTAATTATCACTTATTTTTATTTTTATTTTTAAATTAATGCCTTTTATTTTTTTTTAAAAAAAGACAAACATTTGTACCCCTTCATCACTATATAACACCAGCACACATCCCCAAACACAACACACAAACAAAACAAAACACAAAAACAAAATAAAACACAAAGCGAGAAAAAACATGACAAGGAAGAAGGTGGAACTTGCTTACATTTCCAACAATTCGTCGAGGAAAACAACATTTAGGAAAAGAAGTAAATGTTTGATCAAGAAAGTGAACGAACTTTCGACTTTATGTGGTGTTTCTGCATGTGCAATAATTTACAGTCCATATGATTCAAATCCTCAGGTATGGCCATCGAATTCCGGTGTTGAAAGGGTAATATCAGAATTTAGGGCGTTACCGGAGATGGATCAGCAAAAACAAATGGTGGATCAAGATTCTTTTATCACACAAAGGATAGCAAAAGCGTCCAATCAGTGGAAGAAACTGAGTAAAGAAAACCGAGAGATGGAAATGATTGAAGTTATGTTCCAATCTTTGAACAGAAAAATGAGCATGTTTCCAATGAATATTATAGATTTTAATGACTTAGGTTATTTGATCGACCAATATCTGAAAGAACTTAATCACAAGATTGAGATTTCTGGAAGTTCTGGTATGGAGATCGGTGAATCTTCAAATACTGTTGTTGCTTCTTTTCAAAGAACTGGATCTATAGCGGTTGCGGCGGCGGCTGGTATGGAGATAGGTGAATCTTCAATCGCCCCAACCGGTACTATTACCGAGTTTGGTTCTTCTTCATCTTCTGTAGCAGCTGGTGCAACCTTTTTCAACTCTTTTCACCAACAAAACCCATTTTTTCACCCAATGGGTTCATATGCCAATCTGAATCAGAACCAAAACCAACAACAATGGTTTATGGAGACGATGAACCATCCTGATCAAATGGGTTTACCTTTCATGGACAATAACCATCAACAGCATCCCCACCACCTAGAAGAGATCCCTAGACATTCGGCCACCTTCGGCACCACCACCGTTTCGGCCACCGTCGGCACAAGCAACATCTTCCCTGTTATTGGTCCAAATAATACCAATAACATATGGTTCCCTTAGAATTTTTTATTGATTTGGTATTTACAAAGGCTTTTGCCAGTGCGTGCATTTGAATTATATATCTCTATTTTATTTTATTTTATTTTGTATTGTCGTCTTTTATTATTGTTATGATCTTGTTATTGTCTTTCTTTTGTGTTGTCGTTTTTTGTTATTATTATGATATTGTTATTGTCGGGATTCTTATATATGGTTCTAATGTTATGAATTTGTGATAGTCTCATTTTCTTTTGAATAGTTTGTTTGTTTTGATATGTGTTTTTTATTCATTAAAACTAAATTTTCCTCATAAATATGTTTCTATTTTAGATTATAATTTCCCGCGAAAAATTGCATGCAAAATTTATTTAAAATTGACATATAACTGTTAATGTTTTCAAAATTTTTTATTTCAAAATATAAAAATTTGACGTGTCACATTAATTTTTTTTTTAATTATTATTATTATTTTAAAATATAAAAATTATACGTTGTATTTTAAACCTGAAATCTTAAAAAAATTTCTGCTTTCCTGTTGATACCGTTTGTTATCGTTAAAGTTTTGTTATAATGTCAGGATGATTATATATGGTTAATGTTATGGATTTATGATACTCTCGTTTGTTTTACGTAACTTTTTTGTTTTGATATGTTTTTTTAATTCACTAAAACTAAATTTCTCTTATAAATATATTTCTATTTTATATTATAATTTCCTGCAAAAAAATTTCATGGAAATCCATTTAAATTTGACATATACTTTTAACGTTTTTAAAATATTTTACATCAAAATATAAAAATTTGACGTGTCACATTAAAACAAAATCTTTTAGTTATTAGTGTTTCGAAATATAAAAATTATACATTGTACCATAAACCCTAAATTTTAAACATTTTTTTTTCTTTTGGGTTGATATTTTTTTGTTATCGTTAGAATTTTGTTATATTGTCAGGATGATTATATATGGTTATAATGTTATGAATTTGTACAACATTCGTTTTGTTTTTACGTAATTGTTTGATTTATATGTGTTTGTCTTTTTCTGTCAATTCATTGGAACTAAATTTTTCTTATAAATATGTTTCTACTTATATTAGAAGAGTTTCCATGAAAAGAGTTCCCGCAAAATCTGTTTAAATTTTACGTACAACCGTTAATTTTTTAAAAATATTTTTTTCAAAATGTAAATTAAAATTTGATGTGTCACATTAAAATTTTTTTTTTTGGTTACTATAGTTTGAAATATAAAAATTATGCATTGCAATTTTTTTTTGTGTTGACGTTTTTTTTTACAAGTTATGTAAACAAAAAATTTCTCTCGTTTTCTTTTTACGTAAAATTCTTTAGTTTATATGTGTTTGTCTTTTTTTTTCAATTCAATGAAAATATATTTCTCTCATAAATATGTTTCTACTTTATATTAGAAAAGCTTTCACGAAAAAATATCCACATAATCCGTTAAAAGTGTTTAAAAGATATTTTAAAATATAAAAATTTGACGTATCACATTTTGAAAAATTTCTTAATTATTATTGTTTGAATTATAAAAAAATTTTACATTTCAATTTTCTTTTGTTTTGTGTTGACAATCTTTTTGTTGTTTTGGTTTTGTTATATTTTCAGAATGATTATATAAGTTTTTAATATTTTGGACTTGTTGGTACTCTAGTTTTATTTTTTTATGTAATTTGTTTGGTTTGATGTGTGTTTGACATTTTTTTCAAATCAATGGAAGTAATAAAATTTTCTCATAAATATGTTTCTATTTCCCATGGAATCCGTTTAATTTGACGTATAATCGTTAAAATTTTTAAAAGATTTGTTTCAAAATATAAAAATTTGATTTGTCATATTTAAAAAATATTTTAATTACTATTATTTCAAAATATAAAAATATAAACTGCAATTTTTTTTCTTTTGTGTTGATTTATTTTGTTATTTTTATGGTTTCGCTACATTGTTGGGATGATTATATATAGTTCTAATGTTATGAATTTGTTATACTCTCAATTCATTTTTTTTTGAAATGTGTTTTTATTTTTTTCTTTTTTAAATTCAATAGAATTAAATATCTTTCATAAATAAGTTTTATTTTATATTAAAAGAATTCCCAAAAAAAGAGTTTCCATTGAATCCATTTAAATGGAATGTATAACCGTTAAAATTTTAAAATATTTTATTCAAAATAAAATATTTAACGTGTTACATTTAAATTTTTTTTTTACTTATTATTATTTAAATATAAAATGATAATTTGTAATTTTCATTTGTTTTATGTTATTTTTTTTATATTTGTCGAAATTTTTTATATGATTTTAATATTATAAATTTGTGCTCTCGTTTTGTTTTTATGTAATGTAGTTGTTTTGATATGTATTTATCTTTGCTTGGATTCAATGAAAATCAGTTATCTCATAAATATATTTTTAATTTATTTATAAGAGTTTCCGCGAAAAGAGTTGCCACATAATCCGTTAATATTTGAACTATAACCCTTAAGGGTTTTAAAGATTTGTTTTAAAATAAAAAAAAAATTAACATGTCACATTAAAAAAAATATTTTAGTTTATTATTTCAAAATATAAAATTATAAATTGCTCTTTTTTTTCTTGTCGTCTTTTGTTATTATGATTTTTTTAGTGGCGGGATGATTATATATGGTTTTACTATTATAGATTGATTTGTGATATTCTCGTTTTTTTTTACATAACTTATTTGGTTATATGTGTTTGTTTTGTTTCAATTCAATCGAACTAAATTTCTTTAATAAATATGCTTTAGTTTATATAAAAAGAGTTTCTGAGAAAAAAAGATTTTGCGGAATCTGTTTAAATTTGACTTATAAAAAGTTTTTAAAATATTTGTTTCGAAATATAAAAATTTGACGTGTCACATTTAAAACAAAAATATTTTAACTATTCTTTTAAATCTAATATTTTTATAATATATGTTAACGATCTATAAAGATTCTTTTATCAAACAAAGGATAGCAAAATCGTGTGATCAATAGAAGAGATGAAAATGACTGAAGTTATGTTCCAATTTTTTATCAGAAAAATGAGCATGTTTCAAATGAATATTATGGATCTTAAGGATTTAGGTTATTAGATCAACCAATATCTTAAAGAACTTAACCGCAAGATTGAGATTTCTGTAAGTTTTGGTATGGAGATCGGTGAATTTTCAAATGTTGTTGCTGTTTCTCTTCAAAGAACTGTACCTATAGCGGTTGCACAGACGGCTGGTATGGAGATCGGTGAATCTTCAAATGCCCCAGTTGGTACTATTATCAAGTTGGGTTCTTCTTCATCTTCTGCAATTGGTGCAACTTTCTTCAAATCTTTTCACCTACAAAACCCATTTCTTCACCTAATGGATCCATATACCAATCTGAATCAGAACCAAAACCAACAACAATGGTTTATGGAGATGATGAACCATTCTAAGCAAATGGGTTTACCATACATGAATGATATTAACCCCCAGCACCACCCCCACCACCTAGAGCAGATCCCTAGCCATTCGGCCACTTTCGGCACCACCATCGTTTCGCCCGCCGTCGGTACAAGCAATATCTTTTCTGTTACTTGTCCAAATAAAACCAATAACATATGGTTCCCGTAGAGTTTACAAAGGCTTTTGCTGCAGGATGCATTTGAATGATACGTTTATATTTTATTTTCTTTTGTGTTTTCGTCTTTTATTATTGTTGTGATCTTGCTATTGTCTTTCTTTTGTGTTTTTGTCTTTTGTTATTGTCGGAATTCTTATATGGTTTTAATGTTATGGATTTGTGATATTCTCGTTTTCTTTTACTTACCTTTTTTGTTTTGATATTTGTTTTTCTTTCAATTCAATAAAACTAAATTTCTCTCGTATATATGTTTCTATTTTAGATTATAATTTCCCGTGAAAAATTGCATGCAAAATCTATTTAAATATGACATATAACCATTAACGTTTTAAAAAGATTTTATTTTGAAATATGAAATTTTGACGTGTCATATTAATTTTTTTTAAATTATTATTCAAAATATTAAAATTATGCATTGAATACTAAGCCTTAAATCTTAAACTTCTTTTTGCGTTAATACCATTTGTTATCGTTAAAGTTTTGTTATAATATCGGGATGATTATATATGGTTTTAATGTTATGGATTTATGATACTGTCGTTTTCTTTTACCTAACTTGTTTGTTTTGATATGTTTTTTTTTCAATTCACTAAAACTAAATTTATCTCATAAATATATTTCTATTTTATATTATAATTTCCCACGAAAAAATTTTATGTGGAATCTATTTAAATTTGACATATAGTTCTTAACGTTTTTTAAATATTTTATTTCGAAATCTAAAAATTTGGCGTATCACATTAAAACATAATCTTTTAGTTATTATTTAGAAATATAAAAATTATACATTGTACCATAAACTCGAAACTTTAAAACTTTTTTCTTTTGTGTTGATATCATTTGTTATCGTTAAAATTTTGTTATATTGTCAGGATGATTATATGGTTATAATGTTATGGATTTGTACTACACTTGATTTCTTTTTACGTAATTGTTTGATTTATATGTGTTTGTCTTTTTTTGTCAATTCAATAAAACTAAATTTCTATTACAAATATGTTTCTACTTATATTAGAAGAGTTTCTGCGAAAAGAATTCCTGCGGAATCCGTTTAAATTTGACATATAATTATTAATTTTTGATAAGACTTGTTTCAAAATATAAATTAAAATTTGAAGTGTCACTTTAAAAAAAAACTTTGGTTATTATTGTTTGAAATATAAAAATTATGCATTGCAATTTTCTTTTCTTTTTGTGTTGATGTCTTTTTTTACGAGTTATGCAAACAAAAACTTTCTCTCATTTTCTTTTTACATAAATTGTTTAGTTTATATGTATTTATCTTTTTTGTCGATTCAATGAAACTAAATTTCTCTCATAAATAGTTTTTTTTACTTTATGTTAGACGAGTTTAAGTGGAAAACATTTTTGTAGAATCCATTTAAAGTGTGTAAAAGATTGATTTCAAAATATAAAACTTTGACGTATCATATTTTGAAAATTTTCTTAATTATTATTTTTTGAAGTATAAAAAATTATAGATTTCAATTTTTTTCTTTTGTGTTCACATCTTTTTCTTGTTTTGTTTTTATTATATTGTCGGAATGAGTATATAAATTTTTAATATTTTGGACTTGTAGTACTCTTCTTTTATTTTTTACGTAATTTGTTTGGTTTGATGTGTGTTTGACATTTGTTCAATTCAATGGAACTAATAAAATTCTATCATAAATATTTTTCTATTTTATATTGGGAAAATTTTCGTGGAATCAATTTAATTTGACGTATAATTATAAAAAATTTGAAATTTGTATTAAAATACAAAAATTTGACCTGTCATATTTAAAAAATATTTTAATTACTATTATATTTCTTGTTAGCAACACATAAATACATGTATCTACCATCAATTGACCAAATCTGTAATCTGCCTTTAAAAATGTAATATGTAGTTCATAATTCAAGATTTTCCAGTATGTCATTCACTAAGTGTGTTTTTACTCAACTAGTCTTTTGATTACTTGTAAACGAGATTTCATAAGAACAAATGCTACAACATTTGATTTAATAACACATTTCACATTATTTAAATGTTATATTATTTCCTAGAAATATATTCATTATCAAAATTAGTTATTTATAAATTGATAAACAAAAAATAAAATGTATAATTTCAACACTTATAAGTATAATATACTTGCATTCTAATATCATTAATGAAATCTGCAAAAAAATTTTTGAGTAAGACTTAAATATTATAAATATATTGTTTAAAAATAATAATAAATATGTTTATAAATGTATTCATTTCAATTTATTAGTTTACAAGTCAAAAGATTGTATTCAAAGTCTTCAAAAATAATTACATAAATGTATTGAATATAAATTTTGACCTACTAATAAAAAAAGTCTTAGAGATTGTCCAACTGCCTAAGTGACCTACTAATAAATTTTGACCTACTAATAATTTTTGACCTACTAATAATTTATTATCGGATAAGTGAGTAAAACAATAATAATAAATATATTTACAACTTTATTGGATGTAATTATCACTTATTTTTATTTTTATTTTTAAATTAATGCCTTTTATTTTTTTTAAAAAAAGACAAACATTTGTACCCCTTCATCACTATATAACACCAGCACACATCCCCAAACACAACACACAAACAAAACAAAACACAAAAACAAAATAAAATACAAAGCGAGAAAAAACATGACAAGGAAGAAGGTGGAACTTGCTTACATTTCCAACAATTCGTCGAGGAAAACAACATTTAGGAAAAGAAGTAAATGTTTGATCAAGAAAGTGAACGAACTTTCGACTTTATGTGGTGTTTCTGCATGTGCAATAATTTACAGTCCATATGATTCAAATCCTCAGGTATGGCCATCGAATTCCGGTGTTGAAAGGGTAATATCAGAATTTAGGGCGTTACCGGAGATGGATCAGCAAAAACAAATGGTGGATCAAGATTCTTTTATCACACAAAGGATAGCAAAAGCGTCCAATCAGTGGAAGAAACTGAGTAAAGAAAACCGAGAGATGGAAATGATTGAAGTTATGTTCCAATCTTTGAACAGAAAAATGAGCATGTTTCCAATGAATATTATAGATTTTAATGACTTAGGTTATTTGATCGACCAATATCTGAAAGAACTTAATCACAAGATTGAGATTTCTGGAAGTTCTGGTATGGAGATCGGTGAATCTTCAAATACTGTTGTTGCTTCTTTTCAAAGAACTGGATCTATAGCGGTTGCGGCGGCGGCTGGTATGGAGATAGGTGAATCTTCAATCGCCCCAACCGGTACTATTACCGAGTTTGGTTCTTCTTCATCTTCTGTAGCAGCTGGTGCAACCTTTTTCAACTCTTTTCACCAACAAAACCCATTTTTTCACCCAATGGGTTCATATGCCAATCTGAATCAGAACCAAAACCAACAACAATGGTTTATGGAGACGATGAACCATCCTGATCAAATGGGTTTACCTTTCATGGACAATAACCATCAACAGCATCCCCACCACCTAGAAGAGATCCCTAGACATTCGGCCACCTTCGGCACCACCACCGTTTCGGCCACCGTCGGCACAAGCAACATCTTCCCTGTTATTGGTCCAAATAATACCAATAACATATGGTTCCCTTAGAATTTTTTATTGATTTGGTATTTACAAAGGCTTTTGCCAGTGCGTGCATTTGAATTATACATCTCTATTTTATTTTATTTTATTTTGTATTGTCGTCTTTTATTATTGTTATGATCTTGTTATTGTCTTTCTTTTGTGTTGTCGTTTTTTGTTATTATTATGATATTGTTATTGTCGGGATTCTTATATATGGTTCTAATGTTATGAATTTGTGATAGTCTCATTTTCTTTTGAATAGTTTGTTTGTTTTGATATGTGTTTTTTATTCATTAAAACTAAATTTTCCTCATAAATATGTTTCTATTTTAGATTATAATTTGCCGCGAAAAATTGCATGCAAAATTTATTTAAAATTGACATATAACTGTTAATGTTTTCAAAAAATTTTATTTCAAAATATAAAAATTTGACGTGTCACATTAATTTTTTTTTAATTATTATTATTATTTTAAAATATAAAAATTATACGTTGTATTTTAAACCTTAAATCTTAAAAACATTTCTGCTTTCCTGTTGATACCGTTTGTTATCGTTAAAGTTTTGTTATAATGTCAGGATGATTATATATGGTTAATGTTATGGATTTATGATATTCTCGTTTGTTTTACGTAACTTTTTTGTTTTGATATGTTTTTTAATTCACTAAAACTAAAGTTCTCTTATAAATACATTTCTATTTTATATTATAATTTCCTGCGAAAAAATTTCATGCAAAATCCATTTAAATTTGACATATACTTTTAACGTTTTTAAAATATTTTACGTCAAAATATAAAAATATGACGTGTCACATTAAAACAAAATCTTTTAGTTATTAGTGTTTCGAAATATAAAAATTATACATTGTACCATAAACCCTAAATTTTAAACATTTTTTTTCTTTTGGGTTGATATTTTTTTGTTATCGTTAGAATTTTGTTATATTGTCAGGATGATTATATATGGTTATAATGTTATGAATTTGTACAACATTCGTTTTGTTTTTACGTAATTGTTTGATTTATATGTGTTTGTCTTTTTCTGTCAATTCATTGGAACTAAATTTTTCTTATAAATATGTTTCTACTTATATTAGAAGAGTTTCCATGAAAAGAGTTCCCGCAAAATCTGTTTAAATTTTACGTGCAACCGTTAATTTTTTTAAAATATTTTTTTTCAAAATGTAAATTAAAATTTGATGTGTCACATTAAAATTTTTTTTTGGTTACTATAGTTTGAAATATAAAAATTATGCATTGCAATTTTTTTTGTGTTGACGTTTTTTTTTACAAGTTATGTAAACAAAAAATTTCTCTCGTTTTCTTTTTACGTAAAATTCTTTAGTTTATATGTGTTTGTCTTTTTTTTTCAATTCAATGAAAATATATTTCTCTCATAAATATGTTTCTACTTTATATTAGAAAAGCTTTCACGAAAAAATATCCACATAATCCGTTAAAAGTGTTTAAAAGATATTTTAAAATATAAAAATTTGATGTATCACATTTTGAAAAATTTCTTAATTATTATTGTTTGAATTATAAAAAAATTTTACATTTCAATTTTCTTTTGTTTTGTGTTGACAATCTTTTTGTTGTTTTGGTTTTGTTATATTTTCAGAATGATTATATAAGTTTTTAATATTTTGGACTTGTTGGTACTCTAGTTTTATTTTTTTATGTAATTTGTTTGGTTTGATGTGTGTTTGACATTTTTTTCAAATCAATGGAAGTAATAAAATTTTCTCATAAATATGTTTCTATTTCCCATGGAATCCGTTTAATTTGACGTATAATCGTTAAAATTTTTAAAAGATTTGTTTCAAAATATAAAAATTTGATTTGTCATATTTAAAAAATATTTTAATTACTATTATTTCAAAATATAAAAATATAAACTGCAATTTTTTTTCTTTTGTGTTGATTTATTTTGTTATTTTTATGGTTTCGCTACATTGTTGGGATGATTATATATAGTTCTAATGTTATGAATTTGTTATACTCTCAATTCATTTTTTTTAAATGTGTTTTTCTTTTTTTCTTTTTTAAATTCAATAGAATTAAATATCTTTCATAAATAAGTTTTATTTTATATTAAAAGAATTCCCAAAAAAAGAGTTTCCATTGAATCCGTTTAAATGGAATGTATAACCGTTAAAATTTTAAAATATTTTATTCAAAATAAAATATTTAACGTGTTACATTTAAAAATTTTTTTTTACTTATTATTATTTAAATATAAAAATGATAATTTGTAATTTTCATTTGTTTTATGTTATTTTTTTTATATTTGTCGAAATTTTTTATATGATTTTAATATTATAAATTTGTGCTCTCGTTTTGTTTTTATGTAATGTAGTTGTTTTGATATGTATTTATCTTTGCTTCGATTCAATGAAAATCAGTTATCTCATAAATATATTTTTAATTTATTTATAAGAGTTTCCGCGAAAAGAGTTGCCACATAATCCGTTAATATTTGAACTATAACCCTTAAGGGTTTTAAAGATTTGTTTTAAAATAAAAAAAAAGTTAACATGTCACATTAAAAAAATATTTTAGTTTATTATTTCAAAATATAAAATTATAAATTGACCTTTTTTTTCTTGTCGTCTTTTGTTATTATGATTTTTTTAGTGGCGGGATGATTATATATGGTTTTACTATTATAGATTGATTTGTGATATTCTCGTTTTCTTTTTACATAACTTATTTGGTTATATGTGTTTGTTTTGTTTCAATTCAATCGAACTAAATTTCTTTAATAAATATGCTTTAGTTTATATAAAAAGAGTTTCTGAGAAAAAAAGATTTTGCGGAATCTGTTTAAATTTGACTTATAAAAAGTTTTTAAAATATTTGTTTCGAAATATAAAAATTTGACGTGTCACATTTAAAACAAAAATATTTTAACTATTCTTTTAAATCTAATATTTTTATAATATATGTTAACGATCTATAAAGATTCTTTTATCAAACAAAGGATAGCAAAATCGTGTGATCAATAGAAGAGATGAAAATGACTGAAGTTATGTTCCAATTTTTTATCAGAAAAATGAGCATGTTTCAAATGAATATTATGGATCTTAAGGATTTAGGTTATTAGATCAACCAATATCTTAAAGAACTTAACCGCAAGATTGAGATTTCTGTAAGTTTTGGTATGGAGATCGGTGAATTTTCAAATGTTGTTGCTGTTTCTCTTCAAAGAACTGTACCTATAGCGGTTGCACAGACGGCTGGTATGGAGATCGGTGAATCTTCAAATGCCCCAGTTGGTACTATTATCAAGTTGGGTTCTTATTCATCTTCTGCAATTGGTGCAACTTTCTTCAAATCTTTTCACCTACAAAACCCATTTCTTCACCTAATGGATCCATATACCAATCTGAATCAGAACCAAAACCAACAACAATGGTTTATGGAGATGATGAACCATTCTAAGCAAATGGGTTTACCATACATGAATGATATTAACCCCCATCACCACCCCCACCACCTAGAGCAGATCCCTAGCCATTCGGCCACTTTCGGCACCACCATCGTTTCGCCCGCCGTCGGTACAAGCAATATCTTTTCTGTTACTTGTCCAAATAAAACCAATAACATATGGTTCCCTTAGAGTTTACAAAGGCTTTTGCTACAGGATGCATTTGAATTATACGTTTCTATTTTATTTTCTTTTGTGTTTTTGTCTTTTATTATTGTTGTGATCTTGCTATTGTCTTTCTTTTGTGTTTTTGTCTTTTGTTATTGTCGGAATTCTTATATGGTTTTAATGTTATGGATTTGTGATATTCTCGTTTTCTTTTACTTACCTTTTTTGTTTTGATATTTGTTTTTCTTTCAATTCAATAAAACTAAATTTCTCTCGTATATATGTTTCTATTTTAGATTATAATTTCCCATGAAAAATTGCATGCAAAATCTATTTAAATATGACATATAACCATTAACGTTTTAAAAAGATTTTATTTTGAAATATGAAATTTTGACGTGTCATATTAATTTTTTTTAAAAATTATTATTCAAAATATTAAAATTATGCATTGAATACTAAGCCTTAAATCTTAAACTTCTTTTTGCGTTAATACCATTTGTTATCGTTAAAGTTTTGTTATAATATCGGGATGATTATATATGGTTTTAATGTTATGGATTTATGATACTGTCGTTTTCTTTTACCTAACTTGTTTGTTTTGATATGTTTTTTTTTCAATTCACTAAAACTAAATTTATCTCATAAATATATTTCTATTTTATATTATAATTTCCCACGAAAAACTTTTATGTGGAATCTATTTAAATTTGACATATAGTTCTTAACGTTTTTTAAAGATTTTATTTCGAAATATAAAAATTTGGCATGTCACATTAAAACATAATCTTTTAGTTATTATTTAGAAATATAAAAATTATACATTGTACCATAAACTCGAAACTTTAAAACTTTTTTCTTTTGTGTTGATATCATTTGTTATCGTTAAACTTTTGTTATATTGTCAGGATGATTATATGGTTATAATGTTATGGATTTGTACTACACTTGATTTCTTTTTACGTAATTGTTTGATTTATATGTGTTTGTCTTTTTTGTCAATTCAATAAAACTAAATTTCTATTACAAATATGTTTCTACTTATATTAGAAGAGTTTCTGCGAAAAGAATTCCTGCGGAATCCGTTTAAATTTGACATATAATTATTAATTTTTGATAAGACTTGTTTCAAAATATAAATTAAAATTTGAAGTGTCACTTTAAAAAAAAACTTTGGTTATTATTGTTTGAAATATAAAAATTATGCATTGCAATTTTCTTTTCTTTTTGTGTTGATGTCTTTTTTTACGAGTTATGCAAACAAAAACTTTCTCTCATTTTCTTTTTACATAAATTGTTTAGTTTATATGTATTTATCTTTTTTGTCGATTCAATGAAACTAAATTTCTCTCATAAATAGTTTTTTTTACTTTATGTTAGACGAGTTTAAGTGGAAAACATTTTTGTAGAATCCATTTAAAGTGTGTAAAAGATTGATTTCAAAATATAAAACTTTGACGTATCATATTTTGAAAATTTTCTTAATTATTATTTTTTGAAGTATAAAAAATTATAGATTTCAATTTTTTTCTTTTGTGTTCACATCTTTTTCTTGTTTTGTTTTTATTATATTGTCGGAATGAGTATATAAATTTTTAATATTTTGGACTTGTAGTACTCTTCTTTTATTTTTTACGTAATTTGTTTGGTTTGATGTGTGTTTGACATTTGTTCAATTCAATGGAACTAATAAAATTCTATCATAAATATTTTTCTATTTTATATTGGGAAAATTTCCATGGAATCAATTTAATTTGACGTATAATTATAAAAATTTGAAATTTGTATTAAAATACAAAAATTTGACCTGTCATATTTAAAAAATATTTTAATTACTATTATTTCGAAATATAAAAATATACATTGCAATTTTTTTTTCTTTTGTGTTGATGTATTTTGTTATTATTATGGTTTTGTTTCATTGTTGCGATGATTATATATAGTTTTAATGTTATAGATTTGTGAGCATTTTCTTTTTTTTTATGTAGCGTTTTTGGTTTGAATTGTGTTTTTCTTTTTTTCAATTCAATAGAATAAAATTTCTTTCATAAATATGTTTCTATTTTATATTAGAAAAGTTCCTGCAAAAAGAGTTTCCACGGAATCTGTTTAAATAGGATGTATAACCGTTAAAGTTTTAAAATATTTCATTCAAAGTAAAAAATTTAACGTGTCACATTTAAAACAAAACTTTTTACTTGTTATTATATAAATATAAAAAAATTATAAATTGCATATTTCTTTTGTTTTGTGTTATTTTTTTAAAAAAAATTTGGAATTATTATATATAATTTTAATATTATAAATTTGTATTACTCTCGTTTGTTTTTACGTAATTTGGTTGTTTTGATATGTATTTGTGTTTTTTTCAATTCAATGGAAATCAGTTATCTCATAAATATGTTTCTAATTTAATTTATAAGAGTTCCCACGAAAATAGTTACAAGATAATCCGTTAATATTTGAAGTAGAACTTTTAAATGTTTTAAAAGATTTGTTTCAAAATATAAAAATTAACATGTCACATTAAAAACAAAATGTTTTATTTTATTATATAAAAATATAAAATTATAAATTGCTATTTTATTTTTTTGTCATTTTTTAATTATGATTTTTTACTATCGGGATGATTATAAATAATTTTAATGTTATAGATCGATTTGTGGTATTCTCGTTTTCTTTTTACATAATTTGTTTGGTTATATGTGTTTGTTTTTTTCAATTCAATGGAATTAAATTTCTTTCATAAATATGTTTTTATTTTATATAAAAAGATTTTCCGAGAAAAAAAGCTTCTGTGGAATCCATTTAAATTTGACTTATAAAAAGTTTTTAACATATTTGTTTCGAAATATAAAAATTTGATGTATCACATTTAAAGAAAAAATATTTTAACTATTGTTTTAAATCTACTTTTTTTATCATATATGTCATCAGTTAATAACTAACATTTTTTCTAGAAACTATGTTAATGATCTATAAAGATTCTTTTATCGGTTCAAAGATAGCAAAAGCATCTGATCAATGGAAGAGACAGAGGAAAGAAAATCGAAAGATGAAAATGACTGAAGTTATGTTCTAATCTTTGATCAGAAAAATGAGCATGTTTCAAATGAATATTATGAATCTTAATGATTTAGGTTATTTGATCGACTAATATCTTAAAGAACTTAATCGCAAGATTGAGATTTCTAGACGTTCTGATATGGCGATCGGTGAATCTTCAAATGTTGTTAGTGTTTCTCTTCAAAGAACCGGACCTATAGCGGTTGCGACGGCGACTGGTATGGAGATCTGTGAATCTTCAAACGCCCCAACCAATACTATTACTGAGTTGGGTTCTTCTTCATCTTCCGTAGCTGGTGCAACTTTTTTCAATTGTTTTCACCAACAAAACCCCTTTCTTCACTCAATGGGTCCATATGCCAATCTGAATCAGAACCAAAACCAACAACAATGGTTTATGGAGATGATGAATCATCCTAAGCAAATGGGTTTACCATACATGGATGATATTAACCACTAGCACCAGCACCACCCCCACCACCTCTCTCAGATCTCTAGCCATTCGGGCACTTTCAGCACCACCACCGTTTCATCCACCGTCGGCACAAGCAATATTTTCCCTTTTACTGGTTCACATAATAACATTAACATATGGTTCCCTTAGAATTTTCTCTTGATGTGAAATTTTAAAGGTTTTTGCCAGTTGGTGCATTTGAATTATACATTTCTATTTTATTTTCTTTTGTGTTATCGTCTTTTGTTATTGTTGTGATCTTGCTAGTCTTTCTTTTTTGTTGTAGTTTTTGTTATTGGCGGAATTCTTATATGGTTTTAATGTTATGGATTTGTGATAGTCTCGTTTTCTTTTGCGTAACTTGTTTGTTTTCATATGTGTTTTTTCAATTCAATAAAACTAAAATTTTCTCATATATATGTTTCTATTTTAGATTATAATTTCCCGCAAAAAAATTGCATGCGAAATCTATTTAAATATGACATAACCGTTAACGTTTTTAAAAGATTTTATTTTGAATTACAAAATTTTTGATGTGTCATATTAATTTTTTAAAGAATTATTCAAAATATAAAAATTATACATCTTATCCTAAACATTAAATCTTAAACCTTTTTTTGCGTTAATACCGTTTGTTATCGTTAAAGTTTTGTTATATTTTTGGGATGATTATATATGGTTTTAATGTTATGAATTTATGATACTATCATTTTCTTTTACCTTATTTGTTTGTTTTGATATATGTTTTTAATTCACTAAAACTAAATTTCTCTCATAAATATATTTCTATTTTTTATTATAATTTTCCGCAAAAAAATTTCATGCAGAATCCATTTAAATTTGACATATAACTCTTAAATTTTTTAAAAGATTTTATTTCGAAATATAAAAATTTGACGTGTCACATTAAACCAAAATCTTTTAGTTATTATTATTTCGAAATATAAAAATTATGCATTGTACCCTAAACCCTAAAAATTAAACATTTCTTCTTTTGTGTTGATATCGTTTGTTATCGTTAAAATTTTGTTATATTGTCAGGATGATTATATATGGTATAATGTTATGGATTTGTATTACACTTGTTTTCTTTTTACGTAATTATTTGATTTATATGTGTTTGTCTTTTTTGTCAATTCAGTAGAACTAAATTTCTTTTATAAATATGTTTCTACTTATATTAGAAGAGTGTCCGCGAAAAGAGTTGGAGCGGAATCCATTTAACTTTGACGTATAACCATTAATTTTTTTAAAAGATTTATTTCAAAATATAAATTAAAATTTGACGTGTTACTTTAAAAAAGCTTTAGTTATTATTGTTTGAAATATTTTTTGGAATTGTTATATATGATTTTAATACTACAAATTTGTGGTACTCTCATTTTCTTTTTATGTAATTTGGTTTTTTGATATGTATTTATGTTTTCTTCAATTTAATGGAAATCAGTTATCTCATAAATATGTTTCTAATTTATTTTAAAAGAGTTCCTGCAAAAAGTGTTTCCATGGAATCCCATTTAAATGGGATGTATAACTGTTAAAGTTATAAAATGTTTCATTTAAAGTAAAAAATTTTAACATGTCACATTTCAAACAAAACTTTTTCTTATTCTTGTTTAAATATAAAAAATTATAAATTGTAATTTTGCTTTGTTTTGTGTTATTTTTCTATATATTTGTCAGTATTATTATATATGATTTTAATATAATAAATTTGTGTTACTGTCGTTTTCTTTTTATGTAATTTGGTTATTTTAATATGTATTTATCTTTTTTTAATTCAATGGAAATCACTTATATCATAAATATGTTTCTAATTTATTTTAGAAGAGTTATCCCGAAAAGAGTTATCACATAATCCGTTAATATTTGAAGTATAACCCTTAAAGGTTTTAAAAGATTTGTTTCAAAATATAAAAAATTAATATGTCACATTAAAACAAAATATTTTAGTTTATTATCTAAAAATATAAAATTATAAATTGCTATTCCTTTTTCTTTTTTTGTCGTCTTTTGTTATTATGATTTTTTTACTGTCGGGATGATTATATATCATTTTAATGTTATAGATCGATTTGTGGTATTCTCGTTTTCTTTTTACGTAAGTTGTTTGGTTATATGTGTTTGTTTTTTTCAATTCAATGGAACTAAATTTCTTTCATAAATATGTTTTTATTTTATATAAAAAGATTTTCCACGAAAAAAAGTTTTCACGCAATCCGTTTAAATTTGACTAATAAAAAGTTTTTGTAATATTTATTTCAAAATATAAAAATTTGACGTGTCATATTTAAAACAAAAATATTTTAACTATTGTTTTAAATCTATTTTTTTTATAATATATGTCATGAGTCACTAAGTAACATTTTTTCTAAAACTATGTTAATGATCTATAAAATCAATCTACAATTAGATTTAGAATACGTAGATATTACGTAATTGAAACATAATTTTTTTCAATACCATCAACGTCCCTCGAACTGTGACAAAAGTGTACTAACAAAAGTGTGAATTATCGGACTGCTTCTCCCTCGAATTGTGACAAAAGTGTACTAACAAGAGACTTAACATTCATCGAAGAAGTGTTTTGTACAATGGAAACAATACTCAAATAATTAACTTTGAAAAAAATGTTAGAAAAAATCTATTAAATAGCATTAATTTCATTTTGATCTATGTTGCATCATTGCATTGTTGAATTGAAACAGTACTATTTTTATGATTAAACAATTATCTAAACTTCATTTTTATGAGTTATCTCAATTAATTCATTTTATATTTAAAAAAAATATCGAGACTACTTTGTTATTTCTAAACAATCATCTAAACTTCATTTTTATTAAATATTCCAATTATATCAAATTTTATTTTCAAAAAGGAAATATAATACCATCAACATCCTAGATATTTTTCAAAACCATCAACCTCATGGATTCTAAAAATATTATTAAACCTCATTCTAACTTTATATATTAAGTACTTACCAAACGTAATTAATGACTTACTAATATTGACTTATTGACCTAAGACAGTTCCATATCATTCCATATCATGTGAGAACATTAAACATTTAGTGCATTTAATTAAATTCATTTGCATGATAAACATGAGAGAATCATCTACAAAGATTAAATGTGAGATTGCAAGGGCGTGATCTACTAGCAAACCATGAATTAACCTTTCTTGAAATTTACAATCTATCAAATATGATAGTCCTTCCGTACAAAACTCTCATCTACCACCCAGCACTACCTATCCTCCTAATCTTTCTAAATTTGTCTCTACTTTTATCTTTTGTTATTTGTTTGCTTCGGTTAACTACCTGCATGCCATTTCATTAATCATTAATTCTAAATAATTTATAAATAACGAAAAATTTCTCACACGTTTTAGGTAGATAAAACATATTATAAATTCAAATTATTATTATATTTAATCAAAATATAATATATACTATATTATATATTTATTAACTAAAATAAATTTTATTTTTTATTTTATATATTTAAAATTAAGAAAATTATATTAAAATTATATTTTAATTTGAAATATATTTACGTTTTTATTTTAAAATCAAACTATAATGTAATTTTGTGTATTTAAAATTATTAAAATTATATTTTTTAATTTATAACATGTTTGTTTTTTTTGTTTTAAAATCAAAATATATTTTAATATGATATATATTAAAGTTATGAATTTATATATAATACATTGACTATATATTTTTTATAAAACTAAATTTTATATTTAATATATCGCATTTAAATTGGATTAACTAATTTAAAAATTTTAAATTCATAAGTATATGTTTAAAATAAATTCATCAAAATCATCTAAAAATTAGTTAAAACTCAAACTCTATATATAAAAACTATAAGTTTTGATTTTATTTTTTTAATTGATAGATTATATTTTAATATATTTAATTCAATGTCTTTTAGTTCTAGATATGTGCCACATATATACTTTATTTTTACCAAAAGTTTATTATTGAATAATAGAATTATATTAATTGCTGCTTTCAGAAAAGATATAGTATGTCAATAGATTTTATTAAATTATATTTCTTGTTAGCAACACATAAATATATGTATCTACCATCAATTGACCAAATCTGTAATCTGCCTTTAAAAATGTACTATGTAGTTCATAATTCAAGATTTTCCAGTATGTCATTCACTAAGTGTGTTTTTACTCAACTAGTCTTTTGATTATTTGTAAACGAGATTTCATAAGAACAAATGCTACAAGATTTGATTTAATAACACATTTTACATTATTTAGTTGTTAAATTATTTCCTAGAAATATATTCATTATACAAATTAGTTATTTATAAATTGATAAACTAAAAATAAAAGGTATAATTTCAATACTTATAAGTATAATATACTTGCATTCTAATATCATTAATGAAATCTGCAAAAATTCTTTTGAGTAAGACTTAAATATTATAAATATATTGTTTAAAAATAATAATAAATTATTGAATAATAATCGAGATATAGAGATTTTATTATTATACTTATTTTATTAATCTTATAAATTTTACAGAGGAAGAAGAGAGAAAGAAGGAAGAGAGAAAGTTACTTCATCTGAATGAAGTAACATATGTATTTATAGAGAAAGAGTAAGTCGGCAAACGTAAGTTTACATAAATAATCAGACGACAATGTTGACTTTTTCAACACTCCCCCTTGATTATTTATTATTATTGAATTATTGCGTTCTGCTTTGTTAAAAACCTTATCATGTAAAAACCCAACGGGATAAAAATCATGATAAGGGAAAAAGAGTACAGATACGCAATCTCCACCTCGAAAAGATAGATATGTTTCCCTTTATAAGTCTCGCAAATGACGCATTCCAATATTCTGAACGTGTTTTCTGAACGTTGTCGTAGGAAGCGCCTTTGTAAACAAATCTGCTCCATTATCACTTGAACGAATGTACTCGACGTCAAGTTCTTGATTTTTCTCAAGTTCTTGGATATAGGAGAAAAATCTCGGAGGAATATGTTTTGTTCGGTCACTCTTGATATAACCTTCTTTGATTTGGGTCACACATGCAGCATTATCTTCGAATAATTTTGTTGGCTCCTTATTGTTGATTAATCCACTTGCTCCTTCTATATGTTGAGTCATAGATCTGAGCCATACACATTCTCTGCAAGCTTCATGAAGGGCAATGATTTTGGCGTAATTTGAAGAAGTGGCAACCAAAGTTTGTTTTTGAGATCGCCACGAGATTGCAGTTCCACCAAGTGTGAAAACATAACCGGTTTGGGACCGAGCTTTGTGTGGATCCGATAAATATATAGCATCTGCAAAACCAACTAAACCAAACTCGGGGTTTCTAGAATAAAATAATCCCAAATCAATCGTACCTTGGAGATAACGGAAAATATGTTTTATTCCACTCCAATGTCTTCGTGTAGGTGATGAAATATATCTCGCAAGTAAATTTATAGCAAATGCTATATCTGGTCGAGTGCAATTTGCGAGATACATAAGTCCACCTATAGCACTCATATAAGGTACTTCAGGACTTAATATGTCTTCATTATCTTCACAAGGTCGAAATGGATCCTTGTTTATATTAAGCGATCGATTAACCATTGGAGTACTCAAAGGATTCGCTTTATCCATATTAAATCGTTTCAATATTCTTTTCGTATAATTTGACTGATGCACAAATATCCCATCTTGGAAATATTCAATTTGGAGTCCTAGACAAAATTTTGTTTTTCCAAGATCTTTCATTTCAAACTCTTCTTTCATATGAGTTCTTGCATTATCAATTTCCTTTTGAATTCCAATTATATTCAGGTCATCTACATAAACAGCAATGATCACAAAGCCTGATGGGAATTTATTTATAAATACGCAAGGACATATCGCATTGTTAATATATTTTTTTTTCAACAGATATTCACTTAAGCGATTATACCATATGCGTCCGGATTGTTTTAACCCATATAATGATCGTTGTAATTTGACTGAATATAGTTCTTTGGGTCCTTTAGAGATCTTTGATCCTTTTGGGATCTTGAATCCTTCTGGGATTCTCATGTATATATCACTATCAAGGGTTCCATACAGGTATGCAGTCACGACATCCATAAGGTGCATTTTTAACCTTTTGGATGATGATAAACTCATTAAATATCTAAATGTAATTGCATCCATGACTGGAGAATATGTTTTTTCATAATCTATTCCCGGCCTTTGAGAAAACCCTTGTGCAACAAGACGTGCTTTATATCTAGTGACCTCGTTTTTCTCATTTCTTTTTCTTACAAAAACCCACTAGCATCCAACTGGCACTACATCTTCAGGTGTAATGACAATGGGTCCGAAAACATTTCTTTTTTGTAGAGAGAATAATTCATTTCTCATGGCTATTTGCCATTTTTCCCAATCAGATCTTTTTTGACATTCTGTTACAGACATTGGTTCTGCGTCATCATTTTCATTTTCAATTTCTTTGGACACAGAAAAGGAGAATATTCCATTAATATCCTCTATTTCATTTCTAACCCATAATTTTCTATTTTGGGTATAGTTAATTGAAATCTCATATGTTTCTATATTGCGTTCGTCTTCTAGACGGAGTTCCACTTCACGGTTTTCAAAAACCTGTTTGCATATGTCTTCTGGACATTCCATTTGAGTTGGTTCCTCTATAATCTTTTACAAGTATTTTTGAGATGTTTTTTGTAAGGTTCTTCCAGAACCTTTTGATTTTGTTCTCCCAAATACTTTTTCTTACGGGGATTTTTATCTTTTGAGCCCATCGGTCTCCCCCTCTTTAACTGAACTCTAGGTTCATTTATTTTATCGCCATCAATATGTTCTACAGGAACATTAATTCTTGATGGGACATTCACAACGGGTATATATGATTTCATCACTCGTTTTATATCTGTGAATGCATCTCGTAACTGGTTTGCAATATTTTGCAATTGGTACGATTTTCTGAACTTCCATTTCACGTTGTTTTGTGGGAGGATCAAGATATAACAAAGATGGCGTACACCATTTAATATCTTCTTGCAGTTGTTTAATTCCTCCCCCTAACGTAGGAAATTCTTTTTCACCAAAATGACAATCGGCAAATCATGCCGTAAACATGTCACCAGTTCGTGGTTCAAGATACCGAATAATACTTGATGATATAAATCCAATATATATTCTTAATCTTCTCTGTGGCTCCATCTCTGTTCTTTGTGGTAGGGCTATAGGAACATAAACCGCACACCCAAAAACTCGGAGATGAGATACATCAGGCTTCTGGCCAGATGTTAATTGTAATGGGGAATATTCATGATATGCACTTGGTCTTATTTGGACCAATGCTGCCGCATGAAATATAGCATGACCCCATACTGAAATTGGAAGATTTGTTCTCAAAATTAATGGTCTCGCAATGAGTTGTAATCGTTTTATCAAAGACTCAGCCATACCATTTTGTGTATGAACATGCGGAACTGGATGTTCAACATCGATTCCGAGAGCCATACAATAATCATTAAAGGCTTGTGACGTGAATTCACCAGCATTGTCAAGTCTTACTTTCTTTATAGTATAATCAAGAATTGCGCTCTTAACCTGATTATTTGGGCAATGAATCTTGTGAAAGCCGTATTTCGTGTGGTTAACAAACACACATGTGACCATCTACTAGATACGTCAATTAAAACCATAAAATATTGAAATGACCCACATGATGGGTGAATAGGCCCACATATATCACCATGTATTATTTCTAAGAATATTGGGGATTCATTACTAATTTTGGCTGGTGATGGCCGAGTAATAAGTTTTCCTTGAGAACATGTTTTACACGAAAACTCGCGTGGTTGAAAAATCTTCTGGTTTTTCAATGGATGGCCATTAGAATTCTGCACAATTTTTCTCATCATAACTGATCCAGGATGTCCTAGTCTTTCATGCCAGACTTTGAATGTACTCGTAAACTTCTGGTTTACTGTAATATACGATTCAATTATATTTATTGTTGTGTAATATAATCCAGAGGACATCATTGGTAATTCTTCCAATATTTGTTTCTGCTCCCATGTAATGCAAAGATATTCAATGTTATTTTTGTTCATTGTCTCTATGTGATATCCATTTGTACGGATGTCTTTGAAACTTAATAAGTTTCTATGAGACTTGGGGGAATATAAAGCATCATTTATTTCAAATTTTGTTCCCATTGGCATTGAAAAACTAGCTCTTCCGGAGCCTATGATAATATTTGCATTACCCGATATTGTATTTACGCTTCCGGCGTAATCTTTCATTTTGAGGTAGGAGAAAATTTTTTTATCTTTAAGTATTATATACGTTGTAGCACTGTCTGCTAGACATATATCTCCATTCTCACTCTCAAAACGATACATTTTCTAGATTAAAATATTGATAAAGATGTATTAATAAATACTAAACACACATATTTCAAAATAAATTTATATTATAATAAAACTATTTTACATTAAATAATTAAAGTTCAAACTTACATATATTTTTTAAAAAGAAATTACGTTTTGTTTTTGTTCGTAAGGAAACTAAATACAACTTTATATATATAACATTAAACTTAATTATCTTGTTTTTTGGTATTCTCGGAATCAACCAGAAAATTAGCAACATCGAGATATGCATTTCCATCGAAGGAAAGTCCGGGTTCATCCGAGATAAAGTTGGTTTCACTTTCTTTTCCTTTTTGTTTCTGTGATTCTTGATACAGATTAGCCAAATGTTTTGGTGTACGACAGGTACGAGACCAATGACCTTTCATGCTACATCTGTAACAAACATTTTCATATTGTATATTTTGGCGTACATCAGGTACGCGACCAACTTCATTTTCGTGGACTTTATTCTTTCTCCCGAATTTGAATTCATTAGAACGAAAACCTCTTCCTTTTCCTCGTCCATGTCCACCTCCTCGTCCACGTCCACGACCACGACTATGGCCTCGACCACGTCCATGTCCTTGCCAATTATTGTAACTGGATGATGCAACATTCACTTCTGGGAATGGAGCTGATCTAGTGGGACGAGATTGATGGTTCATCATCACAAGTTCATTATTTTGTTCAGCAACAAGGAGAACTTGCATTAACTCCGAATAACGAATATATCCCTTTTCTCAATATTGTTGTTACAGGATTACATTTCCAGGATGAAATGATTGGAGATTTTTTTCAATCATATCATAATCACTTACTTTTTCTCCACATAATATCATCTTAGAAGTGATTCCGAACAACGCAGAATTATATTCACTTGCACTTTTATAATCCTGAAACCGGAGGTTTAACCACTCATGTTTGGCTTTTGGTAAGATCGCATATTTCTGGTGATCAAACCTATCTTTTAGTGATTGCCAAAGATCTGTAGGATCTTCTTTTGTAATATATTCATCTTTTAAACCATCATGGATATGGTGGCATAAAAATATCATGGCTTTTGCTTTTTTCTCATCGGATGTTGTTTCCGACCTATCGATGGTGCCAAGAAGGTCTTTTGCCTTTAAATGCATTTTTGCAGCTACTGCCCATGTCATGTAATTTTTTCCAGATATATCAAGGGCAGCTATCTCGAGTTTTGTCAAATTTGACATTATAACTATACACATAATAAAACAATGTGTTAAACATCAGTTTTATAAAAATTATTTTTTAATTATTTTTTAATAAATAATCATGATAAAATTTTGGGTATAGATTTTAATTTATTATTATTATTATTATTATTATTATTATTATTATTATTATTATTATTATTATATAATAAATATGTATAATTAGTTTTAAGAATTTAAACATAATGATGACATAAATTAATTTATGATAAAATTGTAAAACATTAGTGAATATAATAACACATAAATTAAAATAATTTCCGGAGGCATGACCTACCATATAAATCAGGAAGCAGTGCCTACCATATAATATTTAGAAGGCAGAGCCTACCATATAATATTCAGAAGGTAGAGGCTACCATATAATATTCAGAAGGCAGAGCCTACCATATAATATTCAGAAGGCAGAGCCTACCATATAATATTTAGAAGGCAGAGCCTACCATATAATATTTAGAAGGCATAGTCTACCATATAATATTTAGAAGGTAGAGCCTACCATATAATATTTAGAAGGCAGAGCATACCATATAATATTCAGGAGGCAGTGCCTACCATATAATTTAGGAGGCAGAGCCTACCACATAATATACACATGTATTAATAAAACAGAATTTTACCTTATTTTAGTATCTCAGGTAGATGGTAAAAACACTCGTGTTGATAACATGTTGAATAATAATCGAGATATAGAGATTTTATTATTATACTGATTTTATTAATCTCATAAATTTTACAGAGGAAGAAGAGAGAAAGAAGGAAAAGAGAAAGTTACTTCATCTGAATGAAGTAACATACGTATTTATAGAGAAAGAGTAACTCGGCAAACGTAAGTTTACATAAATAATCAGACGACAATGTTGACTTTTTCAACATAAATATGTTTATAAATGTATTCATTTCAATTTATTAGTTTACAAGTCAAAAGATTGTATTCAAAGTCTTCAAAAATAATTACATAAATGAATTGAATATAAATTTTGACCTACTAATAAAAAAAATGTTAGAGATTATCCAAATGTCATCCTGTTTATTATAGCATAATTGAGTAAAACAATAATAATAAATATATTTACAACTTTATTGGATGTAATTATCACTTATTTTATCTTTTTTTAAATTAATGCCTTTTATTTAAAAAAAAGACAAACATTTGTACCTCTTCATCACTATATAACACCACACACATCTCCAAACACAACACACAAACAAAACAAAAGACAAAAACAAAACAAAACACAAAGATAGAAAAAACATGACAAGGAAGAAGGTGGAACTTGCTTACATTTCTAACGATTCGTCGAGGAAAACAACATTTAGGAAAAGAAGTAAATGTTTGATCAAGAAAGTGAACGAACTTTTGACTTTATGTGGTGTTTCTGCATGTGCAATAATTTACAGTTCATATGATTCAAATCCTCAGGTGTGGCCATCGAATTCCGGTGTTAAAAGGGTAATATCAGAATTTAGGGTGTTACCGGAGATGGATCGGCAAAAAAAATGGTGGATCAAGATTCTTTTATCACACAAAAGATAGCAAAAACGTCCAATGAGTGGTAGAGACTGAGTAAAGAAAACCGAGAGATGGAAATGATTGAAGTTATGTTCCAATCTTTGATCGGAAAAATGAGCATCACTACAAGAAAACTTATGTTTTGCAAGTGGTCGCAAAAAAAATCAGTCGCAAATCAGTCACAAATTTGCGACCACGGAAATAGTGGTTCATTTTGCGACTAATTTGCGACCTCTTCGTGGTGACTATTTTTGCGACTAATTTGCCACTGAATTTCTGTAACAAATTTTACCACTGTTTTGTGACTACATATGTGGTTGCGAAATATGTAGTCACAAATCAGTCACAAAATTTTAAAACTGATTTGCAACTACAAGAGTAGTGTAGTCACAAATCAGTTACAAAATTTTGTGACTGATTTGCGACTGCGTTTCTCCTCTAGTCGCAAATCAGTCACAAAAAATTGTGACTGATTTGTGACTACATTGTTCCTGTAGTCGCAAATCAGTCACAATTTTTTGCGATTGATATGCGACCACATGTATCAAGGAGTCGCAAATCGGTGGCAAAAATTACGACTGATTGGGGACTGATTTGTGACTATAACTTAATTGAATTTTAAAAAAAATATAATTTTAAATTATTATTGAAATAATTATTATATTTTGAAAATAAAAAATATTAATATTTTTTAAATTTAATTTCAAAATATTTAAATTATTTCAAAATAATTGTAAAATAATTTTTATAAATATAAATTTTAATAATGTTTTTCAAAATTAATTTCAATAATAATATTAATATTTTGTAATTAGAAATAGTAATATAATAAGTTATATTACTATGTTTTAATATTAATATTAGTTAATTTTTTATAAATATTAATATAATAGTTTATAATTAATGTTTTAATATTAATATTATTTATTTTTTTATTAATTTATAATAACATTATTTGAAAATATTTTTGAAAATTAATTTCCAAAATTATTATGTTTTAATAATATTTTTAAATTTTTAATTATAAATATTTTCATAAATTTATATTTTTTAAACTATTAAATATTATTAATAGTTTTTATTAATTAATAATAAATATTATAATATTAAATAAAAAATATATGAACTAATTAATATAAAATATTGAATAAAAAGAAATTAAAAATTAAAATTGTTATATTTATTATTGAAAATTTAATTTGCAGAAGAAAAAAAATTAATTTTCAGGCGGCGGAGATTGGAAATCCGAAGGCGAGAATAGGGTCGGGGTCGGAGCCGTCGATGGTTCTCCTGTGCAATCATTATCCCGCATATAAGAGGCGAATACGGGATCCGTCCGTTGGAAATACCCAAAGAGCATCTCCAAGCTCGAGATCTTCTTTTGGTTTTCTCTATTCAGCTTTTCCATCTTCTAATTTGCTTCCAAAATCTGCGTGTTTTGTTGTTTATTTAACGCGTTTCGTTCTTAAAGTATTACGTACTCGAGAGAATTGGTTTGCACCCCAGTACGTCTACCCGTAGAATGTATGCGGTTCAGGCTATCGAGTCCATAAAGACGGCCTCGGTCATCCGTAACAGAATACTACAAAATAACGAAAACAAAAATTAAATAATAAATTTAATTATTTAATTAATTATAAAAATATGTTATAACAAAAAAATTTGAAAATTTTTTTTTACCTGAATGAAGATCTCATTCTTCTGTTCTGGAGTCAGCTCAATTGGACGGGAAGTTCCATCAGATGTTTCTGTTGGATCGACCTCCACGATCGCCATCTTCTCTTGGATGTTTCGTTCGTATATTTCACAGATTTGGTTTGCTTTCAAATCTACATATGAACCATCCGGTCTTTTGTGAGTCTTTATAAAGACCTCACCTATTGAGAATGGTCGTCCCAAATTATGTTCCTTCACATATATTGAAATAAATTTAATTTAATTAATAACAAAAATGTTAATTACATTTAAAGAAAAAAATGACTTACCATTTCCTTTTGGACCTAAATGTAGGATTTTTGACCCGAAAAATGTTTGTGCGGGCCAAGACCGTCCCAAGCAGAGTTGCGGTTATGAGAGGATTTGGTACTTCTCTCGGTAGACATTTCTGTTCCCCAATATTCTGTCATAATTTTGTACAGACTTGGGGAAATCCATCGGGGATGTTTGTCGATTGTATGAACCCTCACCATCCCTTTTATCCGTCTTACGCAGACGGCCTCGAACTCTTTTCGTACCACCGGGGTGATCACAGGATCCCAGGTGTACAATTGCTTCAAAATAATATTTTAAATATTAAAATTTGTTTAAATATTTTTAAATAAAATTTTTTTTAAAAAAAAAATCGTTACTGCAAACTCTATAAAATATTTTTCCTGCCTCTCAGCAGGTACGACTATCCAACTATAGTACGGCCATCAAATTTATTTTTCAAAATTTTTGCAATTTGATGGATAATAGCCCTGTTATCGCGGTCAAAACTAATATTTCAATTATACAGAGAAATTTTAATTTTATTTTAATATACTATTAAAATTATAAAAAATATTTATTAAAAAAATTAAAAAATTAAAAGAATCATTACCACATTGAAACTTGTGGAGACAGCACTGTCAAATACTGCTCGCGTCCCGCAGTTTGTTCCTCCGTTCCCATTTCATAGTCGGGAATTTCTTCCTCCTCATGTTCATTCGATTCTTGAAAGCCTGGAGGTGTTTGGGTTCCAGTAATGGAGTGAGGGGTAAATGTATATTGCGGAGGGAGGCGAGATGCCGCTCTATTAGCGGATGGTGAAGGGTTCGAGGAGGCCGAAAAGGTTCCACGGCCGGAAGACGATGGGATAGATCGTCTTCCACGACCTCTCAACGACCTACCGCTACTTGCCATTTTTTCTAAATGATTTTTAAACTAAAAAGCGTTTAGAATGTGTTTAGAGAGGATTTTGATTGAGAAGTTTTGAGTGAATTGTGAAAAATGAGAGAAAACTTTAGAGTATTTATAGTTTTTTTGCGATCACGTACGTGGTCGCAAATTAGTGGCAAGATTTGAATTTAATGAAGTGGTCGCAAAACAGTCGCAAATTTGCGACTGATTTGCGACCATCAATTAATTTGGTGGGAACCGAAAACGTTCAAACTCGCACCAAATTAATTGGTGGTCGCAAATCAATCACAAATTTGCGACTGATTTGCGACCACCAGTATATTTTTCGAGAATTGCAATGGTGGTCCCAAATCAGTCGCAAATTAATTTGGTAGGAGTTGAAATTTTGAAAACTTTCAAACTCCCACCCAATTAATTAATTTGAATTTATTACTCGTGGTCGCAAATCAGTCGCAAATTTGAGACTGATTTGCAACCACAATTACATAAATTGAATTTAGTACACGTGGTCGCAAATCAGTCGCAAATTTGCAACTGATTTGCGACCACATGCATTAATTATGACTAAAATGCCACCACATTGCCAATGCAGTGACAAAGTGGTGGCAAAATAGTCACAAATAATACTTAAAACCCTAAATTTTGATATTTTGATGAATACATATAATTATATAAGATTGATTAATTGATTATAAGTTACACAAATTTCAATTACTCTGAAAACAATAACATTTACCAAATTTTCAAATAATTTACCTAAAACACTTAACAAATTTACTTAACCTTATATTTCTTATATACATGTCAAATGTTTCCTAAAAATGAAATTATTACAATTAAACTTTTCAATATATGTGATCACTTATAATGGTTAGTAGTCACATTAATTTGGAAATACAAGTTTTAAATGTGGAAAATACTTAGGGAAAATATGAATTTACCATATGTGGTCGCAAATCAGTCGCAAATTTGTGACTGATTTGCGACCTCTCATCAAATTTTGAGAATGTGGTCGCAAATAAGTTGCAAATTTTCGACTGATTTGCGACCACATTTAATTTTTATGACTGAAATGTCATCACATTGCCAATGTAGTGGCAAAGTGGTGGCAAATCAGTCACAAATAATACCCTAAACCTTAAATTTTGATATTTTGATGAATACATATAATTATATAAGATTGATTAATTGATTATAAGTTATATAAATTTCAATTACTATGAAAACAATAACATTTACCAAATTCTCAAATAATTTACCTAAAACATTTAACAAATTTACTTAATCTTATATCTCTTATATACATTTCAAATGTTTTCTATATATAAAATCAATACAAATATGGTTTTCGATATATATGAGCACTTATAATGGTTAGTAGTCACATTAATTTGGAAATACAAGTTTTAAATGTGGATAATACTTAGGGGAAATGTGAATTTACCATATGTGGTCGCAAATCAGTCGCATATTTGCGACTGATTTGCGACCACGTTTAATTTTTGTGGCTGAAATGCCACCACATTGCCAATACAGTGGCAAAGTAGTGGAAAATTAGTCACAATTACTGAAAAAATCACATTTATATGGTTATTGGGAATAAATTAAATTATTTAAAAATCATATGTACAAAATACATAATAGCATAACTATATTTATTACATTTCTTCGTTCTCGTCATCATCTGAAGATGAAATATTACATTGAAATTTATCTTATAGTTCCGCATCTCCGACATTGAAATCAATTTCTTCTGTATGGTTAACTCTATCGACCAACCGATCTACTTCTATCTCTTGAGAAAGCATTACCTCTTCATCATTTTCTTGTTGCAAGAGGCCAATCTCGTCTTTGTTTTTGTATTTCCCCAAAATGTTAGATCTTGGATTAACTTTCAAAACATTGAGCCATGTTTTTTTTGATGATAATTTAGTGTGCGGATAGGGAATATAACAAACTTGATCTGCTTGAGATGCTGATACATCATAAGTATTCAAATAACAAAATTAATTATATAGTACATTATTAACGAATATATACCGAGAATAAATGGTTCGTATTTGTAGTATTTCCCCGATGATAAGACATCAACGACGCTATTTTCCGACTTCTGAGTACCTTTCAAGAGCGTATGATCGTACCATTCACATTTAAAAAACGTGATTTTCAAATTTAGAAGTCTGACATACTCAAGTTGAATGATATCTGTTAAAATCCCGTAAAAATCAGCTTCATCAGATGCATCTGAGTAATTGTCCCCCTTCACACAAATACCGTAGTTACATGTCTTTCTCCTATGTCCATGTTTCTTCGTGTGGAACATATAACCTCTTGTAAAATACATCGGCCAAGTGGACGCTTTATTCATCGGACCTTGAACTAATTCTTGAGCCCATATAGGAAAGACATGTGAATCTGTGGAAGTGCATGAATTGACCTATGATCATATATCAAAAATTAAACTTAATTAGTATTTCCAAATTAATAAATAAAATATAATATACATGTCAAATAATTAATTAAACATACATAATCCCTAATCTAAATGTGGAACTCTTTCTTTCTTTTTGATGAAATGTCATCTTCCAAAAGATATGGATACGTACATCGAATATGATCTTCAAACATGCTACAAAAGTAAATATTAAAAATTAATATAATTTCTTAATACAATGAACTGAAATGTAATAAATGCAATTAATTGTTTTCATATACTTCTCTAGTGGCCAAAAATATTCACAATTCCATAATACATATGCATGTGCATATTTATATTCTTTTTCGGAGAGCCATATTTCTTTACATTTACCACTTGAACGACCCATGTGCGTAAATATATCCGGTACTCCGGGATCCGGATATACAGACACGTCACCTTCATCGAATCTTGTAAACCTGTTTATATATATTATATTACTTACATTCATATATAATAAAATAATTAATTCATAAACATAACAATTAATTTAAGTTACCTGTTTTTCGTGCGTATGTGCGCAGCAAAGTAATGTTCCAAGAATCCATACATTTTTCAGGTAAATTAAAATCAGACATGATGTTCATGAATCGAGCAGCTAAAGATAACTGTGAGCGTCCTTCATGACAACCATCATACAATAGATTTTTCACCGCTTCTAACATGTTGTAAAATTTTTGTGCTTCTTCATTAGGTCGTTCTTCTTCGTTATAATTATAATTTTCTTTGTTCTGATTATAGTATTGATGATCATCAGTCGTTGTCTCACGAAATGCATCCGTCACCATTTCAACATATCTATTACCGGATATACCAACTGTTTCATCACTACTACAACCACGCGTACCTCCCTGATGTCTTTGGACATCACCCCGACTAGTACTCGTCCCTAACTGAATATTTAGCTCTTCTCCATGTTTATACCAAATATAATAATTTGGCATAAATCCTTGACTATATAGATGACTCCATATTTTCCGTCCCGGAATAAATTTATAATTTTTGCAATTAATACAAAGACAGAAAAACTTACCTCCGCTACTTTGAGCTATAAGTTGACTACTTGCAAAAAATCATGAACTGCTCCATGCCTTGTGCAAATTCCGCCGATATATTTTTTGTTTCATTATCAATTCTTCTGTACATCCAATCTCTCGAATTGTTATAATTTCCCCACATGTTTTAAATAAATTTTTTTCCTTCGATTTTACAAATGAGAGAATGGGATGGTGCATATATATACAACATTTTGCCACTACTTTGTCACTACTTTGCCACTACTTTGCCACTGATTTGCCACTACTTTGCCACTACAGCAGTGTAGTCGCTTAAATATCGTTATACCTAACCCGCACATGTGTTTTTATGTTGGCACTTTGCCACCACTTTGTGACTACAGAGCCACTACAGAACGTAGTCGCAAATTGGTCGCATTTTTAGCGACCAATAAGCGACTACCAACTGATTTTCCATATGTAGTTGCTAATCAGTCGCTATTTTGCTACTGATTAGCGACTACCTAGGTCAGTCGCAACGCAATCGCATTTCAGTCGCTAATTGGTTGTGTATTGCGACTACACTTATTGGTCACATTTTTTCGACCAATTTGCGACTACTTCGCCGTAGTGGCAAATTAGTCGCTAAACCGTGGCAAATGTGGTCGCAAAAATTGTGACCACGTATGTAGTCGCAAATTGGCAGTTTTCTTGTAGTGCATGTTTCCAATGAATATTATAGATTTTAATGACTTAGGTTATTTGATCGACCAATATCTAAAAGAACTTAATCACAAGATTGAGATTTTTGGAAGTTCTGGCATGGAGATCGGTGAATCTTCAAATACTGTTGTTGCTTATCTTCAAAGAACTGGATCTATAGCGGTTGCGGCGGCAGATGGTATGGAGATTGGTGAATCTTCAATCGCCCCAACTAGTACTATTACCGAGTTTGGTTCTTCTTTATCTTTTGCAGCAGCTGGTGCAACCTTTTTCAACTCTTTTCACCAACAAAACCCATTTCTTCATCCAATGGGGTCATATGCCAATCTGAATCAGAACCAAAACCAACAACAATGGTTTATGGAGACGATGAACCATCCTGAGAAAATGGGTTTACCTTTCATGGACGATATTAACCATCAACACCATCCCCACCACCTAGAAGAGATCCCTAGACATTCGGCCACCTTCGGTACCACCACCGTTTCGGCCACCGTCGGCATAATCAACATCTTCCCTGTTATTGGTCCAAATAATACAAATAACATATGGTTCCCTTAGAATTTTTTCTTGATTTGGTATTTAAAAAGGCTTTTGCCAGTGCGTGCATTTGAATTATACATCTCTATTTTATTTTATTTTGTGTTGTCGTATTTTGTTATTGTTGTGATCTTGTTATTGTCTTTCTTTTGTGTTGTCGTTTTTTGTTATTATTATGATATTGTTATTGTCGGGATTCTTATATATGGTTCTAATGTTATGGATTTGTGATTGTCTCATTTTCTTTTGAATAGTTTGTTTATTTTGATATGTGTTTTTTATTCATTAAATCTAAATTTTCCTCATAAATATGTTTCTATTTTAGATTATAATTTCCCGCAAAAAAATTACATGCAAAATTTATTTAAAATTGACATATAACTGTTAATGTTTTCAAAATATTTTATTTCGAAATATAAAAATTTGACGTGTCATATTAATTGTTTTTTAATTATTATTATTATTTTAAAATATAAAAATTATACGTTGTATCTTAAACCTTAAACTCTCGTTTGTTTTACGTAAATTTTTTTGTTTTGACATGTTTTTTTAATTCACTAAAACTAAATTTCTTTTATAAATATATTTCTATTTTATATTATAATTTCCTGTGAAAAAATTTCATGCGAAATCCATTTAAATTTGACATATAACTTTTAACGTTTTTAAAATATTTTACTTCAAAATATAAAAATTTGGCGTGTCACATTAAAACAAAATCTTTTAGTTATTAGTGTTTCAAAATATAAAAATTATATATTGTACCCTAAAACCTAAATTTTAAACCTTTTTTCTTTTGGGTTGATATCTTTTGTTATCATTAGAATTTTGTTATATTGTCAGGATTATTATATATGGTTATAATGTTATGAATTTGTACAACATTGGTTTTGTTTTTACGTAATTGTTGGATTTATATGTGTTTGTCTTTTTCTGTCAATTCAATGGAACTAAATTTCTCTTATAAATATGTTTCTACTTATATTAGAAGAGTTTCCACGAAAAGAGTTTCCGCAAAATCTGTTAAAATTTGACGTATAACCGTTAATTTTTAAAAAATATTTTTTTCAAAATGTAAATTAAAAATTGATGTGTCACATTAAAATTTTTTTTAGTTACTATAGTTTGAAATATATAAATTATGCATTGCAATTTTCTTTTTTTTGTGTTGTCTTTTTTTGTCAATTCAATGAAAATATATTTCTCTCATAATTATGTTTCTACTTTATATTAGAAAAGCTTTCACGAAAAAAGTATCCACATAATCCGTTTAAAGTGTTTTAAAAGATTTATTTTAAGATATAAGAATTTGACGTATCACATTTTGAAAAATTTCTTAACTATTATTGTTTGAATTATAAAAAAAATTATACATTTCAATTTTCTTTTGTTTTGTGTTGACATTTTTTTTGTTTTGGTTTTGTTATATTTTCAGAATGATTATATAAGTTTTTAATATTTGGACTTGCTGGTACTCTCCTTTTACTTTTTATGTAATTTATTTGGTTTGATGTGTGTTTGACATTTTTTTCAAATCAATGGAAGTAATAAATTTTTATCATAAATATGTTTCTATTTCCCATGGAATCCGTTTAATTTGACATATAATCATTAAGATTTTTAAAAGATTTGTTTCAAAATATAAAATTTTGATCATATTTAAAAAATATTTTAATTACTATTATTTCAAAATATAAAAATATAAACTGCAATTTTTTTTCTTTTGTGTTAATGTATTTTGTTATTTTTATGGTTTTGCTACATTGTTGGGATGATTATATATAATTCTAATGTTATGAATTTGTTATACTCTCAACTCGTTTTTTGTTCGAAATGATTTTTTTTTAAATTCAATGGAATTAAATATCTTTCATAAATAAGTTTTATTTTATATTAAAAGAATTCTCAAAAAGAGTTTCCATTGAATCCGTTTAAATGGGATGTATAACCGTTAAAATTTTAAAATATTTTATTTAAAGTAAAATATTTAACGTGTCACATTTAAAACAAAACTTTTTACTTATTATTATTTAAATATAAAAATGATAAATTGTCATTTTCTTTTGTTTTGTGTTATTTTGTTATATTTGTCGAAATTCTTATATGTGATTTTAATATTATAAATTTGTGCTCTCGTTTTGTTTTTATGTAATGTGGTTGTGTTGATATGTATTTGTTTTTTCTTCGATTCAATGAAAATCATTTATCTCATAAATATGTTTTTAATTTATTTATAAGAGTTCCCACAAAAAGTGTTGCCACATAATCCGTTAATATTTGAACTATAACTCTTAAGGGTTTTAAAGATTTGTTTTAAACTATAAAAAATTAACATGTCACATTAAAAAAAATATTTTAGTTTATTATTTAAAAATATAAGATTATAAATTGCTCTTTTTTGTCGTCTTTTGTTGTTATGATTTTGTACTGGCGGGATGATTATATATGATTTTAATGTTATAGATCGATTTGTAATATTCTCGTTTTCCTTTTACGTAACTTATTTGGTTATATGTGTTTGTTCTGTTTCAATTCAATGGAACTAAATTTTTTTAATAAATATGTTTTAGTTTATATAAAAAGAGTTTCTGAAAAAAAGTTTTTGCGGAATCTGTTTAAATTTGACATATAAAAAGTTTTTAAAATATTTGTTTCGAAATATAAAAATTTGACGTGTCACATTTTAAACAAAAATATTTTAACTATTCTTTTAAATCTAATATTTTTATAATATATGTCATCAGTCACTAAGTAACATTTTTTCTAAAACTATGTTAACGATCTATAAAGATTCTTTTATCAGACAAAGGATAGCAAAAGCGTGTGATCAATAGAAGAAACAGAGGAAAGAAAACCGAGAGATAAAAATGACTCAACTTATGTTCCAATCTTTGATCAGAAAAATGAGCATGTTTCAAATGAATATTATGGATCTTAAGGATTTAGATTATTAGATCAACCAATATCTTAAAGAACTTAACCGTAAGATTAACATTTATGTAAGTTTTGGTATGGAGATCGGTGAATCTTCCAATGTTGTTGATATTTCTCTTCAAAGAACCAGAGCTATAGCTATTGCGGAGACAGCTGGTATGGAGATCGGTGAATCTTCAAATGCTCCAACCGGTACTATTATCGAGTTGGGTTCTTCTTCATCTTCTGCAGCTGGTGCAACTTTCTTCAAATCTTTTCACCTACAAAACCCATTTCTTCACCCAATGGATCCATATGCCAATCTGAATCAGAACCAAAACCAACAACAATGGTTTATGGAGATGATGAACCATTCTGAGCAAATCCCTAGCCATTCGGCCACTTTCGGCACCACCATTGTTTCGCCCGCCGTCGGCACAAGCAATATCTTCTCTGTTACTGGTCCAAATAATACCAATAACATTTGGTTCCCTTAGAGTTTACTCTTGATGTGGTATTTACAAATGCTTTTGCTACTGGATGCATTTGAATTATACGTTTCTACTTATTTTCTTTTGTGTTTTAGTCTTTTGTTATTGTTGTGATCTTGCTATTGTCTTTCTTTTGTGTTTTCGTCTTTTGTTATTGTTGGGATTTTTATATGGTTTTAATGTTATGGATTTGTGATACTCTCGTTTTCTTTTACTTACCTTTTTTTGTTTTGATATTTGTTTTTCTTTCAATTCAATAACTAAATTTCTTTCGTATATATGTTTCTATTTTAGATTATAATTTCCCGCGAAAAATTACATGCAAAATCTATTTAAATATGACATATAACTGTTAATGTTTTTAAAAGATTTTATTTTGAAAAATGAAATTTGACGTTTCATATTATTTTTTTTAATTATTATTCAAAATATTAAAATTATACATTGAATACTAACCCTTAAATCTTAAACTTCTTTTTGTGTTAATACCGTTTGTTATCGTTAAAGTTTTGTTATAATATCGGGATGATAATATATGGTTTGTTTTGATATGTTTTTTTTTTCAATTCACTAAAACTAAATTTCTCTTATAAATATATTTCTATTTTATATTATAATTTCTCACGAAAAAAATTTATGTGGAATCTATTTAAATTTGACATATAGTTCATAACATTTTTAAAAGATTTTATTTCGAAATATAAAAATTTGTCATGTCACATTAAAAAAAAATATTTTAATTATTATTTAGAAATATAAAAATTATACATTGTACAATAAACCCTAAAATTTAAAACTTTTTTCTTTTGTGTTGATATCGTTTGTTATCGTTAAAATTTTGTTATATTGTCAGGATGATTATATATGGTTATAATGTTATGGATTTGTACTACACTTGATTTCTTTTTACGTAATTGTTTGATTTATATGTGTTTGTCTTTTTTGTCAATTCAATGAAACTAAATTTCTATTACAAATATGTTTCTACTTATATTAGAAGAGTTTCTGCGAAAAAAATTCCCGCAGAATCCGTTTAAATTTGACATATAATCATTAATTTTTGATAAGATTTATTTCAAAATATAAATTAAAATTTGACGTATCACTTAAAAAAACTTTAGTTATTGTTGTTTGAAATATAAAAATTATGCATTCAATTTTCTTTTCTTTTTGTGTTGATGTCTTTTTTTACAAGTTATGTAAAGAAAAACTTTCTCTCGTTTTCTTTTGACATAAATTGTTTAGTTTATATGTATTTGTCTTTTTTGTCAATTCAATGAAACTAAATTTCTCTCATAAATATTTTTCTACTTTATGTTATAAGAGTTCCCGTGGAATTTTGTTTTCGCAAAATCCGTTTAAAGTGTTTAAAAGATTTATTTCAAAATATAAAATTTGACGTATCAAATTTTGCAAAATTTCTTAATTATTAATTTTTAAAGTATAAAAATATACATTTCAATTTTCTTTTCTTTTGTGTTCACATCTTTTTTATTGTTTTAGTTTTGTTATATTGTCAAATGACTAAATTTTTAATATTTTGGACTTATTGTACTCTCGTTTTATTTTTTTACGTAATTTGTTGTGTGTTTGAAATTTTTTTCAATTCACTAATAAAATTTTCTCACAAATATTTTTCTATTTTATATTGGAAGAATTCCCGTGGAATCCATTTAATTTGACGTATAATTATTAAGAAGTTTAATAGATTTATTTTATCATATAAAAATTTGACCTGTCATATTTAAAAAATATTTTAATTACAATTATTTTGAAATATAAAAATATACATTGCAATTTTTTTGTTGATGTATTTTGTTATTATTATGGTTTTGTTTCATTGTTGGGATGATTATATAGTTTTAATGTTATGGATTTGTGATACTCTCAATTTCTTATTTTTTATTTAGCATTTTTTGTTTGAAATATATTTTTATTTTTTTTTCTAATTCAATGGAATTAAATTTCTTTCATAAACATGTTTCTATTTTATATTAGAAGAGTTCCCGCAAAAAGAGTTTTCAGGGAATCCGTTTAAATGGGATGTATAACCGTTAAAGTTTTAAAATATTTCATTCAAAGTAAAAAAAATTAATGTGTCATATTTAAAACAAAATTTTTATTATAAATTATAAATTATAATTTTATTTTGTTTTGTGTATTTTTTTTATATTTGTCGGAATTATTATATATGATTTTAATATTATAAATTTGTTGTACTTTCGTTTTTTTATGTGACTTGGTTGTTTTGATATATATTTTTCTTTTCTTCAATTCAAATATGTTTCTAATTTCTTTTAAAAGAGTTTCCGCGAAAGAGTTACCACATAATCCGATAATATTTGAAGTATAAGCCTTAAGGGTTTTAAAAGATTTGCTTCAAACTAAAAAAAAAATTAACATTTCACATTAAAAAAATATTTTAGTTTATTTTTAAAAATAAAAAATTATAAATTGCTATTTTCTTTTGTTTTTTTGTCATATTTTGTTATTATAATTTTTTTACTGTCCAGATGATTATATATGATTTTAATATTATAGATCGGTTTGTGGTATTCTCGTTTTCTTTTTACGTAACTTGTTTGGTTATATGTGTTTGTTTTTTTCAATTCAATGGAACTAAATTTATTTCATAAATATGTTTCTATTTTATATAAAAAGAGTTTCCGTGAAAAAAATTCCGCAGAATCTGTTTAAATTTGACTTATAAAACGTTTTTAAAATATTTGTTTCAAAATATAAAAATTGACGTATCACATTTAATGCAAAAATATTTTAACTATTGTTTTAAATCTAAATTTTTTATAATATATGTCATCAGTTACTAAGTAACATTTTTTCTAAAACTATGTTAATGATATATAAAGATTCTTTTATCAGACAAAAGATAGAAAAAGCGTCCGATCAATGGAAGAGACAGAGGAAAGAAAACCGAGAGATGGAAATAATTGAAGTTATGTTCCAATCTTTGATCGGAAAAATGAACATGTTTTAAATGAATATTATGGATCATAATGATTTAGGTTATTTGATCGACCAATATCTTAAAGAATTTAATCGCAAGATTGAGATTTCTATAAGTTCTGCTATGGAGATCGGTGAATCTTTAATTGTTTTTGCTGCTTCTTTTCAAAGAACCTGACCTATAGTGGTTGTGCTGATGGCGGCTGGTATGGTGATCGGTGAATTTTCAAACACCCCAACTTGTACTATTACCAAGTTTGGTTATTCTTCATATTCTGCAGCTGGTGTAACTTTTTCAACTTTTTTCAACAACAAAACCCATTTCTTCATCCAATGAGCCCATATGCCAATCTGAATCAGAACCAAAACCAACAACAATGGTTTATGCAGATTAATAACCATCCTGAGCAAATGGGTTTACTATACATGCATGATATTAACCACCAGCACCACCCCCACCACCTCGGGCAGATCCCTAGCCATTCGGCCACTTTCGGGACCACCTCCGTTTCGCCCACCGCCGGCACAAGCAATATCTTCCTTTTACTGGTCCAAATAATACCAATAACATATGGTTCCATTTGAGTTCGGCACCACCACCATTTCGCCCACCGTCGGCACAAGCAATATCTTCCCTGTTACTGAACCAAATAATACCAATAACATATGGTTGCGTTAGAATTTTCTCTTGATGTGGTATTTACAAAGGCTTTTGCCAGTGCGTGCATTTGAATTATACATTTCTATTTTATTTTATTTTGTGTTGTCGTCTTTTGTTATTGTTGTGACTATTGTCTTTCTTTTGTGTTGTCGTCTTTTGTTATTATTATGATCTTGTTATTTTCGGGATTCTTATATATGGTTCTAATGTTATGGATTTGTGATAGTCTCATTTTTTTTGAGTAACTTGTTTGTTTGATATGTGTTTTTTTTTCAATTCATTAAAACTAAATTTCGCTCATAAATATGTTTTATTTAGATTATAATTTCCCGAGAAAAATTGCATGCGGAATCTATTTAAAATTGACATATAATCGTTAAAGTTTTAAAAAGATATTATTTCAAAATATAAAAATTTGATACGTCACATTAAAATTTTTTTTAAAATTATTATTATTTCAAAATATAAAAATTATACGTTGTATCCTAAACCTTAAATCTTAAAAAAATTCTTCTTTTGTGTTGATACCGTATGTTATCGTTAAAGTTTTGTTATAATGTCAGGATGATTATATATGATTTTAGTGTTATGGATATATGATACTCTCGTTTTCTTTTACGTAACTTATTTGTTTTGTTATGTTTTTTTTCAATTCACTAAAACTAAAATTTTCTCATAAATATATTTTTATTTTATATTATAACTTTGCACGAAAAAATTTCACGCGGAATCCATTTAAATTTAACATATAATTTTTAAAATTTTTAAAATATTTTATCTCAAAATATAAAAATTTGATGTGTCACATTAAAACAAAATCTTTTAGTTATTATTATTTAGAAATATAAAAATTATACATTATACCCTAAACTCTAAATTTTAAACATTTTTTTCTTTTGTGTTGATATTGTTTGTTATAGTTAAAATTTTGTTACATATCAGGATGATTATATATGGTTATAATGTTATGGATTTATACTACACTCGTTTTGCTTTTACGTAATTGTTTGATTTATATGTGTTTGTCTTTTTTTTGTCAATTCAATGGAACTAAATTTCTCTTATAAATATGTTTCTACTTATATTAGAAGAGTTTTCAAGAAAAGAATTCCCGCGAAATCTGTTTAAATTTGACGTATAACTGTTAATTTTTTTAAAAAGATTTTATTCAAAAGATAAATTAAAATTTGACGTGTCACATTAAAAAAACTTTTTTTAGTTATTATTATTTGAAATATAAAAATTATACATTGAAATTTTCTTTTATTTTTGTGTTGATGTCTTTTTTTATAAGTTATGTAAACAAAAAATTTCTCTCGCTTTTTTATACGTAAATTTTTTAGTTTATATGTTGCCCTTTTGTCAATTCAATGAAACTATATTTCTCTCATAAATATGTTTCTATTTTATATTAGAAGAGTTCCTGCGGAAAAAATATTCACATAATCCGTTTAAAGTGTTTAAAAGATTTATTGCAAAATACAAAAATTTAATGTATCACATTTTGAAAAGTTTCTTAATTATTATTGTTTGAAGTATAAAAAAAATTATACATTTCAATTTTCTTTTGTTTTGGGTTGACATCTTTTTGTTGTTTTGGTTTTGTTATATTGTCAAAATGATTATATAAGTTTTTAGAGTAATACCCTAAAATAACAACTTTTCAAGTTTTTCTTCCAAATTTACCATCTCAAAATTAAACTCCCAAAAATAGCACAAATACGTATATAAAAATACTTATTTATTTTAAACAAATTATATATAAACTTAAAGTATTGTATTTGGGTTCATTTTTTTCCAATTTAGGGTTTAATTTTTTTTCTTTTGAAATATAGTTTAAATGTATTTTAATCTTAAATTTGTGCTATTATTGGAAATTTAAACTAATGATGCTATTTTTGGAATAAAAATTTAGAAATATGCTATTTTAGACATTTTCCCAAGTTTTTAATATTTTGAACTTGCTGGTACTCTCGTTTTATTTTTTATGTAATTTGTTTGGTTTGATGTGTGTTTGAATATTTTTTTGAATTCAATGGAAGTAAAATTTTTTTCTCATAAATATGTTTCTATTTCCCGTGGAATCCATTTAATTTGACGTATAATCGTTAAATTTTTTAAAAGATTTGTTTCAAAATATAAAAATTTGAGCTGTCATATTTAAAAATTTTTAGTTACTATTATTTCAAAAATATAAAAATATACACTGCAATTTTTTTTCTTTTGTGTTGATGTATTTTGTTATTATTATGGTTTTGCTACATTGGTGGGATGATTATATATAGTTCTAATGTTTATGTATTTGTTATACTCTCAACTCGTTTTTGGTTTGAAATGGGTTTTGTTTTTTAAATTCAATGTAATTAATTTTCTTTCATAAATATGTTTCTATTTTATATTAGAACAATTTCCACAAAAAGAGATTGTACAGAATCGTTTAAATGGGATGTCTAACCGTTAAAGTTTAAAAATATTTCATTCAAAGTAAAAATTTAACGTGTGACATTTAAAACAAAACTTTTTTAATTATTATTGTTTAAATATAAAAAAATTATAAATTGTAATTTTCTTTTATTTTGTGTTATTGTTTTTATATTTGTCAGAATTATTATATATAATTTTAATATTATAAATTTTTAGTACTCTTGTTTTATTTTTATGTAATTTGGTTTTTTTATATGTATTTGTCTTTTCTTCAATTCAATGGAAATCAGTTATCTTATAAATATGTTTCTAATTTATTTTAGAAGAGTTTTCGATAAAAGAGTTACCACATAATCCGTTAATATTTGAAATATAACCTTTAAGGATTTTAAAAGATTTGTTTCAAAATATAAAAATATTAACATGTCATATTAAAAACAAAATATTTTAGTTTATTATTTAAAAAATATAAAATTATAAATTGATATTTTTTTTTCTTTTGTCATCTTTAGTTATTATAATTTTTTTACTGTCGAGATAATTATATAAAATTTTAATGTTATATATTGATTTGTGATATTCTCGTTCTTTTTACGTAACTTGTTTGGTTATATGTGTTTGTATTTTTTCAATTCAATTCTATTTTATATAAAAAGAGTTTCCGCAAAAAAGCTTCCGTGGAATCCGTTTAAATTTGAATTATAAAAAGTTTTTAAAATATTTTTTCGAAATATAAAAATTTGACCTGTCACAATTAAAGCAAAAATATTTTAATTATTCTTTTAAATATAATTTTTTATACTATATGTCATCAATCACTAAGTAACATTTTTTCTAAAATTACGTTAATGATATATAAATATTCTTTTATTAGACAAAGGATAACAAAAGCATCCGATCAGTGGAGGAGACAAAGGAAATAATACCGATAGATGAAAATGACTGAAGATATGTTACAATCTTTTATCGGAAAACAAGCATGTTTCAAATGAATATTATGAATCTTAATGATTTAGATTATTTGATCGACCAATATCTTAAATAACTTAATCGCAAGATTGAAAATTTTGAAAGTTCTTGTCTGGAGATTGGTGAATCGTCAAATGTTGTTGCTGCTTCTCTTCAAAGAACCGGACCTATAGCGGTTGCGGTGGCGGCTGGTATGGTGAGCGGTGGATCTTCAAACGCCCCAGCCGGTACTATTACCGAGTTTGGTTCTTTTTCATCTTCTGCATCAGCTAGTGCAACCTTTTCAACTCTTTTTCACAACAAAACCCATTTCTTCATCCAATGGGTCCATATGCCAATCTGAATCAGAACTAAAACCAACAACAATGGTTTATAGAGATGATGAACCATCCTGAACAAATGGGTTTACCATACATCGATGATATTAACTACCAGCACCACCCCCACCACCTATTGAAGATTCCTAGCCATTCGAACACTTTGGCACCACCACCGTTTCGCCCACCGTCGGCACAAGCAATATCATCCCTGTTACTGGTCCAAATAATACCAATAACACACTACAAGAAAACAGCCATTTTGCGACCACGGAAGTGTTCGCAAAGTAGTCGGAAAATTGTATTTTGCGACTACTTTGCGACTACGTGATGTGGTCGCAAAATAATAGTCGCAAAAAAATTAGTCGCAAAAAATTAGTCGCAAATCAGTCGCAATTTTGCGACTGATTTGCGACCACGGGCATAGTGGTTATTTTGCGACTAATTTGCGACCACAACTGTGGTCGCTTTTTTTGCGACTAATTTGCCACTGAATTTCCGTAATAAATTTTGCTACTGTTTTGCGACTACGATTGTGGTTGCTAAATTTGTAGTCGCAAAACAGTTGCAAATTTTTGTGACTGATTTGCGACTACGGTAGAACCGCAGTTGCAAATCAGTCACTGTTTTTTGTGACTGTTTTGCGACTGCAGGTGAACCGTAGTCGAAATGTCAGTCGACTACAGTCGCAAATCAGTCACAAAAATTTGTGACTGTTTTGCGACTACAGGTGAACCGCAGTCGCAAATCAGTCACAAAAATTTGTGACTGATTTGCGACTGCACATAGCTCGCAGTTGCAAAGCAGTCGCAATATTTTGCGACTGATTTGCGACCACATGTATGAAGGAGTCGCAAATCGGTGGCAAAAATTGCGACTGATTTAGGACTAATTTGCGACTACACCGTAATTAGATTTTTTAAAAAATAATATTAATATATTTTTTTTATTATTGAAATAATATTATTAATAATTTAAAAAAAAATATATTTTTTTATTATTGAAATAATTTCGTATATTAGTGAAATATAATATTAATATTTTTTAAATTATTTTTAAAAAATGTAAAATAATATTTAAAAATTAAAATTTCAATAATAATTTTGAAAATTAATTTCAATAATAAAAATAATTATTTGAAATTAGAAATATTAATAAAATAATTTAGATTAACTATTAATATAATTGGTTTAAAATATTATTATAATATTTATTAGAATATTTATTAATTTTTATTAATCAATAAAAAATTTATAATATTAAATGAAAAATATGTAAACTAAATATTGAATTAAAAAATACACAAATTTAAAATTTAACATTTATTATTGAAAATTTTTAAATACATAAAAACAAATTCTAATTGTGTGGTGGCGGAAATTGGAAATCTGATGGCGAAAATGGGGTGGTTGGCGGAGCCGTCGATGGTTCCCCTGTGCAATCGTTATCCCGCAATAAGGAGGCGAATGCGGGATCCGTCCGTTGGATATATCCGAGGAGCATCTCCAAGCTCGAGATCTTCTTCTGGTTTTGTTTGTTCAGCTCTTCAATCTTCTCACATTTTTCCATCATCTGCGCGTTTTGTGTTTTAATCAACGCGTTTTGTTTTTGAAGCATAACGTACTCGGGTGAATGGGTTTGTACCCCACTACTTCTACCCGTAGACTGTACGCGGCTGAGGCTACCGAGTCCATAAAGACGGCCTCGTTCATCAGAAACAGATGACTATAAAATTACGAAAACGTAAATTATATAATAAATGTAATTATTTTTTAATTAGGAAAATATGTTAAAAGAAAAAAGTTTGAAAATTTTTTTTTACCTGTAAGAAGATCTCATTCTTCTGTGCTTGAGTCAGCTCAATTGGACGGGAGGTTCCATCGGATGTTTCTGTTGGATCGACCTCCACGATCGCCATCTTCTCTTGGATGTTTCGTTCGTATGCTTCACAGATTTGTTTTGCTTTCAAATCTACATACGAACCATCCGGTCTTGTGTGAGTCTTTATAAAGACCTCACCTATTGAGACTGGTCGTCCCAAATTATGTTCCTTCACAGATATTAAAATATTATTTAATTATGAGAAAACATAATAATATGAAAAAAAAAAATTTTACTTACCATTTCCTGCTGCACCTGAATGTAGGATTTTTGGCCCGATAAATGTTTATGCGGGCCAAGACCGTCCCGAGCAGAGTTGCGGTTATGAGAGGATTTTGTACTCCTCTCGGTAGATGTTTCGGTTGCCCAATGTGCTGTCATAATATTGTATAAACTTGGGGAAATCCATCTGGGACGTTTTCTGGTTGTATGAACCATGCTCACCATCCCTTTCATCCGCCTTACGCAGACGGCCTCGAACTCTTTTCGTACCACCGAGGTGATCAGAGGATCCCAGGTGTACGATTGCTTGAAATTGAGTTAAAAAATATTAGTATATATTTTTTATATTTTATTAAATATTTACACAATTTAAAAAAAAATACTTACCGCAAATTCTATAAAATATTTCTCCTGCCTCTCAGGAGGTACGACGGTCCAACTGTAGTACGGACCGTCAAATTTATTTTTCAAAATTTTAGCGATTTGACGAGTAATAGACCCGTTATCGCGGTCAAACCTAATATTTATTACAAAAATGTAAAATTATATTAATATAATTTAAATTTTAATAAATATTTATTAAAATAATTAGCTATTAATAAACATGCTTACCACGTTGTATTCGGAGCCGCATCTGGAGAAAGCACAGTCAAATACTGTTCGCGGCCCGGAGTTTGTAACAAACTATCAAGAGTGATAGTTTGTTCATCCGTTCCCGTTTCGCAATCGGGAATTTGTTCGTCCTCATGTTCATCCGATTCCTGAAACCGTGGAGGTGTTTGGGTTTCAGGAACGGAGTGAGGAACAAAATTGTATTGCGGAGGGAGCCGCGATGCCGCTCTATTAGCGGATGGTGAAGGGTTCGAGGAGGCCGAAGAGGTTCCTCGGCCGGAAGACGATCCGAAAGATCGTCTTCCACGACCTCTCAACGACCTACCACTACTTGCCATTTATAGAAATAGTGTTTTTTTAAAGTGTTTAGGAAGTGTTTTTGAGAGAGTTTTGTAAAGTAGTTTGAGAGATTTGTGAAAAATGAGGGAAAACCATCGGGTATTTATAGATTTTTTTGCGACCACGGATGTGGTCGCAAATCAGTGGCAAAATACCTGTGGTCGCAAATCAGTCGCAAATTTGCGACTGATTTGCGACTACCAATTAATTTGGTGGGAACCGAAAACGTTCAAACTCCCTCCAAATTAATTGGTAGTCGCAAATCAGTTGCAAATTTGCGACTGATTTGCGACCACAGGTACATTTATCAAAACTGTAATTGTGGTCGCAAATCGGTCGCAAATTTTGCGACTGATTTGCGACTACCAATTAATTTGGAGGGAGTTTGAACGTTTTCGGTTTTTTCAACCTCCCTCCAAATTAACTAGTAGTCGCAAATCAGTCGCATCTTTGCGAATTATTTGCGACCACAATTACATTTATCGAAACTGTAAATGTGGTTGCAAATCAGTCGCAAATTTGCGACTGATTTGTGACTACCAGTTAATTTAGTGGGAGTTTGAACGTTTTCGATTTTGTCAAAGTCCCACCAAATTAATTGGTGGTCGCAAATCAGTCGCTAATTAGCGACTGATTTGCGATTACATCAGCATTTCCGACTGATTTGCTACTGCACATAAATTTTTAGAATGTAGTCGCAAATCAGTCGCAAATAAGCGACTGATTTGCGACTACATGAAACTTTTTGTGACTGAAATGCGACCACATTGCCAAAGTAGTTGCAAAGTGGTGGCAAATCAGTCACAAATAATACCCTAAACCCTAAATTTTGAGATTTTGAGGAATGGATATAATTATATAAGATTGAGTCATTGATTATAAGTTATAAAAATTTCAATTGCTATGAAAACAATAACATTTCCCAAATTTTCAAATAATTTACCTAAATCCTTAACAAATTTACTTAACCTTATACTTCTTATATACATTCCAAATGTTATCTAAATATGAAATCATTACAAATATGGTTTTCAATATATGTTATCACTTCTAATGGTTAGTAGTCTTATAGAATAGAAATACAAGTTTTAAATATGGAAAATACTTAGGGAAAATGTGAATTTACCATATGTGGTCGCAAATCAGTCACAAATTGCACATAAATTTTTAGAATGTAGTCGCAAATCAGTCGCAAATTAGCGACTGATTTGCGACTACATTAAATTTTTGTGACTGAAATGCGACCACATTGCCAAAGCAGTTGCAAAGTGGTGGCAAATCAGTCTCAATTACTTAAAAAATCTATATTTATATGGATATTGGTAATACATTAAATTATATGAAAATCATATGTACAAAATACATAGCATAACTATATTTATTACATTTCTTCGTTCTCGTCATCATCTGAAGATGAAATATTACATTGAAATTCATCTTCTAGTTCCGCATCTCCGACATCGAAATCAATTTCTTCAGTATGGTTAACTGTATCGACCAACCGATCTACCTCTATCTCTTGAACATGCATTACGTCTTCATCATTTTCTTGTTGCAAAAGGCCAATCTCGTCTTTGTTTTTGTATTTCCCCAAAATGTTAGATCTTGGATTAACTTTCAGAACATTGAGCCATGTTTGTTTCGATGATGATTTTGTGTGTGGATAGGGAATATAACAAACTTGATCTGCTTGAGATGCTGATACATCGTACGTATTGAAATATAAATTAGTTAAATATTTGTAAGAAAAATATATAGTAAATTATTACCAAATACGTACGTACCGAGAATAAATGGTTCATATTTGTAGTATTTCCCCGATGATAAGACATCAACGACACCATTTTCCGACTTCCGAGTACCTCTCAAGGGTGTAGGATCGTACCATTCACATTTAAAAAGCGTGATCTTCAAATTTAGGAGTCCGACATACTCAAGTTGAATGATATCTGTTAAAATACCGTAGAAATCAGCTTCATCATATGCATCTGAGTAATTGTCCCCCTTAACACAAATACCGTAGTTACATGTCTTTCTTCTATGTCCATGTTTCTTCGTGTGGAACATATAACCTCTTGTAAAATACATCGGCCAAGTGGATGCTTTATTCATCGGACCTTGAACTAATTCTTGAGCCCATATAGGAAAGGCACGTGAATCTGTGGAACTGCATGAATTGACCTTTAATCATATATCAAAAATTAAACTTAATTAGTATTTCCAAATTAATAAATAAAATATATATATATATATATATATATGTCAAATAATAAATTAAACATACATAATCCCTAACCCATATGTGGAACTCTTCCTCTCTTTTAGATGAAATGTCATCTTCCGAAAGATATGGATACGTACATCGAATATGATCTTCAAACATGCTAGAACAGTAAATATTGAAAATTAATATATATTTCTTAATTCAATGAACTGAAATGTAATAAATACAATTAATTGTTTTTATATACGTACCTCTCTAGTGGCCGAAAATATTCACAATTCTGTAATACATATGCATGTGCATATTTATATTCTTTTTCGGAGATCCATATTTCTTTACATTTACCACTTGGACGACCCATGTGCGTAAATATATCCGGTACTCCGGGATCTGGATATACAGGCACGTCACCTTCATCGAATCTTGTAGACCTGTACATATATGGTTTATATATATTATATATATATTACTTATATATTATATAATAAAATAATTAATTCATAAACGTCATAACATGGTTACCTGTTTTTCGTGCGAATGTGTTCAGCAAAGTAATGTTCTGAGAAGTAAGATATCTCATCATTCACATATGATTCAACAATCGACCCTACAGCATAACGTTTGTTCTTCGCTTTGCTCTTAAGTTTTTTTAAAAACCTTTCAAATGGATACATCCACCTATATTGCACAGGTCCACCAAGTTCAGCTTCGTATGGTAGATGTACAGGAAGATGCTCCATGACGTCGAAAAATGAAGGCGGAAAGATCTTTTCCAAATTGCACAAAATTATGACTATATTTTCCTTCAGAATTTGGACACGGTTTTGTTGTAATGATCTGGAGCATAAATCATGGAAAAATCCTCCAATCCCTATATATATATATATATTAATTACCATCGACAATGAATTAGTTCAGGCAATTATTATTAATTTACGTATTTCCAATTAAAAATATAGTTATTACTATATTTACCTGATAATGCTAGATGAACGTTCCGTGGTAAAAGTTCTGCAAATATGAAAGGGAGAAGTCTTTCCATAAAAACATGGCAGTCATGGCTTTTCATGCCCGAAAACTTTAGTCCATCCATATCCACACAATTTGCTAAATCTGCCGCATAGCCATCCGGAAATTTGACATCATTTTTTAAACATTCCAATAACCGTTCTTTCGCTTTTTGGGTCAATCGAAATATAGGGAATGGAGCATTACCCCGACCATCCACGTGCAACTCTTTTCGAGAGCAAAACTTCACAATATCCAACCTTGACTTCACTGTATCTTTTGATTTCTCTTTCACATTCATAATAGTATTAATGATGTTATCGAAGAAATTCTTCTCTATATGCATCACATCAAGATTATGTCGAAGGTTAAGATCTGTCCAGTATGGCAACTCCCAAAATATACTTTCTTTGTGCCAATTATGCCAGCTGCCATAACCTTCTTCTTTACTTTCATGACCGTTTCCGCCGCACTCAAATGTTCTTAAAGGATTGACAGTTTTTATTCGCTCGTACAAAACTTGTTCACCTGTCAATGATTGTGGAGGACAGTCATTCAAAGCGTGCTTCCCTTTTAAAAAATTTGTTTTATTTTTCCGTAACGGGTGACCATTAGGAAGAAACCTTCGATGACAATCAAACCAACACGTCTTTCTCCCATTTGGTAATTGAAATGCCTTCGTATCATCCATACAAATTGGACAGGCCAGCCTTCCATGCATTGTCCATCCTGATAACATTCCATAAGCGGGAAAGTCGCTTATCATCCAAAGTAACACAGCTTTTAGATTAAAATTTTGGTTCAGCGATACATTGTATGCATCAACTCCGATAGACCATAATTCTTTCAACTCATCAATCAAAGGTCGTAGGAATATGTCCAGACTAGCACGCGGATGATTTGGCCCCGAATTCAAAATAGTTAGAAACAAATACTCTTTCTTCATACACATCTCCGGTGGCAAATTATATGGAGTGATAATCACCGGCCATAATGAATGATTACGAGACATCCCAAATGGGTTGAACCCATCAGTACATAAGCCAAGATAAACATTTCGAGATTCAGCAGCAAATCTAGGATGTAAATATTGAAAATTTTTCCACTCTGTAGCATCAGATGGATGACTCATTTCTCCATCTTCTGCTTCATGCTCTGCGTGCCACCTCATTGCCTCTGCGGTTTTCTCGCTTTGATACATTCTTTTAAGTCTATCACCTATAGGTAAATACCACATACGACTGAAAGGTATTCTCGTCCTGCCTTCGCTTGGCTTATACCGGGGGGAATCGCAAAATTTGCATTTTTTCAATTTCTCATCTTCTTTCCAGAATATCATACAATTTTTAACACACACGTCAATTGTATAAAACGGGAGGCCTAAATTTTGCATCAATTTTTCGGTTTCATAATATGAACCCGTCGCCTGATTCTCATCGGGTAAATATTCTGTAAATAGCTCCGCCCAAGAATCCATACATTTTTCTGGTAAATTAAAATCAGATTTGATGTTCATAAACCGAGCAGCTAAAGATAATTGTGAGTGCCCTTCATGACAACCATCATACAATGGATTTTTTGCAGCTTCTAACATGTTGTAAAACTTTTCTGCTTCTTCATTAGGCCGTTCTTCTTCATAATTATAATTATAATTTTCTTCGTTCTGATTATAGTACTGATGCTGATCATCAGTCGTTGTCTCACGAAATGCATCCGTCACCATTTCAACATATCTATTACCGGATATACCAACTGTTTCATCACTACTACAATCACGTCCCTGATTTCTTCGTACACCACCCCGACTAGTACTACTCGTCCCTAACTGAACATTCAGCTCTTCTCCATGTTTATACCAAATATAATAATTTGGCATAAACCCTCGACTATATAGATGACTCCATATTTTTTGTCCCGGAATAAATTTATCATTTTTGTAATTAATACAAGGACATAAAAACTTACCTCCACTACTTTGAGCTATAGGTTGACTACTTGCAAAATTCATGAACTGCTCCATGCCTTGTGCAAATTCCGCCGAGATATTTCTTGTTTCATTATCAATTCTTCTGTACATCCAATCTCTCGAATTGTTATAATTTCCCCACATGTTTTACAAAACTTTTTACTTTTGATTTCGCAAATGAGAGAATGGGATGGTGCATATATATACAACATTTTGCGACTACTTTGCGACTACTTTGCCACTGATTTGCCACTACTTTGCGACTACACCTATGTAGTCGCTTAAATGTCGTTATACCTAACTCGCACATGTTTTTTATGGCGGCACTTTGCCACCATTTTATGACTGCAGAGCCACTACATAGTCGCAAATTGCTCGCTATTTTGCGACTGATTAGCGACTACCACCTGATTTTCCATATGTACTCGCTAATCAGTTGCTATTTTGTGACTGATTAGCGACTATCAGGGTCAGTCTCAAAGCAGTCGCATCTCAGTCGCTAATTGGTTGCATATTGCGACTGATTTGCGACCACACTTATTGGTCACATATTTGCGACCAATTTGCGACTACTATTCCGTAGTCGCAAATTAGTCGCTAAACCATGGCAATTTTGGTCGCAATATTTGCGACCACGTATGTAGTCGCAAATTGTAGTCGCAAATTGGCAGTTTTCTTGTAGTGACATATGGTTGCGTTAGAGTTTTCTCTTGATGTTGTATTTATAAAGGTTTTTGCGAGTGGATGCATTTGAATTATACATTTTTATTTTATTTTCTTTTGTGTTATCGTCTTTTGTTATTATTGTGATCTTGCTATTGTTTTTCTTTTGTGTAGTCGTCTTTTGTTATTGTCGGGATTCTTATATGGTTTTAATGTTATGTATTTGTGATAGTCTCGTTTTCTTTTGCGTAACTTGTTTGTTTTGATATGTGTTTTTTTCAATTCATTAAAACTAAATTTCCCTCATAAATATGTTTCTAGTTTAGATTATAATTTTCCACGTAAAATTGCATGCAAAATCTATTTAAAATTGACATATAACAGTTAATCTTTTTTAAAAAATTATTTCAAAATATAAAAATTTGACATGTCATATTAATTTTTTTAATTATTATTACTATTTCAAAATATAAAAATTATACGTTGTATCCTAAATCTTAAAATCTTAAAAACAAATTCTTTTATTATTAATGATTTATTATCATGGTTTAATTTGGACTGATCACCTATATTAATGATTTTATTATTAATTGAACTGATAAAAACTTTAGTTTGATTTCTTGTAAAAAAACCAAGATGAACAAATTTCCCGAAAAGCGTTTGTGAATAAATTAAGATTTTCCAATAAAACTGATTAAACATCAACAGTTTTTTACTAATTATATTTTTCAATTAATGTTAAGAGAATTCAAATGCACACAAAAATATGTTTGATCATGGAAAAAATCAATTACTAATACGAAAATCAGAAATATTAAGAACCAAATATTTAATTTTACCATGTTCCCGGTAAAATGATATTTATTTGCGTAGATTTTTTTCTATGAACCTAAAATTTTTGAATGATCTTATTAAAGACGATCGGTTTTGAATGATCTTAATGCATCTATAAAAAGCTTTTGTTATTATATATATATATATGATTAATGTTTTTTGTGTTTAAAAAATAAAATAATATTTTTAAAAAATTTTATTCCAAATCTATCATTTTAAAATTAAAATTTTAAAAATATCACAGATAATTATATAAAAATACTTATTTACTCTAAATAAATGATAAATAAACATAAAATATTATATTTGGATTCATTTTTTCTAATTTAGAATTTAATTTTTTCTATTAAAATGAAGTTTTAATGTATTTTACTATTAAATTTATGATATTATTGGAAATTTAAACTAATGATGTTATTTTTGGAATAAAAACTTAGAAATGTATTATTTTAGACATTTTCCCTTTTTTATTCCTGAAATAGCATCATTATTTTAACGGTTGGATTATACTTATTACGTCAGATTATACCTATTATGTTCATATATTAACGGTTTGGAACCAGTTGGATGTAAAACTTAATCCAAAGCTAAATTTATGTATCAATCTAGATTTTTAATCTAGGAATTTATTCAATTTCGTCGGATTATACCTATTACGACGGATTATATCTATTACGTCGGATTATACCTGTTACGTTGGATTATACTTATTACATTGGATTATACCTATTACGCTGGATTATACCTATTATGTTCATATATTAACGGTTTGGAACCAATTGGATAGAAAAATTAATCCAAAGCCAAATTTATGTATAAATCTAAATTTTTAATCTTGGAATTTATTCAATTTCGTCGGATTATACCAATTACGTTGGATTATATCTATTACGTCATATTATACTTATTATGTCGGATTATACCTATTACGTCGGATTATACATATTATGTTCATATATTAACGGTTTGAAACCAATTGGATATAAAATTAATCCGAAGCCAAATTTATGTATAAATCTAGATTTTTAATATTAGAATTTATTCAATTTCTTAATGGAGTTCTAGTAATTTTTATAGTGAATTTAATATTTAACATTTTATGGGTCAATAATATAATTTTTTTTGTTGGGAGGGTGTTTATTCCTTCTTGGATTTGTAACACTTTTCTTAGTCAATGAAATAAAAATATATATAACATTATACTTTTGGTAGTAATAAGTATCTAAATTAAATAAATACTTTGTGGAAATATATTTCTAGTAATTTTCATAGATATAAGTATATTAGATTTTGATTTTTGAGATTTGTTTTGTTATAGAAAATATATAATATAACACATTTAATTTTATAGATGATCACTGATTTTTAAATGGCTGCTAAATAGTATTTATATGTTGTCTTTTGCATTTCTTTTGATTTAGAAAAACAAATTTGTCATATTATACCTACTATGTTAGATTATACCTACTAAGTATATGTATTATACCTACTATGTTAGATTATACCTACTAAGTTGGGTTATACGTATTACATCGGATTATACATATTACAACTAATTATATCTAGTATATTTATATCTTAATATTTCTGAACCAAAAATATTGGACATAAGAGTTATTCCAGAGCCAAATTTTATGGATAAATCTACACTTTATAATCTCGAAATTTATTCAATTTCTTAATGGAGTTCTAGTAATTTTTATAGTGAGTTTAATATTTATTTTTTTATGAGTCAGTAATATAATCTTTTGTTGGGAGAGTGTTTATTCTTTCCGGGTTTGTAAATCTCTTCTAAGTCAATGAAATATATATATATATATATATATATAATATTAGATATTTGTTCGTAATAAGTATATAAATTAAATAAATACTTTTTGTAAATAGATTTCTAGTAATTTTCATAGATATAACTATATTAGATTTTGATTTTCAAAAATTTTTAATAGAAAATATATGTTATAAAAATATTCGAACAGAAATGAAATGGGAACATATAGTAAATTCGTTTACAAAATAAAAATTACATAAAATAGTATTAGGTTAGGAATAATCATAATAACATAATATTAAAGAAAGACTATTGAAGAAGCTGTTTGAATTGTATAACTTTTGGTGTAGAGTTTAGGAATCCTAAAAGGAAAATATCTCAAGCAGATAATCACATGAATGCAAATCACACGATTCATACCCAAAATATTTGTTTATCTTAAAATTACCAACTGTCAATCTTAAAAATGCCAACTATCAATCTTAAAAATGCCAACTGTCAATCTAAAAAATGCCAACTGTCATACTTCATATTATTACTTAAAAAGTGGTCAATTTCAAATAGAAATGTCTAAAAATAGAAAAATATGTGAAAATATCCACAGGTAACCACATATTCAAAAATCATAATAATAATGTATATGCTTAAAATAAATTCATCAAAATCATCTAAAAATTAGTTAAAATTCAAACTACATATATAAAAATTATAAATTCTGATTTTATTCTTTGAATTGATAGATTATATTTTAATATATTTTCCATTAATCAAATGTGTTTTAATTCTAAGATAAGTGCCACATATATATTATTGAATAATATAATTATATTAATTGCTGGTTTCTGAAAATCAACACATAAATACATGCATCTACCATCAATAGATATAGTATGTTAATAGATTTTCTTAAATTATATTTCTTGTTAGCAACAGATAAATACATGTATCTACTATCAATTTACCAAATCTCGAATCTGCCTTTAAAAATATAATAATTAATTCATAATTCAAGATTTTTTACTATCTCATTCACTAAGTGTATTTTTACTCAACTAATCTTTTGATTACTTGTAAACGAGATTTCATAAGAACAAATGCTACAAGATTTGATTTAATAACACATTTCACATTATTTAGTTGTTAAATTATTTCTTAGAAATATATTCATTATACAAATTAGTTATTTATAAATTGATAAACTAAAAATAAAATGTATAATTTCAATACTTATAGGTATATACATATACTTGCATTCTACTATCATTAATGAAATATGCAATGGGTGAGACTTAAATATTATAAATATATTGTTTAAAATAATAATAAATATGTTTTATAAATGTATTTGTTTCAATTTATTAGTTTACAAGTAAAAAAAATTCTATTCAAAGTCTTCAAAAAGAATTACATAAATGTATTGAATATAAATTTTGACCTACTAATAAAAAAAGTTTTCGAGATTATCCAAATGCCATCCTGTTTATTATCGGATAAGTGAGTAAAAAAATAATAATATAAATATATTTACAATTTTATTAGATGTAATTATCAATTATTTTATTTATTTAAAATTAATGCCTTTTATTTAAAAAAAGACAAATTTTTGTACCCCTTCATCACTATATAACACCACAACACATCCCCAAACACAACAAACAAACAAAACAAAACACAAACAAAACAAAACACAAAAACAAAACAAAACACAACAAAGCACAAAGAAAGAAAAAACATGACAAGGAAGAAGGTGGAACTTGCTTACATTTCCAGCGATTCGTCGAGGAAAGCAGCATTTAAGAAAAGAAGTAAAGGTTTGATCAAAAAAGTGAACGAACTTTCGACTTTATGTGGTGTTTCTGCATGTGCAATAATTTACAGTCCATATGATTCAAATCCTGAAGTGTGGCCATCGAATTCCGGTGTTGAGAGGGTAATATCGAAATTTAGGGCGTTACCAGAGATGGATCAGCAAAAGAAAATGGTGGATCAAGATTCTTTTATCAGACAAAGGATAGCAAAATCGTCCGATCAATGAAAGAGAGTGAGGAAAGAAAACCGAGAGATGGAAATGACTGAAATTATGTTCCAATCTTTGATCGGAAAAATGAACATGTTTCCAATGAATATTATGGATCTTAATGACTTAGGTTATTTGATCGACCAATTTCTTAAAGAACTTAATCACAAGATTGAGATTTCTGAAAGTTCTGGTATGGAGATCGGTGAATCTTCAAATGCTGTTGTTGGTTCTCTTCAAAGAACTGGACCTATAGCGGTTGCAGCGACGACTGGTATGGAGATCGGTGAATCTTCAAATGCCCCAACCGGTACTATTATCGAGTTTGGTTGTTCTTCATCTTCTGCAGCAGCTGGTGCAACTTTCTTCAACTCTTTTCACCAACAAAACCCATTTGTTCACTCAATGGGTCCATATGCCAATATGAATCAGAACCAAAACCAACAACAATGGTTTATGGAGATGATGAACCATCCTGAGCAAATGGGTTTACTACACATGGATGATATTAACTACCAGGACCACCCCCACCACCTATTGCCGATCCCTAGCCATTCGAGCACTTTTGGCACCACCACCGTTTCTCCCACGGTCGGGGCAAACAATATCTTTCCTGTTACTGGTCCAAATAATACCAATAACATATGATTCCCTTAGAGTTTTCTCTTGATGTCGTATTTACAAAAGATGTTGCTAGTGGGTGCATTTGAATTATACATTTCTATTTTATTTTCTTTTGTGTTGTCGTCTTTTGTTATTATTGTATCTTGCTATTATCTTTCTTTTGTGTTATCGTCTTTTGTTATTGTCGGAATTCTTATATGGTTTTAATGTTATGTATTTTTGATAGTTTCGTTTTCTTTTGCGTAACTTGTTTGTTTTGATATGTGTTTTTCTTTCAATTCAATTAAACTAAATTTCCCTCATATATATGTTTCTATTTTAGATTATAATTTCCCGCGAAAAAATTGCATGCAAAATCTATTTAAATTTGACATATAACATTAACATTTTTAAAAGATTTTATTTCGAAATATAAAAAAATTTTGTGTCATATTAAAACAAATTTTCTAAATTATTATTTCAAAATATAAAAATTATACATTGTATCCTAAACCTTAAATCTTAAAATTCTTTTTGCGTTAATACCGTTTGTTATCGTTAAAGTTTTTTTATAATGTCGGGATGATTATATATGGTTTTAATGTTATGGATTTATGATACTCTTGTTTTTTTACCTAACTTGTTTGTTTTGATATGTTTTTTTTCAATTCATTAAAATTAAATTTCTCTCATAAATATATTTCTATTTTATATTATAATATTCCGCAAAAAAAATTTCATGCGGAATCCATTTAATTTTGACATATAGCTCTTAACTTTTTTAAAAGTTATTACGAAATAGAAAAATTTGACATGTCACATTAAAACAAAATTTTTAGTTATTATTTACAAATATAAAAATTATGCATTTTACCCTAAACCCTAAAATTTAAACGTTTTTTGTGTTGATATCATTTGTTATCGTTAAAGAAAAAAAACTTTAGTTATTATTGTTTGAAATATAAAAATTATGCTTTGCAATTTTTTTTGCTTTTTGTGCTGATGTCTTTTTTACAAGTTATGTAAACAAAAATTTTTCTCTTGTTTTCTTTTTATGTAAATTGTTTACTTTATGTATTTTTCTTTTTTGTCAATTCAATAAAACTAAATTTCTCTCATAAATATTTTTCTACTTTATAATATTAGAGTTCCCGTAGAAATTTTTTTCGCCGAATCCGTTTAAAGTGTTTAAAAGATTTATTTCAAAATATAAAAATTTGGCGTATCACATTTTAAAAATTTTCTTAATTATTATTTTTTGAAGTATAAAAAATTATACATTTCAATTTTCTTTGCTTTTGTGTTCACATCTTTTTATTGTTATGGTTTTGTTATATTGTCGGAATGACTATATAAATTTTTAATATTTTAGATTTGTAGTACTCTCGTTTTATTATTTTACGTAATTTATTTGGTTTTATGTATGTTGGACATTTTTCCAATTCAATGAAACTAATAAAAGTTTCTCATAAATATGTTTCTATTTTATATTGGAAAAATTCCCATGGAATCCATTTATTTTGACGTCTGATAATTAAAATTTTTAAAAGATTTGTTTTAAAATATAAAAATTTGACCAGTCATATTTAAAAATATTAATTACTATTATTTCGAAATATAAAAATATACATTGCAATTTTTTCTTTTGTTTGATGTATTTTGTTATTATTATGGTTTTGTTTCATATTTGGGATGATTATATATTGTTTTAATGTTATGGATTTGTGATTCTCTCACTTGCTTTCTTTTTATGTAGCATTTTTGGTTTGAAATGTGCTTTTTTTTTCTTTCAATTCAATGGAATAAAATTTCTTTCATAAATATATTTCTATTTTATATTAGAAGAGTTTCTGCAAAAAGAGTTTCCATGGAATTTGTTTAAATAAGATGTATAACCGTTAAAGTTTTAAAATATTTCATTCAAAGTAAAAACTTTAACGTGCCACATTTAAAATAAAACTTTTTACTTATTATTATATAAATATAAAAAATTATAAATTGTAATTTTCTTTTATTTTGTATTATTTGTTTAAATTGTTTTTGGAATTATTGAATATGATTTTAATATTATAACTTTGTGATCTTCTCGTTTTCTTTTTATGTAATTTGGTTGTTTTGATGTGTATTTATGTTTTTTCAATTCAATGGAAATCAGTTATCTCATAAATATGCTTTTAATTTATTTTAGAAGAGTTCCGCAAAAAGAGTTACCACATAATCCGTTAATATTTAAAGTATAACTCTTAAGGGTTTTAAAAGATTTGTTTCAAAATATAAAAAATTAACATGTCACATTAAAAATAAAATATTTTAGTTTATTATTGAAAAATATAAAATATAAAATTGCTATTTTCTTTTATTTTTTTGTCATCTTTTGTTATTATGATTTTTTACTGTCGGGATGATTATAAATAAATTTAATGTTATAAATCGATTTGTGGTATTCTTGTTTTCTTTTTACATAACTTTTTTAGTTATATTTGTTTGTTTTTTTTTCAATTCAATAGAACTAAATTTCTTTCATAAATATGTTTTTATTTTACATAGAAAAAGTTTCCGAGAAAAAACGCTTCCGCGGAATCCTTTTAAATTTGACTTATAAAAAGTTTTTATAATATTTGTTTCGAAATATAAAAATTTGACGTGTCACATTTAAAACAAAAATATTTTAACTATTTTTTAATCTATTTTTTTATAATATATGTCATGAGTCAATAACTAACATTTTTTCTACAACTATGTTAATGATCTATAAAGATTCTTTTATCGAACCAAGGATAGCAAAAGCATTCGATCAATGGAATATACAGAGAAAAGAAAACCGAAAGATGAAAATGACTGAAGTTATGTTCCAATCTTTGATTGGAAAACTGAGCATGTTTCAAATGAATATTATGCATCTTAATTATTTAGGTTATTTGATTGACCAATATATTAAAGAATTTAATCGCAATATTGAGTTTTTTGTAAGTTCTGATATGGAGATCGGTGAATCTTCAAATGTTGTTGCTGCTTCTTTTCAAAGAACCGGACCTATAGCGGTTGGGACGGCGGCTGGTATCGAGATCGGTGAATCTTCAAATACCCCAACCGGTACTATTACCAAGTTGGGTTCTTCTTCATTTTCCGCAGCTGGTGCAACTTTTTCAACTATTTTCACCAACAAAACCCATTTCTTCACTCAATGGGTCCATATGCCAATTTGAATGAGAACCAAAACCAATAACAATGGTTATGGAGATGATGAACCATCCTGTTCAAATGGGTTTACCATACATGGATGATATTAACCACCAGCATCAGCACCACCCGCAGCACCTATCTCAGATCCCTAGCCATTAGAGCACTTTCGGCACAACCATCGTTTTGCCCGCCGTCGGTATAAGCAATATCGTCCCTGTTACTGGTCCAAATAATACAAATTACATATGGTTCCCTTCGAGTTTTTTCTTGATTTGGTATTTACAAAAGTTTTTGCCAGTACGTGCATTTGAATTATATATTTCTATTTTATTTTATTTTGTGTTGTCATCTTTTGTTATTGTTGTGACTATTGTCTTTCTTTTGTGTTGTCATCTTTTTTGTTATTATTATGATCTTGTTATTGTCGGGATTCTTATATATGGTTCTAATGTTATGGATTTGTGATAGTCTCATTTTCTTTTGAGTAACTTCTTTGTTTGATATGTGTTTTTTTTCAATTCATTAAAACTAAATTTCTCTCATAAATATGTTTTTATTTTAGATTATAACTTAACGAGAAAAGTTGGATGCGAAATCTATTTAAAATTGACATATAACCGTTAAATTTTATTAAAAAATTTATTTCGAAATATAAAAATTTGATGTGTCACATAAAATATTTTTTTAATTATTATTATTATTTCAAAATAGAAAAATTATACGTTGTATCCTAAACCTTAAATTTAAAAAAATTCTTCTTTTGTGTTGATACCGTTTGTTATCGTTAAAGTTTTGTTAATTTGTCACGATGATTATATATGATTTTAGTATTATGGATATATGATACTCTCGTTTTGTTTTACGTAACTTATTTTTTTATATGTTTTTTTTTCAATTCACTAAAACTAAATTTTTCTCATAAATATATTTCTATTTTATATTATAACTTCCCACGAAAAAATTTCACGCGGAATCGATTTGAATTTGACATATAATTTTAATGTTTTTAAAATATTTTATTTCAAATTATAAAAATTTGATGTATCACATGAAAACAAAATCTTTTAGTTATTATTGTTTCGAAATATAAAAATTATACATTCTACCCTAAATCCTAAATTTTAAACTGTTTTTTTTGTTGATATCGTTTGTTATAGTTAAAATTTTTTATATGTCTGGATGATTATATATGGTTATAATGTTACGGATTTGTACTACATTTGTTTTGTTTTTACATAATTGTTTGATTTATATGTGTTTGTCTTTTTTTTTAATTCAATAGAGCTAAAATTTCTCTTATAAATATGTTTCTACTTATATTAGAAGAGTGTTCACGAAAAGAGTTCCCGTGAAATCTGTTTAAATTTGACGTATAATTTTTAATTTTTTAAAAAGATTTTATTCAAAAGTGAAATTAAAATTTGACGTGTCACATTGAAAATACAAATTTTTAGTTATTATTTTTTGAAATATAAAAATTATGCATTGATATTTTCTTTTCTTTTTGTGTTGACATCTTGTTTTACAAGTTATCTAAATCTTTATACATAAAGTTTTTAGTTTCTATGTTGTCTTTTGTGTAAATTCAATGAAACTATATTTCTCTCATAAATATGTTCCTACTTTATATTAGAAGAGTTACCGCGAAAAAATATCCACATAATCCGTTTAAAGTGTTGAAAAGATTTATTTCAAAATATAAAAATTTAACGTATCACATTTTGAAAAGTTTCTTAATTATTATTGTTTGAAGTATAAAAAAATTATACATTTCAATTTTCTTTTGTTTTGGATTGACATCTTTTTTGTTGTTTTGGTTTTGTTATATTTTCAAAATGATTATATAAGTTTTTAATATTTTGAACTTGCTGGTACTCTCGTTTTATATTTTATGTAATTTGTTTAGTTTGATGTGTGTTTGAAATTTTTTTTTAATTCAATGGAAGTAATAAATTTTCTCCTAAATATGTTTCAATTTCCCGTGGAATCCGTTTAATTTGACGTATAATCGTTAAAATTTTTAAACGATTTGTTTCATGGAATAAAAATTTGACCTGTCATATTTAAAGAAGTTTAGTTACTATTATTTCAAGATATAAAAATATACACTGCAATTTTTTTCTTTTGTGTTGATGTATTTTGTTATTATTATGGTTTTGCTACATTGGTGGGATGATTATATATAGTTCTAATGTTATGGATTTGTTATAATCTCAACTCGTTTTTGGTTTGAAATTGTTTTTTTTTTAAATTCAATGGAATTAATTTTTTTATAAAGATGTTTCTATTTTATATTAGAAGGATTCCCCCAAAAAAAGTTTCTACAGAATCCGTTTAAATGGGATGTATAACCATTAAAATTTAAAAATATTTCATTCAAAGTAAAAAATTTAACGTGTCACATTTAAAACAAAATATTTTTACTTATTATTTTTTAAATATAAAAATTATAAATTGAAATTTTCTTTTGTTTTGTGTTATTTTTTTTATTTTTATCAAAATTATTATATATGATTTTAATATTATAAATTTTTGGTACTCTCGTTTTCTTTTTATGTAATTTGGTTGTTTTGAGATGTATTTGTCTTCTCTTCAATTCTATGAAAATCAGTTATCTCATAAATATGTTTATAATTTATTTTAAAAGAGTTTCTGCTAAAAGAGTTAATATTTGAAGTATAACCCTTAGGGGTCTTAAAAGATTTGTTTCAAAATATAAAAAATTAACATGTCAAATTAAAAACAAAATATTTTAGTTTATTATTTAAAAATATAAAATTATAAATTGCTTTTTTCTTTTGTTTTCTTTTGTCATCTTTTGTTATTATGATTTTTTTACTGTCGGGATGATTATATATGATTTTAATGTTATAGATTAATTTGTGCTATTCTCGTTTTATTTTAACGTAACTTATTCGGTTATATGTGCTTGTTTTTTTTCAATTCAATGGAACTAAATTTTTTTCATAAATATGTTTATATTTTAAATAAAAAGAGTTTCCGCAAAAGAAAAGCTTCCATGGAATCCATTTAAATTTGAATTATGAAAAGTTTTTAAAATATTTTTTGAAATATAAAAATTTGACCTATCACATTTAAAGCAGAAATATTTTAATTATTCTTTTAAATCTAATTTTTTATAATATATGTCATCAGTCACTAAGTAACATTTTTTCTAAAACTATCTTTATGGTCTATAAATATTCTTTTATCAGACAAACGATAACAAAAGCATCCGATCAGTGGAGGAGACAGAGGAAATAAAACCGAGAGATGAAAATGACTATAGTTATGTTCCAATATTTTATCGGAAAAACGAGCATGTTTCAAATGAATATTATGGATCTTAATGATTTAGGTTATTTGATCGACCAATATCTTAAATAACTTAATCGCAAGATTGAGATTTTTGAAAGTTCTTGTCTGGAGATCGGTGAATCTTCAAATGTTGTTGCTACTTCTTTTCAAAAAACCGCCTATAGCGGTTGTGGTGGCGGCTGGTATGGAGAGCGGTGAATCTTCAAACGCCCCAGCCGGTACTATTACCGAGTTTGGTTCTTCTTCATCTTCTGCAGCAGCTAGTGCAACTTTTTTCAATTCGTTTTCACAACAAAACCCATTTCTTCATCCAATGGGTCCATATGCCAATCTGAATCAAAACCAAAACCAACAACAATGGTTTATGAAGATGATGAACCATCTTGAGCAAATGGGTTTACCATACATGGATGATATTAACTACTAGTACCACCCCCACCACCTATCGCAGATCCCTAGCCATTCGAGCACTTTCGGCACCATCACCGTTTCGCCCACCGTCGGCACAAACAATATCTTCCCTGTTACTGGTCCAAATAATACCAATAAGATATGGTTCCCTTAGAGTTTATGTGGTATTTATAAAGGCTTTTGCCAATGGATACATTTGAATTATACATTTCTATTTTATTTTCTTTTGTGTTGTCGTTTTTTGTTATTGTTGTGATCTTGCTATTGTCTTTCTTTTGTGTTATCTTCTTTTGTAATTGTCGGGATTCTTATATGGTTTTAATGTTATGTATTTGTGATAGTCTCGTTTTCGTTTGCGTAACTTGTTTGTTTTGATATGTGTTTTTGTTTCAATTCAATTAAACTAAATTTCCCTCATATATATATGTTTCTATTTTAGATTATAATTTCGTGTGAAAAAATTGCATGTGAAATCTATTTAAATTTGACATATAACCGTTAACATTTTTAAAAGATTTTATTTCAAAATATAAAACTTTTGACGTTTCATATTAAAATTTTTTTATAAATTATTATTTCAAAATATAAAAATTATACATTGTATCCTAAACCTGAAATCTTAAAATTATTTTTGCGTTAATACCGTTTGTTATCGTTAAACTTTTGTTATAATGTCGGGATGATTATATATGGTTTTAATGTTATGGATTTATGATACTCTTGTTTTCTTTTACCTAACTTGTTTGTTTTGATATGTTTTTTTTTCAATCATTAAAACTAAATTTCTTTCATAAATATATTTATATTTTATATTATAATTTCCCACGAAAAAATTTCATACGGAATCCATTTAATTTTGACATATAACTCTTAACGTTTTTAAAACTTATTTCGAAATATAAAAATTTGATGTGTCACATTAAAACAAAATCTTTTAGTTATTATTTACAAATATAAAATTATATATCTTACCATAAACCCTAAACTTTAAACATTTTTTTGTGTTGATATCATTTGTTATCGTTAAAATTTTATTATATTGTCAAGATGATTATATATGGCTATAATGTTATGGATTTGTACTACACTTTTTTCTTTTTACGTAATTTTTTTATTTATATGTGTTTGTCTTTTTTGTCAATTTAGTGGAACTAAATTTCTCTTATAAATATGTTTCTATTTATATTAGAAAAGTTTTCGCAAAAATAGTTCCAGTGGAATTCGTTTAAATTTGAAGTATAACCGTTAGTTTTTTTATAAGATTTGTTTCAAAATATAAATTAAAATTTGACATGTCATTTTAAGAAAAAAAATTTAGTTATTATTGTTTGAAATATAAAAATTATGCTTTGCAATTTTTTTTTCTTTTTGTGCTGATGTGTTTTTTTACAAGTTATGTAAACAAAATTTTTTCTCTTGTTTTCTTTTTACGTAAATTGTTTAGTTTATATGTATTTGTCTTTTTGTCAATTATATGAAACTAAATTTCTCTCATAAATATTTTTCTACTTTATATTATAAGATTTCCCATGGAAAATATTTTTGCAGAATCCGTTTAAAATGTTTAAAAGATTTATTTCAAAATATAAAAATTTGGCGTATCACATTTTGAAAATTTTCTTAATTATTATTTTTTGAAGTATAAAAAATTATACATTTCAATTTTTTTTGCTTTTGTGTTCACATCTTTTTATTGTTATGGTTTTGTTATATTGTCGGAATGACTATATAAATTTTTAATATTTTAGATTTGTAGTACTCTCGCTTTATTATTTTACGTAATTTGTTTGGTTTGATGTGTTCCCGTGAAATCCGTTTAAATTTGACGTATAACAGTTAATTTTTTAAAAAGATTTTATTCAAAAGTTAAATTAAAATTTGACGTGTCACACTGAAAAAAAAACTTTTTTAGTTATTATTGTTTGAAATATAAAAATTATGCATTGCAATTTTCTTTCTTTTTGTGTTGATGTCTTTTTTTACAAGTTATGTTAACAAAATATTTCTCTCGTTTTCTTTTTACGTAAATTGTTTAATTTATATGTATTTGTATTATTTGTCAATTTAATAAAACTAAAATTTTCTCATAAATATTTTTCTACTTTATGTTAAAAGAGTTTACGTGGAAAATGTTTTCGTACAATCCGTTTAAAGTGTTTAAAAGATTTATTTCAAAATATAAAAATTTGACCTATCATGTTTTGAAAAATTTCTTAATTGTTATTTTTTGAAATATAAAAAATGATACATTTCAATTTTATTTTCTTTTGTGCTCACATTTTTTTTTATTGTTTTGGTTTTGTTATATTGTCCGAATGACTATATAAAGTTTTACTATTTTGGACTTGTAGTACTCTCTTTTTATTTTTTTATGTAATTTATTTGGTTTGATGTGTGTTTGACATTTTTTCAATTCAATGGAACTAATAAAATTATTATATTTAATCAAAATATAATATGTACTATATTATATATTTATTGTCTAAAATAAATTTTATTTTTATTTTATATATTTAAAATTAAGAAAAATTATATTTTAATTTTTAATATATTTACGTTTTTATTTTAAAATTTAACACGAGAAAAACAACATTTAGGAAAAGAAGTAAATGTTTGATCAAGAAAGTGAACGAACTTTCGACTTTATGTGGTGTTTCTGCATGTGCAATAATTTATAGTCCATATGATTCAAATCCTCAGGTGTGGCCATCGAATTCCGATGTTGAAAGGGTAATATCGGAATTTAGGGCGTTACCGGAGATGGATCAGCAAAAAAAATGGTGGATCAAGATTCTTTTATCACACAAAGGATAGCAAAAACGTCCAATCAGTGGAAGAGACTGAGTAAAGAAAACCGAGAGATGGAAATGATTGAAATTATGTTCCAATCTTTGATCGGAAAAATGAGCATGTTTCCAATGAATATTATAGATTTTAATGACTTAGGTTATTTGATCGACCAATATCTGAAAGAACTTAATCACAAGATTGATATTTCTGAAAGTTCTGGTATGGAGATCGGTGAATCTTCAAATACTGTTATTGCTTCTCTTCAAAGAACTGGATCTATAGCGGGTGCGGCGGCGGCTGGTATGGAGATTGGTGAATCTTCAATCGTCCCAACTGGTACTATTACCGAGTTTGGTTCTTCTTCATCTTCTACAGCAACTGGTGCAACCTTTTTCAACTCTTTTCACCAACAAAACCCATTTATTCACCCAATGGATTCATATGCCAATCTGAATCAGAACCAAAACCAACAACAATGGTTTATGGAGACGAGGAACCATCCTGAGCAAATGGGTTTACCTTTCATCGACGATATTAACCATCAACACAATCCCCACCACCTAGAAGAGATCCCTAGACATTTGGCCGCCTTCGGCACCACCACCGTTTCGGCCACCGTCGGCACAAGCAACATCTTCCCTGTTATTGGTCCAAATAATACCAATAACATATGGTTCCCTTAGAATTTTTTCTTGATTTGGTATTTACAAAGGCTTTTGCCAGTGCGCGCATTTGAATTATACATCTCTATTTTATTTTATTTTATTTTGTGTAGTCGTCTTTTGTTATTGTTGTGATCTTGTTATTGTCTTTTTTTTGTATTGTCGTTTTTGTTATTATTATGATATTGTTATTTTCGGGATTCTTATATATTCTCATTTTCTTTTGAATAGTTTGTTTGTTTTGATATGTGTTTTTTATTCATTAAAACTAAATTTTCCTCATAAATATGTTTCTATTTTAGATTATAATTTCCCGCAAAAAATTGCATGCAAAATTTACTTAAAATTGACATATAACTGTTAATGTTTTCAAAAAAAATTATTTCGAAATATAAAAATTTGACATGTCACATTAATTTTTTTTAATTATTATTATTATTTTAAAATATAAAAATTATACATTATATCTTAAACCTTAAATCTTAAAAAAAAATTCTGCTTTCGTGTTGATACCGTTTGTTATCGTTAAAGTTTTTTTATAATGTCAGGATGATTATATATGGTTAATGTTATGGATTTATGATACTCTCGTTTGTGTTACGTAACCTTTTTGTTTTGATATGTTTTTTAATTCACTAAAACTAAATTTCTGTTATAAATATATTTCTATTTTATATTATAATTTACTGCGAAAAAGTTTCATGCGAAATCCATTTAAATTTGACATATAACTTTTAACGTTTTTAAAATATTTTACTTCAAAATATAAAAATTTGACGTGTCACATTAAAACAAAATCTTTTAGTTATTAGTGTTTCGAAATATAAAAATTATACATTGTACCCTAAACCCTAAATTTAAAAAAAAATTTGGATTGATATCTTTTGTTATCGTTAGAATTTTGTTATATTGTCAGGATGATTATATATGGTTATAATGTTATGAATTTGTACAACATTCGTTTTGTTTTTACGTAGTTGTTTGATTTATATGTGTTTATCTTTTTCTGTCAATTCAATGGAACTAAATTTCTCTTATAAATATGTTTCTACTTATATTAGAAGAGTTTCCACGAAAAGAGTTCCCGCAAAATCTGTTTAAATTTGACGTATAACCGTTAATTTTTTAAAAATATTTTTTTTCAAAATGTAAATTAAAATTTGATGTGTCATATTAAAAACTATTTTTTAGTTACTATAGTTTGAAATATAAAAATTATGCATTGCAATTTTCTTTTTTTGTGTTGTATTTTTTGTCAATTCAATGAAAATATATTTCTCTCATAAATATGTTTCTACTTTATATTAGAAAAGCTCTCATGGAAAAAGTATCCACATAATCCGTTAAAAGTGTTTAAAATATTTATTTTAAGATATAAAAATTTGACGTATCACATTTTGAAAAATTTCTTAATTATTATTGTTTGAATTATAAAAAAATTATACATTTCAATTTTCTTTTGTTTTGTGTTGACATTTTTTTGTTGTTTTTGGTTTTGTTATATTTTCAGAATGATTATATAAATTTTTAATATTTTAGACTTGCTGGTACTATCATTTTATTTTTATTTAATTTGTTTGGTTTGATGTGTGTTTGACATTTTTTCTAAATCAATGGAAGTAATAAAATTTTCTCATAAATATGTTTTTATTTCCCATGGAATCCGTTTAATTTGACGTATAATCTTAAGATTTTTAAAAGCTTTGTTTCAAAATATAAAAATTTGATTTATCATATTTAAAAAATATTTTAATTACTATTATTTCAAAATATAAAAATATAAACTGCAATTTTTTTCTTTTGTGTTGATGTATTTTGTTATTTTTATGGTTTTGCTACATTTTTGGGATGATTATATATAGTTCTAATGTTATGAATTTGTTATACTCTCAACTCGTTTTTTGTTTGAAATGTGTTATTCTTTTTTTTAAAATTCAATGGAATTAAATATCTTTCATAAATAAATTTTATTTTATATTAAAAGAATTCCCAAAAAATAGTTTCCATTGAATCCATTTAAATGGGATGTATAACCGTTAAAATTTTAAAATAGTTTATTCAAAGTAAAATATTTAACGTGTCACATTTAAAACAAAAAATTTTACTTATTATTATTTAAATATAAAAATGATAAATTGTAATTTTCTTTTGTTTTGGGTTATTTTTTTTATTTTTTTCAAAATTCTTATATATGATTTTAATATTATAAATTTTTGCTCTCGTTTTGTTTTTATGTAATGTGGTTGTTTTGATATGTATTTGTCTTTTCTTCGATTCAATGAAAATCAGTTATCTCATAAATATGTTTTTCATTTATTTATAAGAGTTCCCACGAAAAGAGTTGCCACATAATCCGTTAATATTTGAACTATAACCCTTAAGGGTTTTAAAGATTTGTTTTAAAATATAAAAAATTAACATGTCACATTAAAAAAAATATTTTAGTTTATTATTTAAAAATATAAAATTATAAATTGCTCCTTTTTTTGTTTATTATGATTTTTTTATTGGTGGGATGATTATATATGATTTTAATGTTATAGATCGATTTGTGATATTCTCGTTTTCTTTTTACGTAACTTATTTGGTTATATGTGTTTGTTTTGTTTCCATTCAATGGAACTAAATTTCTTTAATAAATATGTTTTAGTTTATATAAAAAGTTTTTGAGAAAAAAATCTTTTGCGGAATCTGTTTAAATTTGACTTAAAAAAGTTTTTAAAATATTTGTTTCGAAATATAAAAATTTGACGTGTCACATTTAAAACAAAAATAATTTAACTATTCTTTTAAATCTAATATTTTTATAATATATGCCATCAGTCACTCAGTAACATTTTTTTCTAAAGCTATGTTAACGATCTATAAAGATTCTTTTATCAGACAAATGATAGCAAAAGCGTGTGATCAATAGAAGTGACAGAGGAAAGAAAATCGAGAGATGAAAATGACTGAAGTTATGTTCCAATCTTTGATCAGAAAAATGAGCATGTTTCAAATGAATATTATGGATCTTAAGGATTTAATTTATTAGATCGACCAATATCGTAAAGAACTTAACCGCAAGATTGAGATTTCTGTAATTTTTGGTATGGAGATCAGTAAATCTTCAAATGTTGTTGATATTTCTCTTCAAAGAACCGGACCTATAGCGGTTGCGGAGACGACTGGTATGGAGATCTGTGAATCTTCAAATGCCCCAACCGGTACTATTATCGAGTTGGGTTCTATTTCATCTTCTGGTGCAATTTTCTTCAAATCTTTTCACCTACAAAACCCATTTCTTCACCCAATGGATCCATATGTCAATCTGAATCAGAACCAAAACCAACAACAATGGTTTATGGCGATGATAAACCATTCTGATCAAATGGGTTTACCATACATGGATGATATTAACCACCAGCACCACCCCCACCACCTAGAGCAGATCCCTAGCCATTCGGCCACTTTCGGCACCACCAATGTTTCGCCCGCCGTCGGCACAAGCAATATCTTCTCTATTACTAGTCCAAATAATACCAATAACATATGATTTCCTTAGAGTTTACTCTTGATGTGATATTTACAAAGGCTTTTGCTATTGGGTGCATTTGAGTTATACGTTTCTACTTTTTTTTTTTTTTTCGTCTTTTGTTATTGTTGTGATCTTGGTATTGTCTTTCTTTTATGTTTTCGTCTTTTGTTATTGTCGGGATTCTTATATAGTTTTAATGTTATGGATTTGTGATACTCTAGTTTTCTTTTACTTACCTTTTTTGTTTTGATATTTGTTTTTCTTTCAATTCAATAAAACTAAATTTCTCTCATATATATGTTTCTATTTTAGATTATAATTTCCCGTGAAAAGTTGCATGCAAAATCTATTTAAATATGACATATAACCGTTAATGTTTTTAAAAGATTTTATTTTGAAATATGAAATTTTGATGTGTCATATTAATTTTTTTTAAATTATTATTCAAAATATTAAAATTATACATTGAATACTAAGCCTTAAATTTTAAACTTCTTTTTGCGCTAATACCGTTTGTTATCGTTAAAATTTTGTTATAATATCGGGATGATTATATATGGTTTTAATGTTATAGATTTATGATACTCTCGTTTTCTTTTACCTAACTTGTTTGTTTTTATATGTTTTTTTTTTCAATTCACTAAAACTTAATTTCTCTCATAAATATATTTCTATTTTATATTAAAATTTCTCACGAAAATTTTTTATGTGGAATCTATTTAAATTTAGCATATAGTTCTTAACTTTTTTAAAAGATTTTATTTCGAAATATAAAAATTTGGCATCTTACGTAAAACAAAATCTTTTAGTTATTATTTAGAAATATAAGAATTATACATTGTACCATAAACCCTAAACTTAAAAAAATATTGTTGCTATCGTTTGTTATCGTTAAAATTTTGTTATGTTGTCAGGATGATTATATATGGTTATAATGTTATGTATTTGTACTATACTTGATTTCTTTTTACGTAATTGTTTGATTTATATGTGTTTGTCTTTTTTGTCAATTCAATGAAACTAAATTTCTATTACAAATATGTTTCTACTTATATTAGAAGAGTTTCCGCGAAAAGAGTTACCACATAATCCGATAATATTTGAAGTATAAGCCTTAAGGGTTTTAAAAGATTTGTTTCAAACTATAAAAAATTAACATGTCGCATTAAAAACAAAATATTTTAGTTTATTTTTAAAAATATAAAATCATAAATTGCTATTTTCTTTTTTTTGTCGTCTTTTGTTATTATGATTTTTTTACTGTCCAGATGATTATATATGATTTTAATATTATAGATCGGTTTGTGGTATTCTCGTTTTCTTTTTATGTAACTTGTTTGGTTATATGTGTTTGTTTTTTTCAATTCAATGGAACTAAATTTATTTCATAAATATGTTTCTATTTTATATAAAAAGTGTTTCCGCGAAAAAAACTTCTGCGGAATATGTTTAAATTTGACTTATAAAATGTTTTTAAAATATTTGTTTCAAAATATAAAAAATTGACGTGTCACATTTAATGCAAAAATATTTTAACTATTGTTTTAAATCTAATTTTTTATAATATATGTCATCAGTTACTAAGTAACATTTTTTCTAAAACTATGTTAATAATTTATAAAGATTCTTTTTTATCAGACAAAGGATAGAAAAAGTGTCCGATCAATGGAAGAGGCAGAGGAAAGAAAACCGAGAGATGGAAATAACTGAAGTTATGTTCCAATCTTTGATCGGAAAAATGAGCATGTTTCAAATGAATATTATGGATCATAATGATTTAGGTTATTTGATCGACCAATATCTTAAAGAATTTAATCGCAAGATTGAGATTTCTGTAAGTTTTGGTATGGAGATCGGTGAATCATTAATTGTTTTTGCTGCTTCTTTTCAAAGAACCGGACCTATAGCGGTTGCACCGATGGCTGGTGTGGAGATCGGTGAATCTTCAAACACCCCAACTGGTACTATTACCGAGTTTGGTTAATCTGCAGCTAGTGCAACTTTTTCAACTTTTTTCAACAACAAAACCCATTTCTTCATCCAATGGGTCCATATGCCAATCTGAATCAGAACCAAAACCAACAACAATGGTTTATGGAGATGATGAAACATCCTGAGCAAATGGGTTTACTATACATGCATGATATTAACCACCAGCACCACCCCCACCACCTCGGGCAGATCCCTAGCCATTCGGCCACTTTCGGCACCACCACCGTTTCGTCCACCGTCGGCACAAGCAATATCTTCCCTGTTATTGGTCCAAATAATACCAATAACATATAGTTTCATTAGAGTTTTTTCTTGATGTGGTATTTACAAAAGCTTTTGCTAGTGGGTGCATTTGAATTATACATTTCTATTTTATTTTCTTTTGTGTTGTCGTTTTTTGTTATTATTGTGATCTTGCTATTGTTTTTCTTTTGTGTTGTCGTCTTTGTTATTGTCGAGATTCTTATATGGTTTTAATGTTATGGATTTGTGATAGTCCAGTTTTTTTTGTGTAACTTGTTTGTTTTGATATTTGTTTTTCTTTCAATTCAATAAAACTAAATTTACCTCATATATATGGTTCTATTTTAGACTATAATTTCCCGCAAAATTTATTTAAATTTGACATATAATTGTTAACGGTTTTAAAAGATTTAATTTTAAAATATAAAACTTTTGACATGTCATATTAAAATAAAATTTAATTATTATTTCAAAATATAAAAATTATACATTGTATCTTAAACCTTAAATCTTAAAAAAAAAATTGTGTTAATACCGTTTGTTATCGTTAAAGTTTTAGTATAATATCGGGATGATTATCTATGGTTTTAATGTTATGGATTTATGACATTCTCGTTTTCTTTTACCTAACTTGTTTGTTTTGATTTTTTTTTTCAGTTCACTAAAACTAAATTTCTCTCATAAATATATTTCTATTTTATATTATAATTTCCCGCAAAAAAATTTCATGCAGAAACCATTTAAATTTGACATATAACTCTTAACGTTTTTAAAAGATTTTATTTTGAAATATAAAATTTGACGTGTAACATTAAAAATCTTTTAATTATTATTGTTTCGAAATGTAAAAATTATACATTATACCATAAACCCTAAAATTTAAACTTTGTTTTTGTTGATATCATTTGTTATCGTTTAAATTTTGTTATATTGTCAGGATGATTGTATATGGTTATAATGTTATGGATTTGTACTACACTTGTTTTCTTTTTACGTAATTGTTTGATTTATATGTGTTTGTCGTTTTTGTCAATTCAATGGAACTAAATCTCTCTTATAAATATGTTTCTACTTATATTAGAAAAGTTTCCACAAAAAGAGTTCCAGTGAAATCCGTTTAAATTTGAAATATAACCATTAATTTTTTATAAGATTTATTTTTAAATAGATATTAAAATTTTAAGTGTCACTTTAAAAAAAAAAACTTTGGTTATTATTGTTTGAAATATAAAAATTATGCATTGCAATTTTCTTTCTTTTTGTGTTGATGTCTTTTTTTACGAGTTATGCAAACAAAAACTTTCTCTCGTTTTCTTTTTACATAAATTATTTAGTTTATATGTATTTATCTTTTTTGTCGATTCAATGAAACTAAATTTCTCTCATAAATATTTTTTACTTAATGTTAGACGAGTTTACATGGAAAACATTTTTGTAGAATCTGTTTAAAGTGTTTAAAAGATTGATTTCAAAATATAAAAATTTGACATATCACATTTTGAAAATTTTCTTAATTACTATTTTTTGAAGTATAAAAATTATAGATTTCAATTTTTTTTTCTTTTGTGTTTACATCTTTTTTCTTGTTTTGATTTTATTATATTGTCGGAATGAGTATATAAATTTTTAATATTTTGGACTTGTAGTACTCTTCTTTTATTTTTTAAGTAATTTGTTTGGTTTGATGTGTGTTTGACATTTTTTCAATTCAATGGAACTAATAAAATTCTATCATAAATAGTTTTCTATTTTATATTGGGAGAATTTCGTGGAATCAATTTAATTTGATGTATAATTATTAAAAAAATTTAAAATTTGAATTAAAATACAAAAATTTGACCTGTCATATTTAAAAAATACTTATATTACTATTATTTCAAAATATAAAAATATACATTGCAATTTTTTTCTTTTGTGTTGATGTATTTTGTTATTATTATGGTTTTGTTTCATTGTTGGGATGATTATATATAATTTAATGTTATGGATTTGTGAGCAAATTCTTTTTTTTATGTAGCGTTTTTGTTTTGAATTGTGTTTTTCTCTTTTTCAATACAATGAAATTAAATTTATTTCATAAATAAACACGGAATCCGTTTAAAGAGGATGTATAACTGTTAAAGTTTTAACATATTCCATTCAAAGTAAAAGATTTAACATGTCACATTTAAAACAAAACTTTTTACTTATTATTGTTTTAATATAAAAATTACAAATTATAATTTTCTTTTGTTTTGTGTTATTGTTTTATATTTTTTGGAATTATTACATATGATTTTAATATTATAAATTTTTGGTACTCTCGTTTTCTTTTTATGTAATTTGGTTGTTTTGATATGTATTTGTGTTTTCTTCAATTTAATTGAAATCAGTTATCTTATAAATATGTTTCTAATTTATTTTAGAAGAGTTCTCATAAAAAGTGTTTCCACGGAATCCGTTTAAATAGGATGTATAACCGTTAAAATTTAAAAATCTTTCATTCAAAGTAAAAAATTTAACGTGTCACATTTAAAACAAAACTTTTCCTTATCATTGTTTAAATATAAAAAATTATAAATTGTAAATTTCTTTTGTTTTTGTGTTATATTTTTTTATTTTTTGGAATTATTATATATGATTTTAATATTATAAATTTGTGGTACTCTCATTTTCTTTTTATGTAATTTGCCTATTTTGAAATGTATTTGTCTTTTCTTCGATTCAATGGAAATCAGTTATCTCATAAATATGTTTCTAATTTATTTTAGAAAAGTTACCGTGAAAAGAGTTACCACATAATATGTTAATATTTGAAGTATAACCCTTAAGGGTTTTAAAAGATTTGTTTCAAAATATAAAAAATTAACATGTCACATTAAAAACAAAATATTTTAGTTTATTAATTAAAAATATAAAATTATTAATTGCTATTTTCTTTTTTTTGTCGTCTTTTGTTATTATGATTTTTTTACTATCGGAATGATTATATATGATTTTAATGTTATAGATCGATTTGTGGTATTCTCGTTTTTTTAGGTAACTTGTTTGGTTATATGTGTTTGTTTTTTTCAATTCAATGGAACTAAATTTCTTTTATAAATATGTTTTTATTTTGTATAAAAAGAGTTTCCACGAAAAAAAATTTCCGCGGAATCCGTTAAATTGGACTTATAAAAAGTTTTTAAAATATTTGTTTCGAAATATAAAAATTTGGCGTGTCACATTTAAAGAAAAAATAGTTTAACTATTGTTTTAAATCTATTTTTTATATAATAAATGTCATCAGTCACTAAATAATATTTTTTCTAAAACTATGTTAATGATCTATAAAATAATCTACAATTAGATTTAAAATACGTAGATATTACCTAATTAAAATATCACTTTTTCTTAGAAGTCATGTGTCCGTATTGTAATGTACTAACAAAAGTGTGAATTATTGAACTGCTTCGTACTCGAACTCTTTTTCGACAAGAGACTTAGCACTTATAGAAGAAGTGTTTTGAACGGTGCGAACAATACTCAAATAATTAACTTTGAAAAAATGTTAGAAAAAATCTATTAAATAGCTTTAATTTCATTTTGATCTATGTTGCATCATTGCATTGTTGAATTGAAACAATACTATTTTGTTATGATTAAACAATTATCTAAATTTATTTTTATGAGTTATCTCAATTATTTCAATTTATATTCTCAAAAAAGAAATATAATACCATCAACAAGCTTACTTTGTTATTTATAAACAATTATCTAAACTTCATTTTTATTAAATATTCCAATTATATCAAATTTTATTTTCAAAAAGGAAATATAATACCATCAAAGTCTTAAATATTTTTTAAAACCATCAACCTCATTGATTCTAAAAATATTATTAAACCTAATTCTAACTTTATATATTAAGCCTTTACCAAACGTAATTAATGAGAACATATCATATGAGAACATCAAGTATTTAGTACACTTAATTAAACTCACTTGCATGACAAAACATGAGGGAATAATCTAGAAAGATTGCAAGGTCTGATCTACTAGCAAACCATAAATTAACATTTATTGAAATTTACAATGTATCAAAAACAAGTATAAATATGGAGTGATAGAATATTTGTTGTATACCTCACTGGTGGATAATATAATCTTTATTTGAGGGATTCTTTTGATCAAAATCAAAAATATAAAACTATGATCACATATTTCACTATCCAATCATAGTATTTTATGGCAAATTATCTTCATCACTGCTTGGGTAAAATACCACTTTAACTTGTCAAAAATCTTGGTAGTATCCAACGCACAAGATAAAGATCTTCACTTGCTCCAGTGTTTAGAAGAGATCATGTTTTGTACTAAATATACTAAGATTTTCATTAATTTATTCAGTACCTCTACAAAAAAATATTGAATGCAACAAATTTATATTATGTATTACTATCACAGGAAAATATAATAGCATAATAGATTTTAATAATCTATTAATATCCTTGTATCTTAACCACATCTTTCCACTATTATCAAAGATAAAAGTAACGTTATTACACATTCATTGTTGCTTTGACTTTTCATGAAAGTACCTTTTATTGCAACAAACTAGACCACTCGTTCTTAAACATCATATTTCACTTTTTATTTTTCTGTATCATAAGCATGTTGGAATAGAGTTTTAAACTCTTAGATCCTCTTATGTGAGTTAATTTCCTCTTAAAATTGGTATGCCTACAATTCTTCAAAGTTTCAGGGAAATTAACTATAATCTTACATTTTGGGAATTTATGTTCTTTACTTCTTCTTTGGTGTGCTCCATCAATTTTCATACCAAAATAATATATTACTCTTCCATTTTCGGTCGCCAGTATAAAGCATTAAAAGCACATGGTTTGAACTAATGCATTGCATAAATTAATGGTACATAAAAATATCAAATATCTTACCAGTAGTTGTTAAATGCTTTGTAATTTCAAATATATTATTCACATATTTTATTAGTTACAATATAAAAATCTATAAAAAATTTAATTTTATGAAAAAATAGTAACATTAGGAATGTACACAAATTTGAGATTTTTAAGAAAATGGTGTATAATAAGAAAAAATATCAAAATTTATTATAAAAGTTATATTATTGTGTTGTTTCTATACATGATGTCTCTTTTTAAAACTTGAAAAAAATAGTATAAAACATTACAAGATATACCATATTACTTTAATTTTGTTATAATTCTAAAAATAGTTTCGAAATTTCCAATAATGAAACTAATAATTCATTTGGTTTCCAAAAACTTTTTGAAAAAATAGTTGAGTTTTTGTTCTTAGGATTAAATCTCTATTTAGGAAAAAAAATTATGTTTTAATAATTATTAAATAAGATTAGTGTCAAACCAAAAGAGATTATAACTAGAAATCTAGAACAAATTTCAAATTTAAGTTAAGTAAAAGTAAAATATAAAATACATTTGTTGTAGATACTTTTATAAAAAAAATCGTAAATAGTAAAAAATTTGATGAAAATATTTTTTTTTTAACAATTTGATAACAACATTGTAAAAGGCAAAATTTAAAATTGAACAACCATGGTAAGGTAAATATATATATATATAAAAGTTTGGAAAGAGTAGGAAGTATTTTTCATTAAGTTGCATGTTATTAAAAAAATGAATGCTTTACTATGCAATTTCTAAACAAAATTTCTTAAATTTAAAAAAAAACAAATATTAATTTCTAAACCAAATTTTTTAAATTTTAGAAAAAAACAAATATAAATGACTCATTTGAAATCACGTTTATAAAATCAATTATAAATATATAGCAGCAAATCCCTAAATAAATCTAATTAATTTATTATTTTAAAATCTGAAAGATATCAAATATAAAAAGTTCAATTCCAAAATCAATCTGATAATAGATTATTATTAACATTCAACATCTTGATGAATATTATATATTTTTTTAAAAATATTTATCTAACAGTTGAAATATTTATCTAACAGATTTGTTTTCAACAAGAACTCAAATATTATATATATTTTTAAAATATTTATCCAACAGATTTGTATTCGAAGTTGGCAAGCAGACAACCTACTTCCTCTACGTCCGTCATCATCTTCGGCGCCGGCCATTAACGCACGTCAAGCAGAAACAATCTGATTAGAAAGCAGCGTCGAAGGCATTATATCTGGCACCGACCATTAACGTATCTCGTGCAAATACAATCTGATTAGCCATGAAAACAGCATCAAAGAACAACTTCCCCAACTTTAAACTTTTCTGGCAACTTCTTCTTTATGTCTCTTAAGTTTCCCGAAAACTCTGTTGTCTCCAACAAACCTGTCTTGCTTTGTTTCTTGAGTAATATCACGAATTATGATATCAACATTCTTTCTTAATAATCGAAATCACAAATCGTGATATGAACATCTCTTTATCTATGATGAAATCATCCAATTAATAATTTTGAAATCATCCTAAAAACAAAATTTCCTCTCAAATGGTATGTAGAAAAACTTTATTAGAAGGAAAAAGGAGAATAATGAATCCGAAGATACATTAAAAAGAGATGAACCTATATACAAATTGCATGTTTGTCACGAAATAAAAAATATAGATATTATTAATATATGTAAGTATAGATTGAAATGATCCATTTATATATTATGTAAATTACACAAACTCTCATCTACCACCCAGCACTACCCATCCTCCTAATCTTCCTCAACTTGTCTCCACTTTTATCTTTTGTGATTTGTTTGCTTCGATTAACTATCTGCATGCCATTTCATTAATCATTAAATTTTAAACAATTTAATATACTATAATTATAGATAACGAAATTTTCACAATTTTTTTAGATATAACGTATTATAAATTAAAATCATTATTATATTTAATAAAAATATTATATTTATTATATTATATATTTATTATTTAAAATAAATTTTATTTATTTTTTTTATAAATTTAAAACTTGCAAAATTATATTAAAATATATTTTTTAATTTGTAATATTTTTATGTTTTTGTTTTAAAATCAAACTATATTTGAAATTTTTTATGTATTTAAAATTCTCAAAATTATATTTTTTAATTTATAATATGTTTATGTTTTAATTTTAAAATCAAATTATATTTTATTATGATATATATTAAAATTATAAACCTATATATAATTTATTTTAACCATTAATTTTACATCTTTTTACTATATATTTTTATGAAATTAAATTTTATATTTAAAATTACTATATCTGAATTGACTAAATCACAATTTTGTTTACTCATATTCTAATAATATATTTTTTCTAACATATAAACATTTTTTTAAAACTCAGATAATAACCATCCATTTTAAAATATAAGAAAATTTGATTATTACCTCCTGCCTTCTTTTCTTCTCATTTTCCTCCTGTATATTAGTATACAAAGTATAAATTGGAAATTTGAAAAATGGTTAGTATGATTCTTTTGGCATAGAAGAACTTACCTCAAATAAGTAGTAATAATAATAATAATATTGCTTAATCAACAAAGTACCAAAATTTTCTTCAGTTTCGTGTTTTCTTCAGTGAGGTTATTCAATTCCAATTCCAATTCGACAGTATAAGCCTGTAAGAGTCAAACCATAATTCATTAAAAGCCTATTGCGAAAACCAAAACACATAAATAAAATTACAAATCGGATTAATTAACCAAAGCAAACCATATAAATTAAAATGCAGTTTCAATATTTAAATCTTATTGTAACTCCGACTTACTTGCCTCCGGGCTCGAGACCGAGCCGCAGATTCCCGGTTTTTAATCATCCGTCGCTGTCTCCGTTCCATCAAAATTTCGGGTGGACCGTCATGTACCCGTTTCTTGATCCGAAAAGCATCTAAACCGGTCAAATATTGATTCCTCCTCTCATTCCCGGTCATAAAGCTTGAGGATTCCCCCAAAACCGAGTAATATGGCCGGTTTTCAGTGTAAACCGGTCGGTTATCACAATAATTATTTTGGTTCTGACTGACTCCAAACTCGGGGTTATAACCAAAATCGGAACTCGCCATCCTCATCGTAGTCTTCAATGGTTCTTGTACAACTCCGGCTTTAACAAGAAAATCCTCCAGAGTAATTTCACCAAGGGTTTGTTGTCGTCGGAAATCTTCTTCGGAGTTTTGACCAGAAGTTGACGACGGTTGTTGTACGTCGTTCTGTATCTCGAGCCAAACCTCGTCGACGGTTTTCTTGCACAAAGGTACGGGGACAGACAAAGATCCTTGACGTGTCACTACGGTCGGTTTTTCTCCGTCTTGGTGGACCCCACTAGCTCCTCCGTTGTCGTTTACTTCGACGGTCGTCCACAAGTTCGCAAGGAACTCATCCATGTTCATTGCTCCGAAGTTCTTCCCGCTTTTCATCTGTATCTCGTCAAGTGTCAGCGACATGATCGAATTTTGTCTACCTACTGATGCGTTCCTCTCCGTTGCGGGTTCTTCTAAATACGTTTGCATTTGCGGTTGCGTTTGCGTTTGAAGTTCAGGGTTGAACATGTGAAAGGTCGAAGTCTCCGAATCGAAAACCGACATCGTTTGAAGACCGATAAATCTTGACATGTGAACATGCATACATATATCAATCGGAGATTTAAAGCTTCAAGAAAAGAAAATCACAAAATGTTATATAAAGTAATATAAAAGGATAGTTTTTATTACCTGAAAAAAATACTAAAGGATAAATAGTGAAGGAGACGAGAATGATGTGTCAGTGAAAACTGAACCTTAAGAGATACTTTTAAAATGAAGAAGAAGCGGAGTTTACAATGGCGATGTATATATATATATATATATTTATATGCATGCATGCTAGTGATATTTAATTATTTTACAAAGAAAAAAGTGATTTCTATTAACAAAAAAAGTTAATCAAGAAGTGAAGAGAGTGTAACTGCCACAACAAAAATAAAATAAAAACAATATATTAATTTGGTACGTCGAATCTGGTATATATTATTACCCTTTTGGTTTATCGATTGACACGTTCATGACACTTGTCTAATATTTCCTGCTAATTTTCAATCCTATATTCTTCTTATTAGAGTTTTTTTTTTATTTTGTTTTCGTCTTCTTGCGAGACTTTTACTTTTACGGATTTTCACATCGTAGCTAATTGGCCTATATATCATAAATAATATATTATCGTAAATTAACGTTTAAATGTCCAAAATTGATCGCAGATACACGTTTACAATACATTTTACATGTTAGAGTGTAAAGTATACGTCAAAGTAAAATTCTATACGGTTCAGTTATCATAGTGTTTATAAATTACTTAAAACATTATTCAATCTAATCTAATCTCATCTCTAATATATTCTTTGATAAATATTTTAAAAAAATAATTTCGTTTTAAAATATTATATTATTAATATAAATATTATTTTACATATTATTACTATATTTAATTTTAAATAAATATATAATTATATTTAAATTAATATATATATATATATATATTTCATTGTTATTTATTTGGTATATGAATCAATATATTTTAATAAACTAATTAAATTCGTAAGAAAAATAATTATTTTTATTTATTTAGTTTACATATATAAAATTAATATTAAAAATAATTTTAAATAATAGTTAAAATTATATAAATATCTAATTTATATTTACTAATAAAAATATTATATAATTTGTAAATGAATTTTTTTGAATATAAATCTAATTTACTTTAATTAGTAAGTAAAGACACAATTAAACAAGTGAAGTTTTGTTGCATAAAACCTCAAAAAAAAAACATGAATACATAATTACATGGAAATAGTATTTAACTAAAAACCATAACACTAGACATGTGACATACAAATTAATCTACAACAAAAAATTTGGGGTCTGTTTATAAACTTAGAAATGCTAAAAAGGTAAAATGAAAGAGAAAAACAGGAGAAAAACATTAGACCATAAATTTAATTATCATAAGAATTCTTATGACATAACAATGAGTCAATGATGTAAGAGATTGGATCAAACACTATCCTATAAGATGGAACTAAAAAAGCAATACTCATCCACTTTCATGACACTAATTACTTTATACTAACTGTTTAATTATGCTAAACCATCATTTATAAATTTCGTAATTATAAGAATTAACAATAATATCTAATCGGTTCACTTAATTACCTTTGCATCAATTATCACTGATTAATGAAGAAAAGCTGGTGAAGCATAAAATGTCTGAATTTTATATTTTAATTTACCAAAAACAAACCAAGTCGGATCCAAAACCATTAGAAGATCGGTATGATCGATCGCTTATAATTTAAGTGTGCTAATCTATTTTTAATTATATATTTCATGGATTTCAAATGCAAATAACTATTTACTTCTTTAGAGTTATATATTTATTTTTATTTTATTTTATTTTAAATTTATTGATTTATTAGTACAATTTTCAAAATAGTTATTAATTACATCAATTCAAATAATTGTTTTGTTGATAAATTTAGTAATATTAAAATTATTAAAATTAAAGTTAACTTACTAGAAATATATAATACTTGGAAACACATGTATCCGACAATTAGAATGTAAGAGATGGAGAAGTTACCATGTAAGCTCAATATAATATGAATAAAATGAATAATTATAAATAAATTACATAAAATAAATGAAAAATATCGATAGAATAATTAAAAAAATAGATGTAGAAGATATATTCTATATTTAATTTTGAAAATATCAAGTATTGTGACAGTTGTATGATATTTCCAATCTCAGCATACAATTACATATTTTTAATTGCATTATATAAAATCAACTTTATATGTATTATACTATAAAAAAATAAGACATAAATGATAGAGAGAAATATCAAAATGTAACATAAGAAGATCTAGAATATGATAAACATATATTAATTAGATTATATACAAAATTGGTAATATATATTGAGAAAAGGATGTATAAATTACAAGACTTTTAATTTCTACATTTTAATAACAAATAATTATTTAATTATTCAATTTATTTGAAACAATAATATAGAGAATTTATAAAATTGACTAAATCGATTTGTAAATAATACTAATAAAATATTTTTTTATTATTTTGATTAAACATAATATTGATGTAGTGATCAATGAAACAAATAAAAATATGATGTAAAAATTGTTTATTAGAGCAAAAATTTATATATCAGAACCCACACCTAAAACGAACCGAGCATGAGCTAATCCCGACTTGACTCGGCGTCCGCTTATATGTTTTAGCATTGGTGATTTTTTTCATGGTACCTTAGTTACATTGAAGAATCATGGAAAGAATTTTTGAAGAAAATGAAAAATCATATCCATAGGAGTCACCTTAGTTAACATTTGCTATATCCTTTTCGAGGAATGTACAAGGAGAGTATCGGCATGTTTTTTTCTTCTTCATTTTATCTCAATAATTCAAAAAATGGTTAGAGTAACACGAAATGCTCGTTAACACAGCTTAGGAGGGTATTTATATACACTTTCTAACATAAGTTTGGATTTCTAAACATATTTAGTCCAAATATTGCTGAGAAATAAATAAAGATTTAATTAAATAAAAAAGTGAAAAATATGGCTTGACACCTAAGCAAAATGAAAAGGAATGTTTCTTCATTTTTAGTTATTTATTATCATTTTTAAATTCTGTTGAAAGTAAATTTTAGTTAGGGGGCGATTATGATATTTAAAATGAGTAAGAGTCTACATTTAGCAAATTACTAACAAAATATTTAGTCATAAAATTTTTAATATATTAATTAACAAATATTTTAACCAAGAAATCTCACATTTACGTGTGATTTAAAAATATGTCACGATAATCTATCACACCATCAGAATATCTCAGAACGAGTATTACATAATATATAATTTATTAAAATGATATTATACAAATATTTAACTCTATACTATATGTAACTTTCTGATATTTTAACATAAAAAAGTAAACACAATATAAAATAAAATAGTAGAGATTTAAAAAAATTAGTGAAACAAAATATAAAACAAAATTTTGATTTAATTTAATATTTATCACATGTACAATTCTTTACCTATGTAATAATATTGTTTATTCTAGATAAAAATAGTTTAAATTTATTTGTATAATTCGATTTTATTTTTTTATTTTATTTATATAATTAATATTAAAATTTTCAAAAAATAAAATAAAAATAATTATAATACTGTTAAAAAGTAACCAACGCATTTTCGAACATTTAATGTAAGAAAAATCAGAAATTATGGTTCTTAAAAAATTTTGTCAACAAACGTTACAAATAAAGTGGTCCTACAATATGAATCTTTAACGTGTTTTCTGACAATTTTATCCACTCTTGAAGCAAAGTGGTTTCTTGCAAGGAATTATTGTAAGGTATCAGAAACATTAATCTCTCTCTCCATTTCACAAAGCCAAGAATGAAAGCATTCAGTGCGTTTTCAAGACAGATTTTGGATTAAGAAGACAGTAAGAGTTCTTCGTTTTTCTTCAATTGCATAATTAGTTTGGAAAGAGGAAACAGATAGTGATAAACTGATGAGCGTAAGAATGGATACAATGGACAAAAATGAAGAACTGGGATTTAATCATTTTTCTCTCGTGGGTGGCTTTGTAGATTGTAGTTGAGACACACTTGGCTTTTGCATGAGTAAGTATGAAGATGGCTATGTTTATTGGTTTGCACTGTCGTTCTTGTAAAGATCAACAGAATCAAGCAATAACAGATTAAGCACAAAGACGCAATTTACAGAGTTCTCTGAAAATCTTAAGTACTTGTCTCTTCCACTAGATCAAATAATGTTTTTGTACAAGAGAATATGATAGCTTTGATTAGGTTTAACACTATCCTAATAAGAATATACATAGGAGATAAGTATGAATCTTAGTGAATATATATCATATTGTTGAGATTAAAACCTTCAATCTCTATAATATCGATTGATTCAAGAATTCCTAAACTATATATATAAATACTACTTATAACAAACTAAATGAGACCTTTGGTTTGACTGACTGTTATACACACTTAGAAGATATAAAACAATCTTTACACATATGAAGAAATACTAAACCCGACTAACATTCTGCGTACGGGTTTCTATTGATTTTCGGCTTAAGTCGGATCCATATCTTTAGCCCATTTCTTCTATTGGTCACTGAAGATGCAAAAGCTAATAAAAATATAAAACTATGTCAATCACTGATACAACGACTAATATAATACGTGTCTGTAATAGAAAATCTTTTACCTGCACTTTCAAATCTCATCTAAAACGATATTGAACAAACTCAAAACAATATTGAACAAGCTCAAAACACTGTTGACTTGTTACATTAGTCTCACATGTTCACAAGATTGCACACAATCTTGGAACACCTCACTAAAATTTTTTTGCTCCTTTAGTTTTGTCTTCTCTGTTAGAAACCCAAAACTCTTGAATAAAAACTCTCTGTTGTGAATGTTAGGTTACCACAATGTTCTGTATACTTATTTATTTTTGATGTTTCGTGCAAAACCATAAATACAATTTTTTTTCTCATAATTCTCATATATTTTTTTATTATAAAATTTTTTTATTATTTACACAAAAATAATAACATCTCTTAAAGACTCGAATTTGCTCCCCTTTTACAAATTTCTTTTTTTAATCTAGGCATATTAGATCATTGTAGATGGATTTCATGAAATTCAGCTTCTTCATTTTTTTTTTTCGGTATTTTATGATGTATTGATTCACTTACTTATACTATTTTGTAGTTAGATTAAGGATGATTGCAACTTACTGCATCTATTAGGTAGAAGAGCTTTTGATGCTTGTGATGGTGAAAAGATATTACGATGGAGATCTATGGTTCAACAAGGTCAGACAAAACGGTGGTTTTTGTGTCAGGCGGAAAGTGACGGCTGTACGGCGAGTTGGTGAGTTCCGGTAAGGTTGAATACAGTCTTTTATAATAGTCAAATAAAATTGCAGTATTATGCTTTTTAACTAATTTTAATATGACTATATTAAACATCATCTATTTGTAAAATTAACACGATATGCTCAGAAAATAATGTATTTTCCCTTTGATAATAATTTGGATTCTTCGTCCTAGTAGTGCCTGTTAGTGAGAGAAATAGCACTGTCATTGAATTCTTATATTCAATAATATATGTGATTTCTTATGAATTTAATATAAATTACATTAATATTAACATGATTTTAAAACAAAAATATTGACATATGACATGTACGAAGCTGGAATGTCTCTAAGGCCCCAAAAGAATTCCTAATCAATACAAAAGTAAATTAAATACTAATAAATAATAATGAAAATTTTATGTGCATAACAAAACTTTAAAGCAAAATTAGCAAAATGATAATTCACTATTTAGAGAACTGTTTAATATTTAAAATTTTTAATACAATTTTACTTCTATTAAAGTATATATATATATATATGTGTGTTACGAAGCGAAAAACCGGATATGAAAATCACGATATGAAAAAATAATTTACGGATCAAACAATTGAAAACCGAATTAAGTAAAAGACAAATTCGTGAAGGCGAAATTTGATCTTTTTCCTTAATTCAATAAATCTCTCGCAGTGTGGTGGTTTGATGAGATTTTGAATCCCAAATACAACCACGATGAGACTACAATCGCAACACCCGAATGTAGAATCTACGAACAATAATCTACGATATACTCTCGAGAAAAACTTATAGTGTGTGAAGAAGAGAGGAAGGAGATCGCTGGAACGATTTTGGGAGAGAATGCGAAAAGGTGGCGGTCGAATTAGGTTAATGAGAATTAAGGCTTCTTTTTATAGCCTTAAAGGAGCGGTTTTCGCAACCCTAAAACGTGGGAGGAAATCGAATCGACGAAAAAATTGTGGACGGTTAGGAGAGAAAATCGTGGGTATGGTTTACGATTTTGACTTAGTTTTGGACCAAAACCATAATCAAAATTTGGACCAAAAAGAACCATATTGGGCCTACGACCCTTTGGCAAAACCCAAGACTCAAGATCCAAGCCCGACCCTGAGCCCGAGCCCGAGTCCGACCCGGCCCGGCGGCAGCGCGTGCGTGGCTTGGTCTCTTTTCTCTCCAACACTTTTAAGCTACCACATGAACTCTCCCATTTATATACTAAATGATTTTTTCTCAACTTTCCAATGTAGGACTTTTGTACCTCCTTATTATTTTAGCCAACAAACTTATGGCTTCTTAATGAGCACAATGACCCATTTCTTATTCATATACCAACAATTTTTGCAATCAATATTTAGGGTATATTACCCAATTGAACATGCAAATTTGTTTCATAAAAATTATTCCAACAATCCCCCCACATGAATAGAAATGACTCTATATAATGCAGGCTCGATGGACTCTACTATCTAGACGTATTCTATAGACTAGATAGAAGGATTTTTGAGAGTATAAACGAATATTTATTGTATTTGAGTTGGTAGCGTGTTTCAGCTTTGAGCTACTCATTGTTAATATCTGTCGGGTTTACTCAAACAGGAGGTGAACATGATGTCTTGAACCACCCGAGCTTTGATGTAAACCGAGACAACAGGTATAACACAATTTCATTTCTCGTAGAACTATGTTCTCTATTGTGTCCATTGTGGCCGTGGACTTGCCTGGTTAATCATGAGTAAACTTGGAGAATATAGTCTTTCCTTCATTCTCCTAGAAACGGATCCATTTCACACTCATAAGGTGATTCACCATTACCTTTGTTTTAAGGAGCATTCTGTAATACTCCATTTATATGTCAAAGCTATGGTCTCAAATCATTAAAAGCAACGTTTATCCTATACATATACATGTAACAACATTGTTTATCATTCTAGGAACTGGGTGTATACGTAAGTCTCACAGTGTTTTTTCAGATTCTGTTTGATTTAGTTGTCCCTTTGAACCTACATCTTCGGATCTCTAGTCACGTAGGTGGGGTTTCCATCAAACTTCATCTTTAGTCATAGGCTTTAGACCCATTCCTCTTGATGATTGTACGACTTGATCTCGAGCTAAACCTTTAGTAAACGGATCCGCTAGGTTATCAGCCGATTTAATGTAATCTATCGTGATTACACCACTTGAGATCAAGTGCCTAATGGTTTTATGTCGTCTTCGTATATGATGCGATTTACCATTATACAGATTGTTGAGTGCCCGAGCAATAGCCGATTGACTATCATAATGTATACGTATTGTTGGCATTGGTTTTTCCCACATCGGGATATCTTCCAAAAAATTACGAAGCCATTCTACTTCTTCTGCAACTTTGTCTAAACTCAGATTCCATGGTCGATCTGGCCAAAAAAGTTTGTTTGGAAGATTTCCAGGACACTGCTGCACCACCAAGTGTAAAGATATATCCACTCGTGGATTTTAAGTTTTTGGAGTCGGATATCTAGTTCGCATCACTATATCCTTCCAAAACTTCGGGTTCTCTACCATAGTGTAACCTATAATCTTTCGTATAACGTAGGTAGTTTAATAATATAGTTATAGCTTTCCAATGATTATGTCCTAGATTACTCGTGTAGTGACTTAGTACATTTACTGAGTGCACCATATCAGATATAGTGGAGTTTGTTAAGTACATCAAACTTCCGATCACTCGTGCATACTCTAGTTGTGACACCGCTTCACCCGAGTTTTTGGTCAAGTGAAGTTGAGGGTCGACAGGAGTATTTGCATTTCCATTTGAGTAGTTCTTAAACCGTTCTAGAATCTTCTCAGCATAATGAGTTTGGGATAGGATGATTTCTTCAAAATGTCTAGTAATCTTGATTCTTAGAATGACATCCGCTAATCCCATATCTTTCATGTCAAACTTTTCATTAAGCAGACTCTTAGTTTGATTGATCATGTTTTTATTGCTACCAATGATAAGCATATCATCCACGTATAGACATAACAAAATATACCCATTTGGCGTATCTTTGATGTAGATACACTTATCGCATTCATTTATGCTGAAACCATTTGACATCATTACATTGTCAAATTTTTTATGCCATTGTTTAGGAACTTGTTTGAGTCTGTACAATGACTTTACAAGTCTACACACTTTGTGTTCTTGACCAGGGACGACAAACCCTTCAGGTTGTTTCATATAAATTTCTTCTTCTAAATCACCATTTAGAAAAGTAGTTTTTACATCCATTTGATGTATTTCCAAGTTCCTTAATGATGTGATGCTTATCAGCATTCTTATTGAAGTTATTCTCGTTACTGGAGAATAATTGTCAAAAAAATTCAAACCTTCTTTTTGTCGGAATCCTTGCACCACAAGTCTAGCCTTGTACTTCTCTATTGAGCCATAGGTTTTCAATTTTGTTTTGAAAATCCATTTACACCCTAATGCCTTAGAGCCTTGTGGTAGATTGGTTATCTCCCATGTATGGTTTTGCATAATGGAGTTGATCTCACTATTCATAGCTTCTTTCCATGAAAGCGCATCAGGTGTAGACATGGCTTCGGTGAATGTTCTTGGTTCATTCTTTAAAAAAAAGTCCATCAAGAAATCATCACCAAAAGATTTTTCTTACGAGCTCTTTTGCTTCGTCTAGGTTCATCTTCAATATTTTTTACTTCAGTTACTGAAGTATCAAATGTGCTTGCCTCATTTGTGGAGGTTATTGCATCACTCTCTTCACGTGCTTGTTTTGGATGTTTATCGTTACACGGAAACACGTTTTAAAAAAATATTACATTTCTTGATTCCATAATCGTATTGACATGAATATCTGTTATATCTGATTTATGTACCAGAAACCGATAAGCATTAGTATTGTGTGCGTATCTTATAAATATGCAATCCACACTTTTAGGTCCAATTGTGACCTTTTTAGGAGGAGGTACTGCTACTTTTACTAGGCACTCCCACATTTTCAGGTATTTGTACGAAAGTACAATGCCTTTCCACAATTCATACGGCGTTTTGCCAGTTGTTTTGTGTGGTATTTTGTTGAGGATATAATTTGTACTGAGCAACGCTTTCCCCCACAGATTCTGGGGTAACTCATATTCCTGCAACATTGCATTCATCATTTCTTTCAAAGTTCGGTTTTTTTGTTCCGCAACTCCGTTAGATTCTGGTGAGTAGGGAGCTGTTGTTTGATGGATAATGTCATTTTCTTGATAAAATGCATTAAACAGTCCATCATATTCTCCTTTTCTATCACTTCTAACTATTTTAATAGTTTTCTTAAGTTGATTTTTAACTTCGATCTTATACTCTTTAAATTTTTGTAGGACTTCATCCTTATTACGTAATAAATATACGTAACAATATTTTGTACAATTATCTATGAATGTTATAAAATACTTTTTACCACATGTAGTTTGTATGCTTTTCAAATCGCATAAATCAGTGTGTATTAATGTTAGAGGTTCAGTAGTTCGTTCAACATGAGGTGATGGAGTTTTTATGAGTTTTGTTTCGACGCATATCTCACACTTGTCTTTACTTATTTTGTATTTTGGAATTAGGTTCAAATTAAGCAATCGTTGCATCGATTTATAATTCACATGTCCTAATCGTTCATGCTATAAATTAAAAGATTCAACCAAATAAGCAAATGGTTTCTTATTCATTGTAACATTGGAAAAAGTAGGAACATCATTGTTTTTGATAACTGTCATTATACACATTTTGATCAGTCCTCCCTTAACATACCCTTTTCCCAGGTATACCCCATTCTTTCTAAGAACCAACTTGTCGGACTCAAAGTTGATGGTGAACCCATGCTTGCTCATCAATGTCCTGGATATCAGGTTATTCCTCATGTCTGGTACGTGCTTCACATTGGTGAGAGTGACCTCGTATCCAGATGTCAGCTTCAACACCACTTTGCTGCGACACTCCAAAGACTTGTGCCCTTTCTTACCACAAAGATGACAACTCCCAGAGAATTTCTTTGGGTTGTCTTGCTTCTTAAACCTTGTGGAGGCTTGAGGCGTGACCTTGTTAAATGCATGATTATTAGGTCCATTATTGTTTGCCATAACCTTGCCTTTGCCTTTTCTTGTGTATTCGGATACATTCGCATTATTATTGAGATGGTAATCTGATCTGCGATGTGTTGACTCAATTTGCAACCTAGAAATTAAGTTTGACAACGTCAAAGCCTTTTGCTTGTGGTCGAGATAATTTTTGAAATCGACCCAACCGGGAGGTAGCTTCTCAATAAAGCAGTTCACTGTGAATGTCTCACAAAGCTTCATTCACTCATCCGTTAACTCTTGGGATATCATTTGTAGTTCATGAACTTGCTCCATGATGGGCCTTAAGTCCACCATTTTGAAGTCAAGAAATTTCTTAACTGCATATTTCCCAGAACCTACGTTGAAAGATTTATACTTCTTTTCCAAGGCATCCCAAAAATCCTTGGAAGTTTTGACCTCACTATACATATTGAACAGTTGATCCACCAGGCGGCTTTGAATGTAGTCTCGACACAAGTAGTCTCCATGGTTCCACGACTCAACACTAGCAAGAGCTCGTGGATCAGTATTCTCCAGAGGTAAGACAGGCTTAACCTTGGTGAGATACTTCTCCAATTTCAGAGTGGTAAAAAAATGCATCTTTTGCTGTCACGTCTTAAAATTGTACCCATCGAATTTATCCGGTGTAAGTCATGCACTTATAATGCTAGGCATAGACGGGACATCAGATGCGGATGAACCAAGTGGTAGACCACTCCCAATCTAGGGTGTCACCTCACTTGCGTTGATCCCATCATTGGCACCTCGAGATGTAAGCAGTTTCGTTAGCCATTTCAGATGAATATGTTCAAATATAGAATAAACAAAATCAATATGGATAACAAACAAATGCGACAGCAATATAATTGATTTAAAAAATCGTTAAAATTGCTTTCTGTGGAAATTTGCTTTAAAAAGCGTTTCAAGAATTCGCTCAAATTTTTGCAGATATCACAAAATATATATATATTTTTTATATTCTGAGAAATTCTGAAAAAATATTTTGACTCTTTTATGAATCAGAAATATTTTTCCTCTTTTAGAAATCCTAACACGCGTTTCTATTAAGATATATATATATATATATATATATATATATATATATATATTTTAAATAATATATTCGTAGAAACCCTAATAGACATTTCTAGAATAATATTTTTCACGTTTCGCGAAACTCGCCGTTAGGCGTTCGCGGAAACCGTTTGACAAAATACTTAGATCGTTTGATTTTTGAAACTTTTCGATGAATCGTTAGAAAACGTTCGCAGAACTGTTTCAGATCGATCACAAAGAACGGATTGAAAACATTTTTGAAATCGATTTCGATCGATTGAAATAATTTGAAAACGTTTGAAAAAACGTTACAAATCGATCAGAATCGTTTGAAACTGCTTTTCAGATCAAAAAATCGTTTAAAAACATTTGAAAATCGTTTGAACACCAATCGCAATCCTCAATCTGATTCAAGCGATAAGTAGGAAGCGGATTTATTGAATTAAGATTGTTAGGATGCGAAAAATTGGATATGAAAATCACGATATGAAAAAACGATTTACGGTTCAAACGATTGAAAACCATGGAGGCGAGATTCGTGGAGACAAGATTTGATCTCTTTCCTTAATTCAATAAATCTCCCGCAGTGTGGCGGTAAACGATTGAAAACCATGGAGACGAGATTTGTGGAGGCAAGATTTGATCTCTTTCCTTAATTCAATAAATCTCTCGCAATGTGGCGGTTTGATGAGATTTTGAATCTCATGATATAATCACGACGAGACTACAATCGCAACACCTGATTGTAGAATCTACAAACAATAATATACGCTATACTCTCGAGAAAAACTTATAGTGCGTGAAGAAGAGAAGAGGGAGATCGCTGGAATGATTTTGGGAGAGAATGCGAAAAGGTGGCGGTCGAATTAGGTTAATGAGGATTAAGGCTTCCTTTTATAGCCTTAAAGGTTTTGACTCGGTTTTGGGCCAAAACCATAATCAAAATTTGGCCCAAAAAGAATTTTATTGGGCCTACAATCCTTTGCCAAAACCCAAGACCCAAGACTCGAGCCCGAACCCGGCCCAGCCCGGCGACGGAGCGCACGTGGCTTGGTCTCTTTTCTCTCCAACTATTTTAAGCTACCACATGAGTTTTCCCATTTATATAATAGAAGATTTTTCCTCAAGTTTCCAATGTAAGATTTTTGTCGTTGTTCATTATTTTAACTAACAAACTTATGATTTATTAATAAATCCAATGACCTATTTTTTATTCACATTCCAACAATTTTTGTAATCATTATTTGAACTATATTAGCCAATTAAACATACAAATTTATTTCATAAAAATTGTTCAAACAATATGTTGGTATTATTTGATAATTCACTATTTAGAGAACTGTTTAATTTTTAAATTTTTAATACAGTTTTACTTCTATTAAAGCATATATATATATATATACATGTATTTATATATATGAGAAAATCATTATTACATTAAAAAGCGTCTGCTCTCTTTCCTATTAAACAAAAATAGTTTGCAAACTAAAAATCACTGTGTAATTATAGATAAAAAAATTACAGACAAAACACTTTAACCGAAAAAGTTAGTAATCAATAGTTATATTCTCCATTAAATATAAATGTATAGATAAATCTATATGTTTATTGCTATAATTAATCAAAAATTACATGTTAAACTATTTGTTATTGAATTGTATATATTTATGTAAAAATTCAAATAACTCATTATTTTAAATATTTTAACATGTTACATAATCATATAACTTGTAAACAGTTAAGTTATACCACTAATTTTTGGCAAGGCAATAATTGTGCACAAAGGAACAGTTTCCTCCACACACGTATATACTATAGTAAACATGGATAGAGGAGATCAATTTTGGTTGGATCGATTATAGATTGAATTGGACACCATGGATTGCACTATAATACTATGTTAAGATTTATAAGTTTACAATTCAAAATCAATACACAATGAATAAATTGATTCATGTTTTTTATATATTATTTATGATCTTTTTCATTTTCCGACATGTGGTAATATTCATTAATATAAACATTCATAATAAATTAACAAAACAAATACAAATATCCCTTTTGTTAGTATATAACAGAAAAATTCAAATTCCAATTGTTTCTTCCATCACTTTGATAATTAGAGCTACAAGTTTCTTCGACTTACTACCAAAACTAAAAAAAATATGACTTATGACACGATTTTTTTTAGTTTAATTTAATTCTCTAAAAGGAACAATAACTAATTAGGTAAACTGTTACAATCGTTGTAATTTTACAAATTAATAAGTCTAAATTATATAAAGGATGGCTTTTAAATGATAAAACACAAGCAGATGACTTGAGGTTTGAAATAATTCTAAAACTTGAGGTTTAGTTGGTTTTAATGCATGGGGTTAGGTTTATTTATGTTGTTCCGTAGACGTTTAAGCTTATTTTGTCATTACTGCATATTTTATGACCAACCAAACCAACATCATATCTTATATGTTTCTCTTTCCTTTCTAATACTAAGACTTAATAAATCACATATTTACATTCTTAATTAATGATAAACAAAATAAATTAAAAATGTAGTAAAAAGTGACAAATATCTTATTCCAAAATCATTTTAATAGCATATTTTTATATGATATCCGGTAATATTTTTCTATATCAAATTTGTATATTTATAAATATATATATCTCTAATATATTTATTGAAAAGTATTTTAACAAAAATATTTTTATCTTCAAATGTGGTTTATAAATATGTCATACTAACGTATCACATTATTAGAATATTTAAAATAAATATTATACATAATTAATAGAATATTTACAAAATTGACACTAGACAAATATTTAACCGTATACTATATATAAATTTATAATATTTCGACATAAAATACATTTTGATATAATAGAAAAATAAAGTATAAAACAAAATATTAAAAATTTAAAAAATTAGTCAAACAAGATATAAAATAAAAGTTTGGTTTAATTGAATATTTTATCACATCTACAATTCATTACCTATTTAATAATATTATTATCTAAGATAAAAAAAATATTTAAATTTATTTATATAATTCAATTTTATTATCTATTTTATTTTTGTAATAATATTAAAATTTTTTAAAAAATCATTTAAAATAAAAATAAATTATGTACAAATCTTATTTATATTTATTAAAAAAGTAATTATAATATGTGAATTTATTTTTCCACACTAAAAAATCTAGTATATACATATATTTAAAAACATAATCTTCCGTGAATTAATCGCATTCAATTGTCTTCTTCGCACAGATACTGATTGCCAATAAATAAAGAACACAAGCATCTACGATTTCTCCATAAATTGGATACATCTCGGCATAACCTTTTCTTGTCTTCATTATATGAATTCTTAAGTTTCATAATATAATTTTAAGGTTGTATACAAATTTATAACGTATAAAATTTAATCAAAAATTAAAAATATTGGAAAATTTTATAGAAAATTAAATAACGTTGTCTATATGATATCTGGTAATATTTGTCTATATCAAATTTGTCTATTTATACATATATATCTCTAATATATTAATTGAAAATTATTTTAACAAAAATTTTTTATCTTTACGGTGTGATTTTTAAATATATCATGCTAACTTATCACACTATTACAACATTTTAAGATAAATAATACATAAAATATCATTTATTAAAATATTTACAAAAATGATATTAGACAAATATTTAATAATATATTATATATAAATTTCTAATATTTCGACATAAAAATTATTTTAATATAAAAGAAAAATATAATATAAAAAATATTAGAAATTTTGAAATATTAGTCAAATAAAATATAAAATTAAAATTTGGTGTAACTGAATATTCTATCACATATACAGTTCATTATCTATTTAATAATATTATTTATATAGATAATTTAAATATATTTATATCATTTAATTTAATTTTTTATTTTATTTGTATGATAATATTAAATATTTTTTATATTTTTTATTTGATGTGAATTAATCGCATTCAATTGTCTTCTTCGCATGGATACTGATTACCAATAAATAAATAACAAAATCGTTTATAATTTTTCCATAATTTAGATACATCTCGGCATAACCTTTTTCTTGTCTTCATTATAAAGTTTCATAATATTATTTTAAAGTTGTATACAAATTTATAACCTACTTATAAAATTTTATCGAAAATTAAAAAAAAACTGGAAAATTTTAAAGAAAATTAAATGACGTTGTAAGTTGATACATTTAACATAGGGAAAAGTAAAACCAATGCATAATAAGTAATGAATCTTTAAAGAAATTTAAAGAAGTTTATGCAAACTGAATTTTTCAAAACAATTCTGAAAAAGTGAGAAACAAAAAAAGCTAATTAATGTTGGAAATGTGATGTTTCATAGTTTTATCGAAAACTAAATCAGAAATATATTATAAAATTGGATTTTAGTGAATGTAGGTAGATCTACAAATAGTAGATATGATTGCTCAACAATATGTGTCAATAATAGTTTACGTGTCTATATATATTTGTACATTCACTCTTAGGGTCTTATATACCAAAAGAATCTATTTTTGTTCATTGGATAGATCTTACAGTGTGTATTCAATGGAATCCACTAATGTTCAGTTTCTCAAGAACAAGACGATTCTCGTCACCGGCGTTCCCGGTTTCCTCGCCAAAGGTACCGTCGCCGGTCCAATTTGGATCGGTTATTAAATATATTATCGGATTGTTACAACACAAACAATATTTTGTTGCTAATTGTTTTAATCACTATGCTTCATTTCGGTTTATGAATTTCACATTTTATCATTCGTAATTCCTTTTTTAATTGCTATAGATGTTTCATTAATTAAATTTTAATATTATATTATTTATATCGTTAGGTTTATATTATACACGAAATACATATGTTTTTCTTTTTTCATTTTTGAATTTATCTAATGGAAATTTTCTAAAATAGTTTTTTTTAAATTTTTATTTCAAAAATAATTTTATTCATTTAAATTTTTAATAATAACATAAATTCAAAATTAAAATATATTAAAATGTTATTTTAATAGAAAATATAAAATGGAAAAATAATTCTTAATATAATGTTTTAAGTTTATATATAATTTATTTATACTAAATAAATATTTTTATATAACTGTTTTTGATATTTTTAAAATTTTAATTTAAAAATAATACATCTGGAATAAAAACTTTAAAATCTGTTGTTTTAAAATATTATTCAATATTTATCTAATTATTCTCATTTAGCTAATGGTATACGTTGGGGATGGCGAACAACTTTCCACATTTACGAAATTTCTTAAGAACAATAATTTGAACCAATTAACTTTCTAATTAACCATTTTAGAATTTAACTAATATTTTTTAAAAAACAATATAGTGTTTCTGGAGAAAATATTAAGGGTACAACCAAATTTGAAGAAGGTTTACGTTCTCTTGAGAGCAGTGGACAAAGACGCAGCCATGCAACGATTTCACAGTGAGGTACCTAAGAGATTTTGCTAGAGTTTATAACCAAATTTTAATAGTTATTTTGAAATATGACTTTACATGAAATAATTAATTCAACAGGTTTTGGAAAAAGATCTTTTTAGAGTATTGAGGAATGATTTAGGAGATGAAAAACTGAAATCTCTAGTGTCAGAAAAAGTCGTCCCAATTCCGGGTGATATTTCAGTTGACAATTTGGGAGTAAATGATTCGGATCTCATACAACATATGTTGAATGAGATCGATATTATTGTCAATGTAGCAGCCACAACAAATTTTGATGAAAGGTATAAATCATTAAACTTTTTTAATCCTTGAAGAAGATACTAAGATCTAACATTAGATCCAATTCCTTTTTGTGAAAAAAAAAAAAAGATATGACGTTGGTTTAAGCATCAATACATTTGGACCACTCAATGTCCTCAACTTTGCCAAGAAGTGTGTTAAAGGGCAGTTGCTTCTCCATGTCTCGACCGGTGAGTTCATATTACTGTGTTCTTTATATATGTATGTGACCGAATTCACCGGTTCAAATAGTTATAGACACTTTAAATCTGTATATTTTGTAGCGTATGTGTGTGGAGAAAAATCAGGAGTCTTACAAGAGAAAACGTTTCACATGGGAGAGACCTTAAACGGACATGGAAAAGTAGTTATTGAGACCGAAGTGGAGCTAATGAAGCAGAAATTCAGAGAACTACAGAAACAAGATTGTTCAGAAGATGAGATTGCACAGTCGATGAAAGATTTTGGAATGTCAAGGTCAGTGTAGTAATCACAAACTAGTTCTTCTTTATCTATAAGTGAATTTACATTGATCTTGAATCAAACTTATGTTAATTAATTATTAGGGCAAATGTTCATGGATGGCCAAATACCTATGTGTTCACCAAATCAATGGGAGAGATGCTTCTTGGTAATCATAGAGAAAATCTCCCACTCGTTATCATCCGTCCTACGATGATTACTAGCACTTTTTCAGAACCATTTCCCGGTTGGATCGAAGGATTAAGGTAAAATCTATTGCCGGTTATAGATTAACCATATAAAATTTTTTGATACTTATAATTTGTCAAGTTGATGTTTTGGTCTATATATGTGCAGAACCATAGATAGTGTCATTATTGCATATGGAAAAGGAAGGCTAAAATGTTTTCTTGCAGATCCAAACTCAGTCCTTGATCTTGTAAGTTCAGCGTATTTTAGATATGTCTCTTAATTATGCATTTCTGATTACATCATATCATTTCGTTGGAATGTATTTGTGCAAAAGCTTAAAACAAACAAAGTTTAATTCATTCATATTAGGGTTCACTTCCATCGATTATATGAATTGATACGTATAACCTTATTTTTAATAATACTTTTTGGATCTTTATTTAATTATATAAATTGTATTTTTTTGTTAATTATAATTCGTGTAGTTGATGCAGATAATGAAAATAAATCCAAGTTAAAATCATATTTTCAAATTAAAACCATATCTAATAGCGATTGAACGTGTAAATTTTAATAAAATTTATATAACTAGAATAATTTATAAAGTTTGTATAGTTTTTTAAAAAAATACAGTTTGTGTAATTAAAAAAAACCAAAAAAAATACGAGTAAAAATAATTTTAGTTGTATAAATTTGTATAGTTGACGCAAGTGAATCTTTCATATTAACATAAAATTGTTAAAAGTCCATTTGATTCATAGATTGATTAAACATGTCACCTGCGATCAATTAGTCAATAAACATTTTTGAATCATCTTTAAAAGAATACAAATAGTGATTCTGCATGTATGTCGTTATGGTGCACTAGCTAAAATCAACGTTTACAGATTCCTGTGGACATGGTCGCAAACGCAATGGTCACATCCATCACAACAAACGCCGGGAAGTTAGGTTCTCAGACAGTGTATCATATTGGATCGTCTTGTAAGAACCCGATCACATTCGAACAAATTCACGATCTCACGGCTCGGTACTTCAGCAAAAGTCCCCTTGTTGGATGCGACGGCTCACGCATCATAGTCTCTAAAGGCACCATCTTGTCAACTATGACTCAGTTCAGGTTGTACATGATTCTGCGTTACAAGCTACCTCTTAAGGTATACAAGAGTTTCTTTATATATTAATTCCTAATTTTCTCATTTAGTCAAGTTTCAAATATTTTAAGTTTTTTGGATTAAAAATGTTGGTAGCTATTCCTCAAATAGACTTGAATTCAATTTGGTTTGGTTCAAAATTATTTTTTTTAATAAAAATAAAATTAGTTAATCAAATTTAATACATATTATACATCCTCTATTTTAAAATAAAATATGTTTTGTTTTTTATTTTGTTTTTTAAAAATAGATTTTTTTTTTTAAAATTCAATGCATTTTTGATTAGTTAATAATGATAAACTATAAATTTTAAAAAAAATAATATAATTTATTAAATTACTATTGGTTTACAATTGTAACAATTGTTAATCACAAAAATTTATTATAATGAAGTTTTAATTTATTTTTAATATATGTAAAAACTTCAAAATATCTGTTATTTAAAAACTGAAAAAATAGTTTTTTACCATATTAAATATGAATTTTCTATGTATTTAATTAAATATGATTTTACTAAATTTGGGTTGCTCCGGTTAACTTGATTTTGATTATTAAGTATTTTTAAAAATTATTATCAAATTTGGTTCAAGAAATTTTGGTTTAGTTCGGTTCCTTTGCTGACACTCACACCTGTCTAAATCTATATAATTTTTGATAATTTCCAACCCAAAACATCTAATTTTTTAAGCAAATAGATAATATTATGATAATGTATTCATGTAATGTTCAAAAAACAGAGTTTTCTCTGAACATTCTAAGAGTTATGCTGAATTTTTATTTATAATGTTTTGTTTATCTATAATCAGATGCTGCAATTGATGAATATAATTTATCCATGGAGGAATGAAAATAAATATAAGGATCTTGACCGCAAAATTAAGCTAGCGATGCGTTTGGTCGAGCTCTATAGACCTTATGTCTTATTTAAGGGAATGTATGTATTAATCTAAAACTTTGCATAAATTATTTGATTATAATAATTTCCTATTTTCATTCAAACTCACGATGTTATTTTCTTACAGATTTGACGATATGAATACAGAGAAATTGCGGTTGCAAAGAAATAAGATCAATCAAAAAATAGATGAGTTGTTCGAATTTGATCCCAAATCTATTGATTGGGATGATTACATGACAAACATTCATATTCCAGGTCTCATCACCTATGTACTCAAAAAATGAAATTTTTAAGTTACTAAAAGTTGTATGTTTATTTTTTTTTTGGTAGTCAATTGTATGATTCGTACTAAAACTGTATTTTGGAGGTGGTTTAACACAAAATGTGTGTATTGTGATTTATTGAATTAGTTTTGAGTCTTCTATATGTTTATTGGATTATGTAATTCTCAAAATTGTTTTATATAATTGTGTAATTCTCCACAATGAAACATAATTGAACAATTCATAGCAATAGCGAATAAAATTATAGTAATTCGTACGACCTCTTTAACTTACTAATAATAACTATTATTTGTGCGATGTTGGACTTCATTACAGAGAAATGGTCTTGTTGTTTTCTATGATATAGTAGAATCGCCAAATAAAGAACTTATCCAACAAAAGTCGGATAAATGGTAGGACATCTATACATGAAACTTTGGCCATGTTTGTTCATGAGGAAATAGACCTCTTGCATTGATGTGTCCATATGTGAGAGTGGAAGAAAACAACTATAGCCACGAAAGAAAACGCCACTAAAAAAAATTAGAATGGATTACCGATGATCAAGAATTCGTCTTTAAATACTTGAGAAAAATACAAGTTCGTCATAAATTTTTTGGTACATTAATAAAAAATATTTGATGTTAAATTGTTGGTAACTATCATTAATTCGATAAGTTACCATCGAATTTACAACGATACGTCAAACTAACAATTATAAAAAAAATTATTACAGTAAAAAATTATAGTTTCGTAAATTCGTTGTTAGATACTTCGTTGCTACAACAATATAACACTATATCTACTATATATTAAAAGAGAAGCATTGAGAGTGAAAATTGTTTAGGTGTCCATCACCATTTCATTCTCAACAATTTTACTAATTAATTTAATTTCAAATCTAAATTATTTATTTTATTATCTAAACATCTTAATTAGATAACTTAATTATAGAATTTAATGAGTTTCCAAACACTATTTAATTTTCAAATATACGAAGATTCAAAAATTAGGAAGTTTTGAGTTAGTAAATTACACATTTAATTACTCGCCAATTTTACAAATAGAAAATTATTTTTTACATAAATAATTAATTATTGTACACATATATAAGGAAAGTAAATATGTCAAATTTTTATGGATATAGAAACTTCATTAACACTATTTAATTCCATTTTTATATTATATGCAACTTTACTTTTTAACTCAATAATTAAAATCAATATATTGTAGTAATAATTGTTTTATAGAAATATATATATATATATATATATATATTGTGTAATAATATAGTCGGCATATCTAAATCACAAATCATATAAAAATTATATCAGTCAATTTTTTTTTGTTTCCATACACAATCAATATATTTGTAAATAAAATTTTATATTATATCAGTTGTTTGTAATATTAAATTTGAATAACTAATAATTATTTTTAGTATGACTACTCTATATATAAATAGATTCTATAACATAACAAAATTTAATTAAAACTACTAATTTTATTAATTTAATTTAAAATATGTTTCAAATATTTTACTAAAAATTTATAAATATATTTTTGATTAACTTATCGCAAAAACAACGATAAAATAATAAATATTATTTGAATGATATATAATAATAGTAATATCATTCTTTTATAATATATATAATATTTTAAATTAAAATATATTTATAATTTTTTCATTCAAATAATAAAAAATTTTAAAATATTAATTTTAATCTGTGCATAGCACATGTAGTATTCTAGTATATATAATTTATCATAAAATATTTATAATAATGTTATGAAATTTGTTACAATATTGATCATGTTACTTATAAAAACTAAAGTCTTGTTGATGATTATGGAAATTATTTTTACTATACATACAACATTCACAATGTATCCATCACTATGTTGAAACCAAATTTGTTGAACTTTTTCATCTAATTTTTCTCAATTACAAAATGCTGCAATTTCAATGTTTATCTTATAAACATGAGCAAATGTTTACGTCTATATATATTATATAAAAAGATATTCTTATTGGCAGTTCCCAAGTTCTACAAAACATAGTTAATAAAGTTTATAAAACTGAAATATCTATATGGAATATAAAGCCCAAAGACGAGAAGTTGGTCGGATCTAGAACACATATCATTTCGATGGGTAGTATTATCAAACGAGTAAAAGATTAATTTACATAATAAGGAGCAGGTGAGGCGGCTGATGAACAAGTAAGCCTATTTAATCCAACTTAGTTCCATATGGGAAAACACTAGAGGTTTCATATTATGTTCAATTAAAGAACTTTTCATGTAGCTATTAATTTGATGTAAGAACATATATTAAATAAAGGAGAGTTACAAAATATCATTTTATGATATAACTTTTCAAAAATATTATACTTATGTTTTTTTTTAAAAATACCACTTTTATACGATTTACAAATTTATTTAGAACAAAACAAGTTTATATAATCAAAATTATAGAAAAGTATTTATGAGGTTTTATACTATATTTTTAAGGTATTCTGAAGTTTCAAAGCATATTTATATGAAAATTATGACAGTAAAAAAGATTATAAACTTCTTATTAAAGTTGGCCCAAATTCTCAATAATTCGCCTGGGTCACGACCACATTCTCACCACTTAACAAAACCCTAAGTACATTAGCATACAGAAGGTATAAGTACATCTTGTTATTCCCTTCGTTAAGGAAGAGCTGAAAATTCACCCTGCAAAAACAAAAAGAAAGGTTGTCGTGAGAGAGCAGAGAGAGAGAGGTTAGAGAGAGAGATACATCAATTCTAACAAAGAGTGTTGTTGTTTTACTCTTTGTAAAATCCTTTTTCTAATAAAATCTTTCTTTCGAGAGGTACCGAAAGGGAACTCGGGCAAATCGCATGTCTAAATCAACCAATTCACCTCACAATTGGTATCAAAGCTTCCAGGTTACTTAAGGAGCAAGGTGATAGGGAAAAATCGCGATGGCAAATTCCAGGCTTGAGGTGGATTGGTTCGATGGGAATGGAGACTTTTCCCTATGAAAAGTCAAGATGCTTGTGCATTTAGGTGTTCTTGGCCTAAAGGACATTCTCACCGATAAAACCCTAAAGCGGGATAACAAAACAAAGGGGGAGCTGGACAGCGATTCAGTAGTATCAGAAATCGATCCTGAAAATTTTGAAAAGTCAGAAAAGGCAAAGGATTTGATTGTAATCAATGTCGATAATCAAGTGCTCAGAAAGATTTCAAACTGTGAAACGATGGCAGCAATGTGGGCAACCCTAAACAAACTCTACATGGAGACATCCCTGCCAAATCGTATCTACCTACAGCTTAAGTTCTACACGTTTAAGATGGATGATTCAAAGAACATCGACACAAACATAGATGACTTCCTGAAACTGGTGTCAGACCTGAACAACATCGGAGTGGAAATTTTAGAAGAGGTACAAGTTATTCTTCTTCTGAGCTCCTTGTCCAATAAGTATGACCAGCTCAAAGAGACTCTCAATTATGGAAGAGATACTCTAAGGTTGAACGAGGTCACAAAAATCAAAAGAAAGAGAATTGATAGAAAGTGGGAAGCTTTCTAAACCTCAGAATGAAGGATTGTTTGTGGAATCCAGGGGAAGACCAAACAGCAAGTTCGAAAAAGGTAGTAGTAGCAACTGGAGAGGTAGATCCAAAAGCAGAGACAGGTCAAAATCCAGGCAGAGAAACTCAAACAAATCAAGAGCTTGTTTTGTTTGTGGGAAAGAGAGACATTAAAAAAGAAACTGCCCAGAGAGAAAGAATCGAACGCAGGAATCAACAAACATGGCAGCAAAACCCAAACAATCCATGGTACTAATGGTTAGTATTCAAGACTCCAGGGAAGAATGGGTTATGGATTCAGGTTGTTCGTTCCACATAACTCCCAACAAGGAGGTGCTGTTTGACTTAGAAGAATTTGATGGTGGTAAAGTTCTTATGGCAAACAACACTCACAAGAATGTCAAGAGAGTAGGGAAGATCAAGATACATAATCTAGATGGATCTGTGGTAGCTTTATCAACAACTGAGGTAGAATACATGGCCCTTACCTCAGCTATCAAGGAAGCTATTTGGTTAAAAGGATTGTGCAAAGAATTAGGGTACAAGCAGGAAAGTGTTAAGATTTACTGTGATTCACAAATTGCTCTATCCCTAGCAAGAAATTCAGTTCATCACGAAAGAACTAAGCACATCAATACCAAATACCATTTCATCAGAGATATTATAAATCAAGGCAGGGTTCTCCTATCTAAGATCCATACCAGTAAAAATCCAGGAGATTTCCTAACTAAATGCTTACCTAGTCAGAAGTTTGACCTTTGTTGTTAACTTCTGAACCTCCACTAGGTTGCTTGACTCGGCTCCAGGTAACATCACTGCAACTGTCTCATTCTCGGAGAGACATTACAGGAAACATGTCAGTTTTGGGAAAAGAATTTTACGCAGTAAAGGATAAAGTGGAAATCAAACGTTACCTATGAGATATATGCATGAGGAATGGTAGCGAGAACACGAAGTGTATCTCTAGGTGGAGCTCTCACCAGGAAAGGAGCAGTGGTAGTCAACAATCTGAAATCGGAAACAACGAACCAGTTAGACGCGTGAAAAAACCGGCAGTCAAAATGAAGAGAGCGCGTGAGAAAGCATGTACCTATGCACAGTGGCGCGTGTACCCACGCATGATGGCGCGTGTACCATTCTATGGTATGGTTCTTGAAACTTAATTGTAGTCTTAATTACTTGTATTTTTTTTAGCTTATTGCTTGCAGAGAACAATCGGATTTCCTACGTGAAAAACCATTTGCCATGGAAGAGATCTTGATGAGAATGGTTTTCAATTGGATATAAAACTTGAAATGGAATTGATGAAGCAAAGATTAAAAATACTCTATGAACAAGATTGTTCAGAACGAAGAGATTACCCTCTCAATGAAAGCATTCGGAATGAATAGTTGATTCTTGATGAATGAAAAAAAATCCTATTTTAATTGTTAGAATAGAATAATGTATAATTTGTTATATATTTTGTTGAACTCGTATTCTTGGATTAGAAGTAAACAAAACAATTTAGATTGAGAGGATATAATATGTTTATGAAAAGAGAGCTAAGATTGATTTGTCAGTTTGGCCAAAGAGAGATGCAACCAACAATTCAATACTATCTTTCTTCATTTTTGGATTTTCCTTCAATGCCAACAATCTTTATTTTTATATATTTTTAATTCGGTAAATCCAAACATTAATAATGCTCATAAATGTTATCTCCAAACACCCACTATCATCTTCGATATTTGGCGAAATCGAACGTTTTAAAAAATTTGTGGCAGTTCCTAAAAATCGGTGGAAATCGTTCATATAACAAGATTTTGAGATCAAATTATTGGGTTGATTTCAATTTATACCGAACTATGTATTGGACATGCGAAACCCATTTCTAGCACATTTCATGATTATAGTAAAGTTATATAATAATAATAAATTTTAAAATTAAGAATAAATCTCATTAAATAAAAATTAACAACTCGTAAAACTCAAATTTTAAATTATTACTTCAAAAAAAACGATCCCTCTACCACTCTTGCATTGAAAACAAACCAAAAGAATTCAAAATGAAACTGAACTAAAATTATAATAATTAAAGAAACTGTGACATAAATCTATACTTCTTTAAAAAGCAAAATCTAATTTAAGATTTGTTTAGAAATTTTTCTAGGGTGTCTTGATTATCATTTTTGTAACTTTGATTTTACGTATTGAATTCGAAGCTCTGAATTGTCTTTCTTTATGACATTGTTGTACTAATTTAAATTCAAATCCATTTTTATTTGCTATAGAATATTGGTTTAAATTTGTTTACGATTTGGGATTTCGAATTAGAAAAGAAAAACACAAGATAAAACATACTAGGAGATTTTAGTTAATCTCCTATTTAGTATTAAACATTGTGTTGGGATTTTATGCTTTTATTAATGTATTTGTTTGTGCGATCTTGGTACATCTCGGCAAACTTTAACCAGTTAACAAGAAGTTGTTTCTTGCTAACTCACATCACTCTCACAATAAAAGATCAGTCTTTACAATCGAAAAAGATAAGACTTCTCCATATCTCTCACTCTCTTTTGTGTGCTAAAACCGTATCTCCTTACCAAGAAAAAGAAAAGCACGGCTATTGCGGTTCATAAATAAATATGTTGAACCGGTGGCTAATTTAGCAAAACCAAAAAAATTGAGTAAAACCGGAAACATATAACGAACGGCCACGATGTAATGATGAAACTACCCCAAGAAAAATAAACAAATGCCAAAGAAAACAGAAAGATCGGAAAAAAAACCCTAACTCATATCAATACTTAAGTCATCCTCTTTCTCCAAACGCACACCAAAAGTTTAGCTGTGTCTGCTCCACGAATCTTCTTGGTAATCTTCTTTAGATGTCTCTGAATCACACTCTCAAGTTTAACTCCATCTCTGCTAATGCTAATTTTTGTTTTTGGGTTTTGTACTAAGCAGGAATAAAATGAAGGTTGTTGCTGCTTTCCTGCTCGCCGTTCTAGGCGGAAACACAAATCCTTCTTCTGATAATATCAAAGATATCATCGGAGCTGGTAAACTTTTTGAAGAAATGTTCTTACTGATTTGATTAATGTGTTTGAAATGGTTAGAGAACGATGAACTAAATGTTTTTGCTTTATCACTTCAATAAGCTTTCGGTTTTATTCTGCATTTTAGTTTTTGATTTAGATGTAAGTGTTTAGTATAATTTCTGGATATGTAGAGTGTGTTATCAAAGTTTTGTGATGTTGGTTAATTGTATTTGTGATTGTTCTGTGCTATTTCTAGTTGGTGCTGATGTTGATGGAGAGAGCATTGAGCTTCTTTTGAAAGAAGTGAGTGGTAAGGACATCACTGAGCTGATTGCAGCCGGAAGGGAGAAGTTGGCGTCTGTGCCATCTGGTGGTGGTGTGGCTGTTGCAGCCTCTCCATCAAGTGGTGCTGGTGGTGCCGCTGCTGCTCCTGCAGCTGCAGAGAAGAAAGAAGCCAAGAAGGAAGAGAAAGAGGAATCTGATGATGTAAGTATCATTTCGGTTTCCTTCTTAAAATCTTGGCTTTAGTCTTGGTTGGTATTGGTTTATATGTTCTTGTGATCTCTCTGACTTTGGTGGTTATGGTTATGTACCTCAACTTTTGATGCAGGACATGGGATTCAGCCTCTTTGAGTAGCCACCGGAAATGAGTTTGAGATGTAGCTGTTTGCAGTTAGTGGTTCTGGTTTTCTTTTATGATTATTGGATCACAAATTTACTCCTTAGATTTGAAGACAGATGAGTTTTGCTATCTTATTCGTTTTTCCTTTTGCTGAGTTTGAAACTAGTAGTTAAACTAGTTTTGCTATCATATCCACTAAGTTGTTTAACAAAAAATTAAAGGGGATTATTTTTGGCAACTACACAGATTTTATTACATAAAACCAGTTTTAGATGAACTTTTGGCCTTTTCTGGTAGCTACACAAACTTAACGGATTTATAGATTATCTGATATTGTATTATTCAATCGATTTCAACAGATTTATAGATTACCTGATATTGTATTATTCAATCGAGTGGTTTCTGTTAAATTTGATACTAACCTGAGATTTAGAATTATTTTTTTATCGATTTGATACGATTATAATATAGACATTTGATTATGATTCATCAAAAAGATTGAATCTAATTTGTTTCTAAGTAATAGGAACGGTTCTATAATTGTATGAGATCGATAAAAAGTAATTCTAAATTATCGGTTTAATATTAGATTTAATGGAAACCATTAGTAATTAACGTTTATGTTAAAATCGACTAGATAATACAATGTTGGTTAGTTTAAAGAAATTTGTTGAGTTTGTATCTATATGGAAAAAAACTAAAAGTTTGTGTAGAACTGGTTTTAAATCGTAAAGTCTGTGTAGCTTAAGTAAGTAAACCCGAATTAAAATAGTATCAAGAAGATGATGCCACGAGGCACCAACAAGTCATCTGGTCGGCCAAAAACAAATCCTTTATGAGCATCTATCAGATTCTATCGCAATGCTAAAACCGATCAAACGGTCTGTTCATCAAATTTTGAGACAATAGCAAATATGTTAAGATTTAGGAGCAGTGATTAGGAATCTTGAACATCTTTTTCGTATAACTGGAACGTCTAGCTGAACAACAATATATAAATATGTCACATTTCTAACATAACTTCATAACTAAAAGTGATTCTAACATAACTTCATAATTAAAAGTGTTTGAAATGAAACAATACATGAATAGATGACATCGTGGGAAATAGTGAAGACATTGGGAGACATTGGAAGACCTTTTGTGAAAATATCTGCATATTGAAAAGAAAAGGGGACATGAAGAACATTAACTTCACCAACCGCTACATTTTCACGTACAAAGTGGATGTCGAGCTCTATGTGTTCTTGTCGTTGATGTTTAACTGGATCAGTAGCTAAGTAAACTGAACTGATATTATCACATTAGAGAATTGATGCTTTGATGATGGTGTAATGAAGTTCAAGCAGCCAACTCAACTCAACAACATCATTTGCTACCTCTTTGTATTCAACCTCGGATTGTCGTTTATATGACTTACATCAACTGTCATCTATGTGGACACTTCAATTGTGGTCCACAAGGCTTCAAATCCTATACAGTTCATATCAAGGAAGGTAACAGTAACATGTTCTGGAGAAGTCGTTCCAACAAATTATTGAATGTTCATGCTATTACCATAAGAACATTTCAAGAATACTATTAGAAACCATGAACACCAATTCATAACCAATTGACAACTGAAGAAGTTCATGTAGTTGTATAAAAGATTTCCAACTTTCGATGTAATACTTTACACATTCTAATAAAATTCTTTGAGATGTAGGCGAGACACGTACTAACATCTCGAACATACCAAAACAAGACAAACTACTTACAATGTAGAAAATCGTATATCAGACTAATTTTGTACTTTGATACCATCTTAGTAAACATATATATCCACCTCAAAACCAATTAGCAAAATCCCAATTTTCGAAATGGAATTTTACACGTTCTAATAAATACTACGAAAGATTTATCTCATAAAATCCATTACATATACAGAGACGCAATTTGACGCAATTTGAGGTAGTGACTGAGTTTTGCTAGGAAATTGAAAGACAAAAATCTGCTGTTTCCAGCATAGGATTCTCATATACAATACATATCTAAGTAACATTAAAAACATACATATATGTATGCAAATAATTCAAATGTTAACAATGTAAAATCAATGTTTATGGTGCTGCGTGTAAATGTAGTCTAAGTGAGCTTCCGTCATCATCCTTCTCCTCAAACATTCTTCATCTCCTTCTTCGCAATAATCAATTCCCATTAATTTCTATTCATAATCATTACAAGAAAAACAATTATACGAGTTAATCTTATGATTTTGTGATTATGTTATTACAATTACGAAAATATTCAATTATTTCCATTGACTTACATCAACTGAGTCGTCTTCCATTGGTGTAGCTGAAACTAATGGATTCAGCTCTGAATCTTCTGCTCCTAATTAAATATTGAGATTTAGAGTTGAAGGAAGATTATTTACTAGTGATTATATCATTAAGCATAATACCTCTTCGAATTGCAGACGAAGTTGTTGGAAAAATGATAAAGATGGAGAAGAAGAAGACAACACACACTCCGATGCACAAGCTTTGCTTCATTTTCTTTACTGAGAGAGAGAAGATTAGGAAAGGCATGTACCAAATATATATATTAACAGTCGATAGAATATGCCATTAAATATACATATATATTTTACTACTTTTTCTGTAATTTTGTTCGATCTTTTAAAATCACTCTTTTAACATGTAATTTTGTTGGAGAAAAATATTTATAAATTATATAATATTATTTATTATTAAATATAAATTAAATATTTCTATAATTTTAAATTTTATTTAAAATTATTTTTAATATTAGTTTTGTATATATAAATTAAAAAAGAAAAATAACTATTTTTATTAATTTAATAATATATTTTTATTAATTTAATAAAATATATTAATTTTTTAAGTAAATTAATAATAATGATATATATTTTAATAATTTTAATAATTTAAACTGATTTATATATTTATTTGAAATTCGTAAATTAATATAATATTTTTATTAATAAATTATTAAAATAAAATTATTTTTAAAAAATATTTTTAAATAATATATTAAAATTTTCATTGATAAAATTTTGGGATATTACATATTAATCCAACTAATATGTAAATTCATTGAACTAAACTAAAACTTTGCAATAAAAACCGGATTCTTTACACCATCTCAAGAGTTGAAGCATTTTACATGAGAAGTGACATCAAATATGCCAAATTCTGTCATTGACATGAACGATTAATCAATGATTAAATGTATACAACTCACATAGAATTGGATTTTTATATGCTAACTAAGTATATGATTTAGTTAATTAATACAGTATGAATCAAAATTACGGGGACAAAGAAATCTTTTTGTAATTCGGCTAGTGCGAAGTTCAATTATAATAATTGAAAATTTGCGGTCCAACCAAAGTCTTTGCTACTAAAGTATTGTCTGCTTGTCAGATTTTCCAATCAAAGTCAACGATTCCGACATAGTTATACAGCTGTCTCCCATTTTCTCATTCTCACTTTTTTTTTTAATAATAATATTTGTTAAATTTTAGAAATCAATTAATCGAATTCATAACATGTTAAATTCTTTAAAAATAAACTAGTTATTAAAAATACCAATGTGTTATAAAAAATATCTAGACAGATAAAATTAAACTGATAATTTTACTCAGAAGAAAAGAAGAGAGAGAAGAGAGAATCGTTCACTTATTGATATTCTTACAAATAATGCATAACATCATATTTATAGAGAAAGTTTACCGACGTATGTAAATAATCAAACAAAAGAAGAGTCAACAAAAGACGTCGTTGAAGACGTTTTTGTTGACGTTGACTTTTCAACACTCCCCCTTGATTATTTATCATCATTGAAGTATTACGTACTGCCTCGTTAAAAACCTTATCATGTAAAAACCCAATGGGATAAAAATCATGATAAAGGAAAAAGAGTACAGATACGCAATCTTCCTCTCGAAAAGATATATATAAATCCCTTTATATATCTCGCAAATGACGCATTCCAATATTCTGAACATGCTTTCTGAATGTTGTTGTAGGAAGCACCTTTGTGAACAAATCTGCTGCATTGTCGGTTGAGCGAATATACTCAATGTTGACTACTTGATTTTTCACAAGCTCTTGAGTATATGAGAAAAATTTTGGTGAGATATGTTTCGTCCTATCGCTCTTGATATAACCTTCCTTAAGTTGAGCGACACATGCAGCATTATCCTCGAACAATTTTGTAGGTTCTTTATGTGTATTGATTCCACTAGCTTCTTATATATGATGAGTCATGTACTTGAGTCATACACATTCTCTACATGCCTTATTGAGTGCGATAATTTCTGCATGATTTGAGGAAGTGGCAACCAATGTCTGTTTTTGTGAACGCCACGAGATCGTAGTACCTCCTAATGTAAAAACGTATCCGGTTTACGATCGAGCTTTATGCGGATCTGATAAATATCCTGCATCTGCAAAACCAACTAGACCAAACAAAGAATTTCTGGGATAATATAGTCCCAAGTCAGTTGTACCTTGAAGATAACGGAATATTTGTTTTATTCCGGTCCAATGTCTTCGCGTAGGGGCTGAATTATACCTTGCAAGTAAGTTAGTAGCAAAAGCAATATTTGGTCTAGTACAATTAGCAAGATACATCAGCGCACCAATAACGCTCATATAAGGTATTTCACAACCTAAAATTTCCTCGTTATCCTCACAAAGTCGAAATGGATCCTTATCAACAATAAGTGATCTATTGACCATTGGAGTACTCAAAGGATTTGCTTTATCTATATTAAAGCGTTTTAATACCCTTTTGGTATAATTTGATTGATGGACAAATATTCCACCTTTGAGATGCTCTATTTGAAGCCCGAGACAAAACTTTGTCTTACCAAGGTCTTTCATTTCAAACTCTTCTCTTATATGGGTTCGTGCATCATGAACTTCCTTTTGAGTTCCAATAATGTTCAGATCATCAACATATACAGCGATAATAACAAATCCTAATGAGGATTTCTTGATAAACACGCAAGGGCATATCGCATTGTTGATATATTCCTTTTTCAACAAATATTCGCTTAAGCGATTATACCACATGCGTCCGGATTGTTTTAATCCGTAAAGTGATCGCTGTAATTTGACCGAACAAAGATCCTTTGATTTTTCCGAGATCTTGGATCCTTCCGGGATTTTAAATCCATCGGGAATTTTCATATATATATATCACTATCAAGTAATACATATAGATATGCAGCCACGACATCCATAAGATACATCTCTAAATTTTTGGATGTCGTTATACTTATCAAGTATCTAAACGTAATTGCATCCATAACCGGGGAATATGTTTCATCATAATCAATTCCATAGATAACCTACCACTCCATAGATAATATCGTGGGAGGAGGTATAACCTATCACTCCATAATATCGCGGGAGGAGGTATAACCTACCACTCCATAAATAATATCGTGAGAGAAGGTATAACCTACCACTCCATAAATAATAACGTAAGAGGAGGTATAACCTACTACTCCATAAATAATAACGCAAGAGGAGGTATAATCTACCACTCCATAAATAATAACACAGGAGGAGGTATAACATACCACTCCTTAAATAATAACGCGGGAGGAGGTATTACCTACCACTCTTTAAATAATAAATTGACATAATAAAATAAATGAACTTTTACCTGGGCGGTATAACAACGCAGTATTAAACTGGTATTTGGAGAGATGATCGTGCTGATAACGTGTTATGAAAAATATCTAGAAAGATAAAATTAAACTGATAACTTTACTCAGAAGAAAAGAAGAGAGAGAAGAGAGAGTCGTTCACTTATTGATGTTCTTACAAATGATGCATAACATCATATTTATAGAGAAAGTTTACCGACGTACGTAAATAATCAAACAAAAGAAGATTCAACAAAAGACGTCGTTGAAAACGCTTTTGTTGACGTTGACTTTTCAACACAATGTTATTTTTTCTAATTGTTACATAACTATTTTAAAAATTATCATAAATTAGAATGTAAATTTTAAATTAGATGACCTTGAGAAATAAAAACTTAGCCATAACTTATTTTCTAATAGAAGAAATAAATATATTTTAAATTAGAATATAAATTTAAATATAATATTTTTAATTATAGTATTATTTATTAGACTAATAAAATATTAGTAACCAACCATTTTGGTATGTTTAGAAAAATATTAATAATTTTAAGAAAAATAAAAATACGATATTTTAAGTATGATGTTATAATCTAATTAATCTCAAATAAAAGTGATATAGTAACTTTTGCCAGCTAAATCCTTGTTATATAGCATTATAATTAACATAATTAATTCGTGATTTTATAACACTTTAGTAGTGGACAAATTAGCTTTGCTAAAGTCTTAGCTATTTTATGGCAAAACACAATTACAAAGCAAAAAGAGTTTCAATTCTTCGATATATATAATAAATTGGATAAAATGGTGGAACGTTGGCAGGTAATTAGTAGCATTCAATAAGGAATTTAAACCATAACAAACAACTATAAAGTTGTTGTATTTTCTCTATATATATATATATATTCAAATCACTAAAATTTTATCAGAAAATATTTAATTTAAAAAAAAATTTCTATTCAGATTTTAGCAGTCTACATTATATCTAATAATAATTTACATTATTTTGTGTATTTTTTAACAATTAACAATACTTAGTCCATAAAATATCATTTTAATTTTAACAATCTTTGTGTATTTTAAAACCGTGAGGTCAAGATATTAAAACATATTTTGAAAAATTTGCAAAACTAGTTTATATTAAAACATATTTTCACGTTATGTATGGAATAATGAAAATTAAAATAAGCATAGAGTGAGGCAAACATGCATGCATGCAATCCACTCATAAAATGATAAAATTGTTATTTTAATACAGTAGTTTTTTCAACTTGTTTGGTTTTATTTTATTTAATTGTTAATTGTGCATTTCAATTCTCATAAGTACGAGTTTTGTAGTCAATTTTAAGTTTACCAATGAGACAGAAGAATCATTACAAATCGAGAGCATGCCTACACGTGAACTGCATTTCTTTGTTAATCTTTTATTTGTTTATATCCTTATATATACATTAGTTTTTTTTTGTTTCATCGTTCCCAATGATTACGATTGCGATTAGGATCAATACTACAACTATGATTACAACATATATTATTTGTTTGTTTATCATCGATGATTATAGTTATGATTGCAGATGATCGTAAATTTTTAATTATAACATTGTTTTAATCAACGGTAAAAAAAATTATGACGTAAAACACATCGTCTAACCAATATGATTGATTGTAATTAAATACGATAGGTAAACGAACAACAATCTGGTACAACCGCAATCACAAAAATGTGTAACTGAGAAACGAACATGCATGTCTCACTTTTAATCCATTAAGAAAAGACTTTCAAGTAGATATTAATAATAAACATAATTATTTAGTAATACTTTAAAATAACATTGTTTTAAATTTTTATTATAAATTTAGTATATTAAAATTAAATTTTCAAAATATTATAATTTTTTATGTAAAATTTTTTATTTATTTTAAATTAGTTACAAATAAAATTAAAATAATATGTTTGAATTTTTTTCTAATTTCTAATTTATTTTTCTTTATTGAAAATATATTTTAACACTAAAATTAGTGTTATTATTGAAAAAATAAATTGGTAATACTAAATTTTAAATAAAAACTTAAAATAATATTATTTTGAAAAATTATCTTATCTTCTATAAACGCAAAAGAATATTAAATTTACGACTTTCAACTTTCTATCCTTCATTCTTAATATCCAGCGAGAAAATTTGCATGCGATTTAACAAAACCATACCACTGCATATGCTAGTAATGGGCATGTTAAATTATTGTAAATCATCACAACCACTATCTTCTAATAATTAATTACCATCTACATGAATTTTTTTTCTGAACATAAAACTTAATAATGAATATGTAATCATAATGATGCTCTTCTCTCATCTTCCAGAACGTTTAAACAAACACAACAGTTAAGAACAATATAATTAGAGTTTGGGTCCCGATTTGTACCCCCAAAGCACAATGTTACACACACTTATAATTGACACACACATATATATATATATATATAAGCGTTGTTCGTTTGTCTGCCGCAGCGTCTGCGGCAACGACCTGCGGTCAGGCGCTGCGGTTAGACGCAGTAATATTATTGTTCGTTTGATCGCCGTAGGTTGTCGCCGCAGGTTGTATCGCAATTGTTTAATCGCAAACGCTATAATTTCGCAGCGATTAATTATTTTGATCGTAGCTTTCTATGGTCGACCGTAGCGTTTGACCGCAGGAACCTGCAGCAGTCAAACGAACAACGTTTGGTCGCATGACGCAGCCGCAGGTTCCTGCGGCTACGAAACGAACAGACCTATATATATATATCGATCGATTTGAAGCTACACATCAAACAGTCTACAAAAATAAACTTTCTACATCAAACGTATTTGGACAAAATAAAACTGTATTTCTACAAAACTTGAAAATAGTCGACAACAATTTGCTTTAGTAAGAGGATTGGACAACAAGAAAACGACTTCTTTCGTTTGAACTATGTCGAAGCATGCGTACAAATCTCTTACACGATAATTAAAAAAAGTACAAAAAATCCATCATTTTCGAGTTTGCTGCCCTAGGAGGCTAGGAAGAAGAATCTTTAATCAAAGACTTTGGTTATGGTAAAATGGTTATTAAAATATTAAATTTTTGTGTTTGTATCATTTAAATACCGAAATTTTTAATAAATTACTTAAATAATGATTTGTAATTGAATTCATCGATATAGATATATGATTAATCAACATTAACAATATTTAACAATAGAAGTATCGTTAACTCTGTTATTTATTTTAACCAGTTAAAATTATACACTATAACAAACATGTTATTTTTTATGTTAATGTTGACTAATCGCATAATTAAATCAGCACTGTCAACTATAAATCGTTATTTAAATTGCTCATTAAAAAATTTGGTATTTATATAACTCAAATGCAAAAGTTCAGTTTTTAATGATCATTTTTCCCTTTGGTAAATCAATGTCAAACAATTTTTATCGTTAGATAGTCATCTACATTACAAGAAAAAGAGAAAGAATTTCGATGACATTTGGTATTTTGGGAAAATTTTGATAAAAATTGGGGGAATTGCTAAAAATGACCTAAAACTTGACTTCAAATGCAAGTTTGACAATTTACACTTTTTTTTGCAAACCTAACCTATGAGGGTAGAGAAATTACTGAACACTCCTTTGGTCTAAAAAATAATGTCGAAATGTCAATTACGTTTCAATCCCTGCGTGTTTTTTTTGTTATCAAAGCACTTCTTGGAGAAGTCTGTTTTGGTAGGAAAAACAGTTTATTCCGGCTGAAGCAGACTTCACGAAGTCTGCTTTGGTGAGAAAAATAGTTTATTCCGGTTGAAACAGACTTCACACTACAAGAAAACAACCGTTTTGCGACCACGGAAGTGGTCGTAGTTTTTTACACTATACCTGATGTGGTCGCAATATAATAGTCGCAAAAAAAATTAGTCGCAAATCAGTCGCAATTTTGCGACTGATTTGCGACCACGGGCATAGTGGGTATTTTGCGACTAATTTGCGACACTGAAATTCCGTAACAAATATTGCTACTGTTTTGCGACTACTGTTGTGGTTGGTAAATTTGTAGTCGCAAAACAGTTGCAAATTTTTGTGACTGATTTGCGACAACGGTGGAACCGCAGTTGCAAATCAGTCACTGTTTTTTGTGACTGTTTTGCGACTGTAGGTGAACCGTAGTCGCAAATCAGTCACAAAAAACAGTGACTGTTTTGCGACTACAGGAGAAACGCAGTTGCAAAACAGTCACAAATATTTGTGACTGTTTTGCGACTACATGTGAAACGCAGTCGCAAATCAGTCACAAAAATGTGTGACTGTTTTGCGACTACAGGTGAACCGTAGTCGCAAATCAGTCACAAAAATTTGTGACTGATTTGCGACTACACCGTAATTAGATTTTAAAAAAAAATATTAATATATTTTTTATTTTTATTATTGAAATAATATATTAATAATTTAAAAATATAATATTAATAAAATAATATTAAAAATATAATATTAATAATTTTAAATATATATATATATATTTTTACTACTAAAATAATTTCGTATATTAGTGAAATATAATATTAATATTTTTTAAATTATTTTAAAAAAATGTAAAATAATATTTAAAAATTAAAATTTCAATAATAATTTGAATAATAAAAATAATTATTTGAAATTAGAAATATTAATAAAATAATTTAGATTAACTATTAATATAATTGGTTTAAAATATTATTATAATATTTATTAGAATATTTATTAATTTTTATTAATAAATTAAAAATTTTATAATAATAAATGAAAAAAATATGTAAAATAAATATTGAATTAAAAAATATACAAATTTAAAATTTAACATTTATTATACAAAATTTTTAAATACATAAAAACAAATTCTAATTGTCCGGTGGCGGAAATTGGAAATCTGATGGCGAAAATGGGGTGGTTGGCGGAGCCGTCGATGGTTCCCCTGTACAATCGTTATCCCGCAATAAGGAGGCGAATGCGGGATCCGTCCGTTGGATATATCCGAGGAGCATCTCCAAGCTCGAGATCTTCTTCTGGTTTTCTCTGTTCAGCTCTTCAATCTTCTCATATTTTTCCTTTATCTCCACGTTTTGTGCTTTAATCAACGCGTTTTGTTCTTGAAGAATAACGTACTCGGGTGAATGGGTTTGTACCCCACTACTTCTACCCGTAGACTGTACGCGGTTGAGGCTACCGAGTCCATAAAGACGGCCTCGTTCATCAGGAACAGATGACTATAAAATTACGAAAACGTAAATTATATAATAAAAGTAATTATTTTGTAATTAGGAAAATATGTAAAAAGGAAAAAGTTTGAAAATTTTTTTTTACCTGTAAGATGATCTCATTCTTCTGTGCTTGAGTCAGCTCAATTGGACGGGAGGTTCCATCGGATGTTTCTGTTGGATCGACCTCCACGATCGCCATCTTCTCTTGGATGTTTCGTTCGTATGTTTCACAAATTTGTTTTGCTTTCAAATCTACATACGAACCATCCGGTCTTGTGTGAGTCTTTATAAAGACCTCACCTATTGAGACTGGTCGTCCCAAATTATGTTCCTTCACAGATATTAAAATATTAATTAATTATGAGAAAACATAATAATATGAAAAAAAAAATTTTACTTACCATTTCCTGCTGGACCTGAATGTAGGATTTTTGGCCCGATAAATGTTTATGCGGGCCAAGACCGTCCCGAGCGGAGTTGCGGTTATGAGAGGATTTTGTACTCCTCTCGGTAGATGTTTCGGTTGCCCAATGTGCAGTCATAATACTGTACAAACTTGGGGAAATCCATCTGGGACGTTTTCTGGTTGTATGAACCGTGCTCACCATCCCTTTCATCCGCCTTACGCAGACGACCTCGAACTCTTTTCGTACCACCGAGGTGATCAAAGGATCCCAGGTGTACGATTGCTTGAAATTAAGTTAAAAAATATTAGTATATATTTTTTATATTGTATTAAAAATTTACACAATATAAAAAAAATACTTACCGCAAATTCTATAAAATATTTCTCCTGCCTCTCAGGAGGTACGACGGTCCAACTGTAGTACGGACCGTCAAACTTATTTTTCAAAATTTTTGCGATTTGACGAGTAATAGACCCGTTATCGCGGTCAAACCTAATATTTATTACAAAAATTTAAAATTATATTAATATAATTTAAATTTTAATAAATATTTATTAAAAAATTAGCTTGTAATAAACATACTTACCAAGTTGTATTCGGAGCCGCATCTGGAGAAAGCACAGTCAAATACTGTTCGCGACCCGGAGTTTGTAACAAACTATCAAGAGTGATAGTTTGTTCATCCGTTCCCGTTTCGCAATCGGGAATTTGTTCGTCCTCGTGTTCATCCGATTCCTGAAACCGTGGAGGTGTTTGGGTTTCAGGAACGGCATGAGGAACAAAGTTGTATTGCGGAGGGAGCCGCGATGCCGCTCTATTAGCGGATGGTGATGGGTTCGAGGAGGCCGAAGAGGTTCCTCGGCCGGAAGACGATCCGAAAGATCGTCTTCCACGACCTCTCAACGACCTACCACCACTTGCCATTTATAGAAATAGTGTTTTTCTAAAGTGTTTAGGAAGTGTTTTTGAGAGAGTTTTGTAAAGTAGTTTGAGAGATTTGTGAAAAATGAGGGAAAACCATCGGGTATTTATAGATTTTTTTGCGACCACGGATGTGGTCGCAAATCAGTCGCAATGACTGATTTGCGACTGATTTGCGACTACCAATTAATTTGGTGGGAACCAAAAACGTTCAAACTCCCTCCAAATTAATTGGTAGTCGAAAATAGGTCGCAAATTCGCGACTGATTTGCGACCACGGGTACATTTATCGAAACTGTAATTGTGGTCGCAAATCAGTCGCAAATTTGCGACTGATTTGCGACTACCAATTAATTTGGTGGAGTTTGAACGTTTTTGGTTTTGTCAACCTCCCTCCAAATTAACTGGTAGTCGCAAATCAGTCGCATCTTTGCGACTGATTTGCGACCACAATTACATTTATCGAAACTGTAAATGTGGTCGCAAATCAGTCGCAAATGTGCGACTGATTTGTGACTACCAGTTAATTTAGTGGGACTTTGAACGTTTTCGATTTTATCAAAGTCCCACCAAATTAAATTGGTGGTCGCAAATTAGTCGCACATTTGCGACTGTATTGCGACCACATGTAATTTATTGCTTGTAGTCGCAAAAAGTCGCAAATTAGCGACTGATATGCGACTACATCAGCATTTGCGACTGATTTGCGACTGCATATAAAATGTATAGAGTGTAATCAAATCAGTCGCAATATATGGATACATTTAATTTGTGATGCGACCACATTGCCAATGCAGTTGCAAAGTGGTGGCAAATCAGTCACAAATAATACCCTAAACCCTAAATTTTGAGATTTTGAGGAATGCATATAATTATATAAGATTGAGTCATTGATTATAAGTTATAAAAATTTCAATTACTATGAAAACAATAACATTTCCCAAATTTTCAAATAACTTACCTAAATCCTTAACAAATTTACTTAACCTTATACTTCTTATATACATTCCAAATGTTATCTAAATATGAAATCATTACAAATATGGTTTTCAATATATGTTATCACTTCTAATGGTTAGTAGTCTTATAGAATAGAAATACAAGTTTTAAATGTGGAAAATACTTAGGGAAAATGTGAATTAACCATATGTAAATCGTATAATTAGGATTTTTGATCATCAATTTTGAATGTAGTCGCAAATCGGTCGCTAATTAGCGACTGATTTGCGACTACATTTAATTTTTGTGACTAAATGCATTGCCAATGCAGTTGCAAAGTGGTGGCAAATCAGTCACAAATAATACCCTAAACCCTAAATTTTGAGATTTTGAGGAATGCATATAATTATATAAGATTGATTATTGATTATAAGTTATAAAAAATTCAATTACTATGAAAACAATAACATTTTCCAAATTTTCAAATAACTTACCTAAAATCCTTAACAAATTTACTTAACCTTATACTTCTTATATACATTCCAAATGTTATCTAAATATGAAATCATTACAAATATGGTTTTCAATATATGTTATCACTTCTAATGGTTAGTAGTCTTATAGAATAGAAATACAAGTTTTAAATGTGGAAAATACTTAGGGAAAATGTGAATTAACCATATGTGGTGGCAAATCAGTCGCTAATTAGCGACTGATTTGCGACTGCGCATCAAAAATTTTGAATGTAGTCGCAATCGCTAATTAGCGACTGATTTGCGACTACATTTAATTTTTGTGACTGAAATGCGACCACATTGCCAATGCAGTTGCAAAGTGGTGGCAAATCAGTCGCAAATAATACCCTAAACCCTAAATTTTGAGATTTTGAGGAATGCATATAATTCTATAAGATTGAGTTATTGATTATAAGTTATAAAAAATTCAATTACTATGAAAACAATAACATTTCCCAAATTTTCAAATAACTTACCTAAATCCTTAACAAATTTACTTAACCTTATACTTCTTATATACATTCTATATGTTATCTAAATATGAAATCATTAAAAATATGGTTTTCAATATATGTTATCACTTCTAATGGTTAGTAGTCTTATAGAATAGAAATACAAGTTTTAAATGTGGAAAATACTTGGGAAAATGTGAATTAACCATATGTGGTGGCAAATCAGTCGGTAATTAGCGACTGATTTGCGACTGCGCATCAAAAATTTTGAATGTAGTTGGTCGCTAATTAGCGACTGATTTGCGACTACATTTAATTTTTGTGACTGAAATGCGACCACATTGCCAATTTGCAAAGTGGTGGCAAATTCTCAATTTTAAAAAATCTATATATATATGGATATTGGTAATACATTAATTAGGAAGAAACCTTCGTTCTCATGACAATCAAATCTCCGAATCTTTTCTTCATTTTAATTGAAATGCCTTCGTATCATCCATACAAATTGGACAGGCCAGCCTTCCATGCGTTGTCCATCCTGATAACATTCCATAAGCGGGAAAGTCGCTTATCGTCCAAAGTAACACAACTTTTAGATTGAAATTTTGGTTGAGCGATACATCGTATGCATCAACTCCGATAGACCATAATTCTTTCAACTCATCAATCAAAGGTCGTAGGAATATGTCCAGACTAGCACGCGGATGATTTGGCCCCGAATTCAAAATAGTTAGAAACAAATACTCTTTCTTCATACACATCTCCGGTGGCAAATTATATGGAGTGATAATCACCGGCCATAATGAATGATTATGAGACATCCCAAATGGGTTGAACCCATCAGTACATAAGCCAAGATAAACATTTCGAGATTCAGCAGCAAATCTAGGATGTAAATATTGAAAATTTTTCCACTCTGCAGCATCAGATGGATGACTTATTTCTCCGTCTTCTGCTTCATGCTCTGCGTGCCACCTCATTGCCTCTGCGGTTTTCTCGCTTTGATACATTCTTTTAAGTCTATCACCTATAGGTAAATACCACATACGACTGAAAGGTATTCTCGTCCTGCCCTCGCTTGGCTTATACCGGGGGGAATCGCAAAATTTGCATTTTTCCCATTTCTCATCTTCTTTCCAGAATATCATACAATTTTTAACACACACGTCAATTGTATAAAACGGGAGGCCTAAATTTCGCATCAATTTTTCGGTTTCATAATATGAACCCGTCGCCTGATTTTCGTCGGGTAAATATTCTGTAAATAGCTCCGCCCAAGAATCCATGCATTTTTCTGGTAAATTAAAATCAGATTTGATGTTCATAAACCTAGCAGCTAAAGATAATTGTGAGTGCCCTTCATGACAACCATCATACAATGGATTTTTTGCAGCTTCTAACATGTTGTAAAACTTTTCCGCTTCTTCATTAGGCCGTTCTTCTTCATAATTATAATTATAATTTTCTTCGTTCTGATTATAGTACTACTGCTGATCATCAGTCGTTGTCTCACGAAATGCATCCGTCACCATTTCAACATATCTATTACCGGATATACCAACTGTTTCATCACTACTACAATCACGTCCCCGATTTCTTGGTACATCACCCCGACTAGTACTACTCGTCCCTAACTGAACATTCAGCTCTTCTCCATGTTTATACCAAATATAATAATTTGGCATAAACCCTCGACTATATAGATGACTCCATATTTTTCGTCCCGGAATAAATTTATCATTTTTGCAATTAATACAAGGACAGAAAAACTTACCTCCACTACTTTGAGCTATAGGTTGACTACTTGCAAAATTCATGAACTGCTCCATGCCTTGTGCAAATTCCGCCGAGATATTTCTTGTTTCATTATCTATTCTTCTGTACATCCAATCTCTCGAATTGTTATAATTTCCCCACATGTTTTACAAAATTTTTTACTTTTGCTTTCGCAAATGAGAGAATGGGATGGTGCATATATATACAACATTTTGCGACTACTTTGCGACTACTTTGCCACTGATTTGCCACTACTTTGCGACTACACCTATGTAGTCGCTTAAATGTCGTTATACCTAACCCGCACATGTTTTTTATGCTCGCACTTTGCCACCATTTTGTGACTGCAGAGCCACTACATACCGTAGTCGCAAATCGGTCGCTATTTTGCGACTAATTAGCGACTACCACGTGATTTTCCATAAGTAGTCGCTAATTAGTCGCTATTTGGCGACTGATTAGCGACTACCAGGATCAGTCTCAAAGCAGTCGCAAATCAGTCACTATTCGTTGCATATTGCGACTGATTTGCGACCACAGGTATTGGTCACTTATTTGCGACCAATTTGCGACTACTTGGCCGTAGTCGCAAAATGGTCGCTAAACCACGGCAAATTTGGTCGCAATATTTGCGACCACATATGTAGTCGCAAATCGCAGTCGCAAATTCGCAGTTTTCTTGTAGTGTCACGAAGTCTGCGAGGTTTATTCCGATCAAAGAAGACTTCTCCGAGAAGTCTGCTTTGGTCGGAATAAACCTCGCAGACTTCTCAAAGAAGTCTGCTTTGGTGAGAAAAACAGTTTATTCCGGTTGCTTTGGTGAGAAAAACAGTTTATTCCGGTTGAAGCAGACTTCTCCGAGAAGTCTGCTTTGGTGAGAAAAATAGTTTATTCCGGCTGAAGCATACTTTACAAAGTCTGCTTTGTAAATAAACTACCTAAATCAAATAAAAATTTTGAAATATTTAAAAAAATTAAAATTGCTATTAACATAGTTTATATACATATCAAAAGCACGTAAAAGTTATAATGAATTCAAAAATAAGGAGATTGGATTCGATCGAATGGTATAAAATATTTGCTAGTTTTTGTTGTTATGTGTTGTGGGTTAATAGTTGATGTTTGTGTAGAGAATTCATGTTAGAATTTGAAATATCATGTGATAATTTTGAAAATTTAGATTTACAAATTTTTAAAAGAAAATTGTTTGAGTTTTGCATTTACTTAACTATCTTCAACATATTCATCCAATTTTTAACAAAACTTTCGCACATTTAGTGAATTTTATTATTTAGGGTTTAGGGTTACGCAGACTTCTCGAGATGTTGTCGTAGATTTAACAAAGCAGACTTCTCGAGAAGTCTGCACAAACCAAAAATTAAATGTAACTAAACCGGTTTTCTTCAATTTAGAGTTTAGGGTAATGTAAAAATATAAAACAGACTTCGAGAAGTCTGCGCAAACCGAAAATTAACAGTTTTTAACCTAACCAAATTTAACTCTCCATATATAAAGAAGATAACCCTAAAATTTTATCATAATTTCATTTCCAAAAAAAAAACGTGGGAGCCTCCATCCTCCAAAAATGACTACAAGGTAAATTTTCTCTTCTTCTCGTTTTACTTCCCCTCTTTTCTTTTCTTCTTCTCTTCTCATGTTCTTTGACATCTTGTTATTTTGTAGATCTGGAAAAAATCATGAGATATGAAAAAGGTAAATTTTTCTTGTTTATATGGTTTTGGGTTTGTGATTTTAGAATATTTTTACTATTTAAATCTTTTGTTATTTTTATAACACTCTTTCTCCTCTTATAGTGTTGTAGATCTGGAAAAAGAAGTGAAGAGATAAAAAAACATAAGCTTGTTGCTTTTATTAGTTTTTAAGTTTTTCGTAGTTTTTGTGATTTTTGTTGTTTTTGTTGTTTTCTTAAGTTTTTTCCTATATTCTTATCTTATTTCTCATCTTGTATTGTTGTAGATCTAGAAAAGAAAGTCACGAGATCTAAAGATGTAAGTTTGTTATTTTTACTAGTTGTTACGTTTTTCATGGTTTTGGAGATTTTGTTATTTTTTGTTGTTTTCTTAATTTTTTTCTTATATTATTATCTTATTTTTCATTTTCTATTGTTGTATATCTAGAAAAAAGATTTACAAAAACTAATTTTGTGGTTTTACTAGATTTTTAAAGTGATTTTTAATAGTTTTTAAAATTTTATATGGTTTTTTTAAAGATTTTCAATAGATATTTGAGATTTATGGTGGTTTTACAGTTTTTTGTTGTTGTTTTTGAGTTTTCTGCTTACGTTTTGAATTTAACACTAGTTTTTGAATTAATGGATTTTCGTGTTGCAGACTTCATTACAGGTTTGCAGATTTCAGTTGCAGACTTCAGTTGTAGACTTCCGTTGGAGAGTTTTTATATTCTTATCTTATTTCTCATTTTCTTTTGTTGTAGAAAAAGATTCACAAAAAGTAATATTGTTGTTTTAGTAGTTTTTAAAGTGATTTTTAATGGTTTTTAAATTTTTAGATGGTTTTATTAAGATTTTCAATAGATGTTTGAAATTCCTTTTGAAATTTATGGTGGTTTTACAGTTTTTGTGGATGTTTTTGAATTTTTTTTCTTACGTTTTGAATTCGACTTTGGTTTTTGAATCAATAGATTTTCGTGTTGCAGACTTCATTACAGGTTGCAGACTTTATTACAGGTTGCAGACTTCAGTTGCAGACTTCACAACACGTTTTCATTACAAATGCAGACTTCACTTGTAGACTTCATTAATAATTGTAGATTTCGTTTGTATTTTTAATCATATTTTAAATGAGTTTTTGTCAACTTTATTATACATATCACTAGCTCCCATCACTCCATCTTGTCAGTCAGTTTTCAATCAAATTTTTCAGAATTATAATAAACTATTAGTTGTATGTCAATCACTTTTCAATCAACTCAAATCAAATCATACTTAAAAAATTACAAAATGACAACCATTAAAAACACAAATATTAGTATAAATTTTCATAAACACTTTTATACATAGTTAAAGACTTAGTGCATATTTAAGATACTTAGTGCATACTTCCTAATAACAAGAAAGAACAAGAACTGAAAGATATGTATAAACAATTCCATCAAAATACTAAGTTAACAGGATAGTGTTGGATGTTTTTCGTAAAACAACATCGATAACATTGTGCCTTCAAATTAATTGAATTGATTGGTTACATGTTTCAGAAACTACACACTTATATCAGCAAACTTTGTTGTATAAATCTCGCAGACTTCTTTGTAGACTTTTCGGCAGACTTTGTACTTTGTCCTTACTCGTAACTTAATTTTCTGAGATACTCAATACTAAAACTGAATTTATTTATCTTTTACTTTACCGTAAAGAATGTAATCCTCAGCATTCGATTAAACTTTATTCTCATCTTCATCAACAACGTAATCATCATCCTCAATTACAAACATTTTTCCTCCTCTTATATTATCCACAGAAAAATTCTAAGTATCTGTAATACTCCACTCCCCACAAACCACAACGATTTGGACCATTATCTGCGGTAAAAATTAATGAATTTGATTAGATCATTGTACACATACTAAATTTTTTTACTAAAGTAGACTTCTCGGAGAAGTCTGTTTTGGCGAGAAAAATATTTTATTCCTATTAAAGCAGACTTCTCGAAGAAGTCTGCTTTGATCGGAATAAACATCGCAGACTTCTCGGAGAAGTCTGCTTTGATCGGAATAAACGTCGCAGACTTCTCCGAGAAGTCTGCTTTGATAGGAATAAAAATTGCTTTGGCGAGAAAAACAGTTTATTCCTATCAAAGCAGACTTCTCCGAGAAGTCTGCGAGGTTTATTCCGATCAAAGCAGACTTCTCCGAGAAGTCTGCTTTGATAGGAATAAAATGTTTTTGTCACCAAAGCAGACTTCTCGCAGTCTGCGACGTTTATTCCTATCAAAGCAGACTTCTCCGAGAAGTCTGCTTTGCTTTGATCGGAATATCAACGTTCGCTTTGATCGGAATAAACGTTCTTCTCGGAGAAGTCTGCTTTGATAGGAATAAAATGTTTTTCTCTCCAAAGCAATTTTTATTCCTATCAAAGCAGACTTCTCGGAGAAGTCTGCTTTGATCGAAATAAACGTCGCAGACTTCTCCGAGAAGTCTGCTTTGATAAGAATAAACTGTTTTTCTCGCCAAAGCAATTTTTATTCCTATCAAAGCAGACTTCTCGGAGAAGTCTGCTTTGATCGGAATAAACGTCGCAGACTTCTCCGAGAAGCTTTGATCGGAATAAACGTCGCAGACTTCTCCGAGAAGTCTGCTTTGATAGGAATAAAATGTTTTTCTCTCCAAAACAATTTTTATTCATATCAAAGCAGACTTCTCCGAGAAGTCTGCTTTGATCGGAATAAACGTCGCAGACTTCTCGGAAAAGTCTGCTTTGATAGGAATAAACGTCGCAGACTTCTCTGAGAAGTCTGCTTTGATAGAAATAAACTGTTTTTCTCGCCAAAACAATTTTTATTTCTATCAAAGCAGACTTCTCCGAGAAGTCTGCTTTGATCGGAATAAACGTCACAGACTTCTCCGAGAAGTCTGCTTTGATAGGAATAAATTGTTTTTCTCCCAGCAACCACGATAATGATGGTTGTATGCATTGAAAAAGATGGCATTTTCGTAATATTTTTGAAAAATTTGTTCATAATGGTCTTTGTGTTGTTTTTGCTTTTTTTTAAGTTAATGGCAAAGTTATAAATAAAACTATTGTTGAAGGATAAAATAGAGATAGAAAATTAGTTTTGCAAAAAAAAGTATAAATTGTCAAACTTGCAATTGAAGACAAATTTTAGGTCAATTTTGCAAATACTCCATAAAAATTCAATAAATTTATTATAAAAATTTGAAAAACCGTCAAAATTTTCAAACGAAATAAACCCATCAAAAAATTTCGTCAAGATGAAAACAAATCCCAATGTTATATTCTCATCGGATATATAGAACAATATGATAATAAAACTTTACTATGTTTTTTTGTCACATTGATATAATCATACATAAACTTTTATTTTATGTATGTAGGTTTAAGTATAAGGATGACACTCGCAAATCCATCCTTAAGCTCTTCCACACTATGCTTCCGCATTCCGGTCCGACGTATGCTAACGTACCAAACTGAGAACTTTGATTTCGTCATGACTCTTACAAACCTTAATTTTAAATTACATTTTACTATAGTTGTTGTTTTCCTTTGTTTCATTCACCGCAATCTTTTAATGTTGGGTTTGGGTATATGGTAATGTTCAGAGAAAGATGTTTAAAATGGGTAACCAATAAATTATAGGCCCAAAATCGACAAAGTTTTTTTTTTAATAAATGGAAATGTTACAACCAGAGATCGTCAATTTTTTTTAGCAAAATTGCGAAACTAAACGACGTCGTTAAACAAGAACCCTAAAAACCTAAAAGCACCTAAAACCCCTGCGATTATAAATTCTCTCAGAAACCCGCTTTTTCTATTACTCTGCCTTCCATTTTCGCTGTCATAAACCCTAACACCTCACCTTACAAGCTTTTTATCCTCGTTTGTCAGCGATGGAATTCTGGGGTAAGATTCTTCTCCTTTTCATTCCTTTCATTGTTTTCACGTTTCGTTAAACCTGTCATGTAACATCAACTTTGTTTTCATTTTCATCATTTCTTGACGCTTGTCTACTTCAATGGCCTATTAGAGGATGCCGTTTAAGTTTTCCGGTTTAGAGGAATCTGTTTCGAACTTTCTTGGGGATGTTTACTTGAGTTTCACATAGATACAAGTACCTTATGTGGAAAAATGGTGTTGTAATGATTTTATTTATTAACCAGGAGTTGAGGTTAAACCAGGAAAGCCACTTAAAGTGACGCCTGAAGAAGACACAGTTATCCACATCTCTCAGGTTAGTATCAAATGCTATGATTGATTATTTTAGGTCAGTGTTACAATCTTGAGTTTCTTGTTTGTGTAGGCAACTCTTGGAGATTGCAAAAACAAGAAAGGAGAATGTGTGCCTTTGTATGTCAAGGTTGGTGATCAGAAACTTGTTCTTGGAACTCTGTTATCTGAGAGCATTCCTCAGATTAGCTTTGATATGGTATTCGAGAAAGAGTTTGAGCTTTCTCACAACTGGGGAAAAGGAAGTGTCTATTTTGTTGGATACAAAGCTCCCAACATCGATGATCAATATCCTTTGATAGATTACATCTTGATTGATAATGACCATGAAGGAAACTTTTTCTTGTATTGAATTTTCCTAAGTTTCCTTAACTCTTATTGATTGTGTTTCCACGGAAGGAGGAGAATACTTTTCTGGTACGTCGCTTAGAGAAATCTTTTTTAGTTTCTTATTTTTGTATTTCTTACCTGCATATTGGCTTGGTTGCAGATTACTATATTATGTGTTTTTGACAGATTCAGAGGAAGAGGAGGAGGAGGAAGAAGAAGTTCCTGCCACCATTACTGCTAATGGGAATGCAAAGGCTGTAGCAAAACCAAAGGCCACGCCTGCAGAAGAGGATGAATCTGATTCTGAGGATGAAGTGAGTTCCCATAGCTTTTTATGATTTACATCTTTGTTCATAGTAATATGCATATCGTACTATTTAGTGTGATTCTGTCATTCTGAGTAAGGAGATAAGACATAGTTTTTCAAGAAATGTCGGTCACAAATTCTAATGTGATGAGTCTTACAGATGGATGATGAAGATGATTCTGATGATGATGAGGATTCAGAGGAAGAAGAGGAGACACCTAAGAAGGTAAAACATCTGAAGTCTCACAAACGTCCTTTTTTCACTTATTTCGGTAAGACTACTTATTTATTTGGTTTATCAATTACAGCCTGAATCAAGCAAGAAGAGAGCAAACGAAGCAGCACCAAAAACACCTGTGTCTGCAAAGAAGGCTAAAGTAGCAGTTACTCCTCAGAAAACAGGTCAAGATAATGAAACATTCCTTTTTTGAATGATTCACTTTAAAAGCTCGAATGAAGCAACGAAACAGTTTGGGAAACATTAGTAACTCATTCGTAAGTTTTCTTTTGGCAGAGGAGAAGAAGAAAGGTGGACACACCGCAACACCCCACCCAGCAAAGAAAGGTGGGAAGACTCCAACGACTGCAACCCAGAGCCCAAAGTCAGCAAGTCAAGTCGCATGCGGTTCATGCAAGAAGTGAGACTCTCTCGATCTCTTTCTCTCCCTTTGTGTCCAATATATGTCCTTGTAATAACATTTCTTTGTTGTGGCAGGACATTCAACTCAAGCAATGCACTTGAGTCTCACAACAAAGCCAAGCACTCTGCAGCCAAGTGAAGTGGTTTTTCAACTGTTCCTCTGTTTTTGAATTTTGAGTAGTATCATCATTTATGGAATTTTGCATGTAGTCTTTATGAAACCTTGAGATTTTCATATCGATTTTCGATAAAAGTCTTAATGAAAGAGAGCCAATTGGAGGAATCTTGTTACTGATCTTTTCAATATTCTTAGCGATGTAAAATAGAATCAGTTTTCACCATTTTCTGTTTCCAATTTGTGAGTATCGAAATCGAAGTTGAATCTAACAAAGATACCGAAGCTAAATTAGAAGGTTTGGTCGAGCCAGCAACTAAGTTGAAGAACTATGCCCTGTTTGCTGTTCTGATGTCGTCTGACGAGCCACCACCATCACGTTCTTAGTTTGACTCTCCGGAATACGCTTGGCAAAAATTATTTGTTGTTTTGATATAAAATTTAATATTCTTTTATATTACACAGGTAAAAACATGTGTGCGATATTCATATTATAATAACTTGTGAAATTAAATATTTGTTCTAATTTATCTTTAAATTATATTTATATATATACATATTGATTAGAATATGTATATCAACGGTTTAAAAAAAATATTTTGAATATAAACAAATAATACGTAAATATTTTAAATTTTATATGTTAATTATTTATTAATATATAATTTAATTTATTTAGTTATTATGTATTTAAATATTATATATATAATATATTATTAATTTTATATATTATTATGTCATTAAATTTAAAAAATATTTTTATAATTTAAATAATAGTAATACTCTAAAATAGCATTCTTTTCAATTTATTTTCCAAATTTAACCATTAAAAATAAAATTTTAAAAATATCATAAATTATTATATAAAAATAATTATTTATCTTAAATAAATTATATATAAAATTAAAATATAATATTTGAATTCATTTTTTTAATTTAGGGTTTAAATTTTTTTCATTAGGAAAATGTTTTTAATTATTTTATTATTAAATTTGTGATATTTTTAGAAATATAAATGATTAGTGCTACTAGGCCTGGGTTTTCGGTTTATTCGGTTTATTCGGATCGGTTTATCCGGTTCTCGGTTTTTACGGTTTGTGAAAAAACTATCCGAAAAAAATTTATCAGAAATCGGTTCGGTTCGGTTTTTTTATCGGTTTAATCGGTTCAGTTTTTAGTAAATAAAACTGTTCCGAATTAAACCGAAATATAATTTGATTCGGTTTATTTCGGTTTATTTCGGTTTAATTTGATTTATTTCAATTTATTTCGGTTTATTTCGGTTTATTTTGGTTTAATTTGGTTTTTTCGGATTTGGAGATCAATTCAGGTTTGAAAAACAATTCGGTTTACTATATAATATGTTTTTGTGGGTACAACAATTGCGAACCCTACCTAAAGATCAAATTTTTATGGCAATTTTTGTGGTTTGAACTCATAATATATCAACATAAAAACACAAGCTATACTGATTTATTAAACCTAATTTGTAATAAACGGATTGTATTTTTTTGTCGGCAACTTTACTTTATACAAAGCAAGCATGTTCCGAGGGCAAAGATGCATTACTTTGACAAATACTACTAATGATTCAACCTGAGATTGACTATCATGATCCATTCTTAAATTGTTCAGTTTCATATAGTCGATTTCTACTTATGCATATCAAAACGAATTTATTAATAACACTAGAGATCAAAAATGGAACGTACGAGGGCAAAAATTAAACGCTCATAACACAGATTCAAAACAGTAAGTGTATCGTCTTACCATAGAACTCTTTAAATCTAGCCGCAAAGCTGTTCTGTTATATATAGTAGATCGAGGAGGAGGAGGAGGAGAAGAAGAAGAAGAAGAAGAAGAAGAGAGGAGGAGTAAGAAGAAGAGGAGGAGGAAGAAGAAGAAGAAGAAGAAGAAGAAGAAGAGAGGAGGAGGAGGAAGAAGAAGAGGAGGAAGAAGAAGAGGAGAAAGAAGAAGAGGAAGAAGAAGTTAGATCGGCCGCAAAGTGGAGAAGAGAGAAACTTCTCTGAAAAAAATTAGGGTTATGATTTATATAGGTTTGATTTTCGATTTAAGAAAACCGATCGGTTTGGCATTCTCGAACCGAACCAAAATGTAAACCGATTAAATTTAATTATTTAGCCGATCGGTTTAGCGGTTAAAATTAAATGAAAACCGAAACCGAAAATTTCGGTTCGGTCGGTTCGGGTTTTTCGGTTTTCACCGAAAACCCAGCCCTAAGTGCTACATTTGAAACAAAACTTAAACTAGTATTATTTTAGACAATTGCCCCTTAAATAAATTACATAGGTCATTGATCTCATAGTAAAATATATTGATTTTCTAACCAAATTAATATCAGTAGGATATATTGTAATTATTATAATAATTTAAAATTATTTATATATTTATTTGAAATTATTTATAAGTTATCGTATATGTAAATTAAAGAGTAAAAATTTTTTTATAAATTTAAGGGCAATTGACTAAAATAGCACTATTTCAAGTTTTTGTCCCAAATATAGCACTAATCATTTAAATTTCCAAAAATAGCACAAATTTAATACTAAAATAATTAAAAACTTCTTCCTAATGAAAAAAAATTAAACTCTAAATTGGAAAAAGTGAACCCAAACATTATGTTTTAATTTTATATATAGTTTATTTAAGATAAATAATTATTTTCACATAATAATTTGTGTTATTTTTGGAATTTTAGTTTTAGTGTGCTAAATTTGTAAGATAAACTTAAAATAGTACTATTTTAGGGTATTACTCTAAATTTAATAGTATTTTTGTTTAGTTTAATAAAATATATTGGTTTTCTACTCAAATTAATAGCAATGTCATATATCGTAATTATTCCAGTAACTTAAACTATTTATATATTTATTTTAAATTTATTGTAGTGATAACAGTTAACATGACGTTTTTGTTAATAACATATTAAGATAAGATTATTTTATTAAAATGTTTTTAAATAATATACTAAAAATTTATATATTTATTTAAAATTGATTGTGATCATGAAACGGTATCATAACATTTTTGTTAAATAACATGGTAGAGTAAGATTATTTTATTAAAATATTTTTAAAATAATATATTAAAGATTCGCTTGCAATACTATGCATTACAACATAAATAGGAAGATCACATATTAGGAAGAAAATATTTAGAGATCTCACAAATAAGCCAAAGTGTGGAGAGGAAACAATAAACACTTCAATGTGTAGTTGTTCTTCTAGCTTTAAAAAACTTTTCTTTGATTAATATAAGCTCTTTTGTGGCCACACCAGTTTCCAACCGGTCTGTAGGAGATTCTTCACAACACCTAAGCCCCACATCAAAAACCAATGCAAGACACTCAACAACAGGAAAACCGACTCTGACACCACATTGAATTGATTTGTCTGTAATGTCCAACACTTTCTCTGGCAATGCCGACTTGGTGTAGTTTTGAAGGGTAACATTTCCCCTAAATAACTCATTGGTTGGTCTTTTTCCAGTAAACATTTCCAAAAGAAGAACTCCAAAGCTATAGACATCTCCATGTATTGATGGTTGTCCTCCAATTCCATATTCTACATATTAATTCACAGAAACAAAATTGTAATAACAAAAATACACTAATTTCTTTATTTAAACATTTCATATTACCTGGTGCAACGTATCCGATGGTTCCTCTAACGCCGGCTGAGCTGAGCTGGTTGAAGAAAGATTCTTGGTCGAATTTGAGGAGTAGTCTAGCAAGACCAAAGTCACTAACATGGGCGGTTAGATCATCGTCTAGAAGTACATTACTTGGCTTAAGATCGCAATGAGCTATAGGTTCGTGACAATGAACATGAAGATAGTCCAAAACACAACCCACATCTATAGCAATGTTAAGTCTTTCAAGAAGTGTTAAGGTTCTTGAAGGCTTACGATCCTCTTCCACTTCTTCAGGGTGCAACCACATACCCAAGCTTCCATTAGCCATGAACTCATAAATGAGAGCTTTGAATTCATTTCCTTGGAAGTCAATACTTGAACAAGCCGTTAATAGTCTCACAAGATTACGATGTCTTATGTCTTTGAGTGATTCACATTCTGCCATAAAGCTCTTCATTGATCCACGTTTCTGCATGTTTAGAACTTTCACTGCAACAACATTGTTTTCTCCCAAGAGAGAAGCTTTATAGACTGTACCAAAACTTCCTGACCCAATCATATTTCTCGAAGAGAAGCCTTCAGTCGCATTTTGGATCTCTCCATAACTTATCTTCTCATGGAAGATCTCCAACGTGGAAAGAACTGGATTATTAGTTTGTTGGTTCTTTTTGCGTTTTATAAACAAACGTAGAGAAACCAAAACTACAATTAGGAGTAAAAGCAAAGCCATGCAAATGCTAACTCCAATAACAACTTTCTTTAAACGAGAGGAATGTTTTGATACCATTAGTGGAGCTTCCATCAAGCATGTATTCAGTTTCAACTCCTTGATACCTCCACAGAGATTTTTGTTTCCAAATATTGAAACAATAGTAGCATTCTTGAATTTTCCTTCAGTTGGCACACTTCCCTCGAAGTTGTTAATGGATAGATTGAGATATTCCAATAGAGAAAAATCAGCAAAATATGGAGGTATATTTCCAGAAAAATTATTGTTCGAGAAGTCAATTCTTTTAACACCCTTCAAACCTCTTATATTTGGAATGGCTCCATCAAAATAGTTTCCTTGCAGCAAGACAACTTCCATCGAGAGACAATCTCCCAAAGATTGTGGGACTTGTCCGGATAGTTTATTATCAGCAACATTAAGTGAAACAAGAAGCTTAAGTCGTCCAACATCTTTTGGTAGAGAGCCGGTGAAAGCATTGCCTGACATGTCTAGCATAACAAGGGATTGAATTTGCATAATTTCCAGAGGTATAGTCCCATCTAACTTATTAGACGCAATGGATAACTCCCGTAGAGAAATACAGTTAGTGAGACTGAGAGGAATGGTTCCTTCAAAACTATTGTTTGCCAAATACAACTTGTCCAAGCGAGTGATGTTGCCTATAAATGATGGTATTTCTCCTGACATTTTATTCGAACTGAGACTTAATCCCTCCAATGCTAAAAGCTTACTAAGAGAAGTTGGGATTGCTCCTGTTAACATGTTATCATTCAACACAAGTTTTTGTAGACTTATGAGATTCCCAATGTCATGAGAAATGCTTCCAGAGATGAAGTTGTATCCAAGGTGTAAAACAAGAAGGTTTGTAGAGAGATTAGCAATGGTTGTAGGTAAATCACCCCCAAGCCTATTCGAGCTAATCATCAAAGAGCTTAGTTGGGTGCAGTTAGTCAGAGGAAAAAGAAAGTCAAGATCTCCAGAAGAGTAACTTCCCAAAGAATTTTTATGAAGTAATAGCCATTGCAAATTCAATAATTTTCCAAAGCTTTGAGGAATACTTCCTGTCAGATTGTTATCATTGATTCCCAACTTTTGAAGACTCGAAATATTAGCAAGTGTAGTTGGAATGACTCCTGTGAAGTAATTGTTTCCCAAATTTAACTCTTGTAGATTTGGTAACAACTTGCCAAAATCAGGTCTTAGGCTACCGGAGAAATGATTATTAGCAATGTATAAATACTGAATTGAAGACAAATTGTAGATGGATGGAGGAAAACCACCATAGAACTTGTTCACTCCTAGTTCAAGAGTCACCATCTGAGTCAATCTAGCTACAGTATCTGGAATTTCTCCTTCCAAATTGTTATTTATAATCCTAAAATTTGTTAGGGATGTCAAGTTTCCTAGAGAAGCAGGGAGCTTTCCTTCCAAATTGTTTTGCCCAAGAGACAAAAGAACAAGCTTTGTCAATAACCCTAGTTCTGAAGGAACACCTCCTCCAAGTTGATTTGTGTCAAAACTAAGCATCAACAATCTAGAGCAATTAGATAAACCAGGTGGTATACTTCCCACGAGATTATTTGAATACATATCCAAATATTTTAGTCTGAACAACTTTCCAACTTCTTGAGGAAATGTACCACCAAAAGAGTTTTCAGAGAGATCAAGGAATATGAGAAACGAAAGATTACCAATAAATGGTGATATCACTCCACTCAATTGCAATCTTCCGAGGTTCAAACGAGTAACTCTCTTGTGTTTGCGTCCACATGTAACCCCATTCCAGTTGCAGAGAGGGAATGAGTCATTCCAAGAGGAGAATACAATTCCCTTGTCTTCATAAACTAGAGACTTGAACTCAAGCAACGCTTGCCGATCAGTTTCATCGGTAAAACCATGTGCTTCGAGTAACATGAGAGTACTGAAAGAAAGTAAAACAAACAATCTCAAGCTTTTCATTTTTCTTTTTTTGAGGTAAGTTAACAGGTTTTCGTGCTTCTCATCTTCTGCAAGAAAGTGAATATAAAGGACGAAGCAAATGCAAAATGTCTTTTATCTTGACGTAGAAATGCAACTCTTATTATTGAACTATATTAACTCAACCACATATACAAAACTGCAAGACTTCTCACTTCCACAAACGCGTCTATACGACAGACTCCAGTCAATAATATTGTCGTTTTGAGACGACTTTAGTCTATAGAGTAGACTCTCTTCCTGTGGGCTTATACATAACCTTGCCGTATAGGTCAAGTTTAGTGTCTTATTCTGAAATTGTCCAGAGGATTGGTTATTGCTTATTGGATAGGGGAAGTAAGGTTAAGATATGTGAGTGAATCAGAGGAACTGTTAGCAACACTGAAAGTGGTTCTCGAGAGCTAAGGGAAAATGGCTGCTTGTTAAAAAAGATGAAGAGACTTGCAACATAGATACAAAGACTTGCAAAGCAAAATTCACAAACTCAAATCGTATAAATTTAACCCCCACAGGCTCTACATGTACATATGTTAATTGGTACTGAACTCAAGAATTGGAGAACGAGAGTCGAACGAGATAAGTTAAAGAAAGAAAGAAAGAAAGAAAGAAAACGCAAAATCCTAAGAAAAATGGATAGGTGGGAGAAAAAAAGCTGATACAAACCCAATAGACATCACAATGCAAAATGTGCATAAAGAATGCAAAATCTCAGGCATTCTTTTATGGCAATTCTCACCTCACAATACAAAATGGATCTCACATCAACTGATACGGTCGATGTATCGGAGAGGAGTATTGACATTGTACGGTTGAATCAAAGTAAACCCGCTAACAAAGCCCCAGGATCATTAGCATCCACCACTGGGCTAGGTGGTTGAGCTAAAGGTGCTGCTGGTACTGGCACTGCTGGAACCAAGGCTCGAGACCCCATTGGAATGGCTATTAGCTGTTCTTTGATGAATTCTTTCAACCTGTACACAAGGTAAGTAAGCAAATGCAGTGGACTAACAAGTTCTAGGATTTGTGCTAGTGGCAGAGAAGAGGTGATATCATACTCAAATGTAAGGGTAGGATCTCCCGTGGCTACTGTTAAACGCAGTTGGGTCCTGTCCGCTGGGTCTGTTTCAATCCTGGCCTGAACATTTAGCAAAATATAAATATACGAGATGGCAATGTTCTACCCACCATCACATAAATTCCTTTTAAATGTAGCATTAACGAATTTGGTTGTGTGGCATTCTAAGTATCTACCACCACTGTACGTCCACAAGATTCATACAAGGAATATTGACTATTTGGTATTGTGGCTAATGCCTGAACCAGAGAAAAAACACTCAGCTTGGACTTTCAGAAAAAAGTTAGTGAGCCTCACCAAACAGAGCATGGCTCGTGTATTTTCGGAGTAGAAGGTTGTGCTTGCCACCAGATTATTAGGGTTGGGATCCTATAACAGAACCATGGAATAATATATCAAAGTAAGCAAAGGAAGATCCATGAAGAAGTGAGATTGTACAGAACACTTACGAGCCCGGGGCATATCGTCACCCGGAAACTATTGAACAGATTTTCCATTTCCGGAAGAGCAAGAGGTCTTACACCTCTAACCTGCAGGAATTTGCAGATTCATTTTGTGAGGCAATCAATAAGAACAACAAGACATTATTAGGGTACTGGGATTTGACTTGCATATGCATTTCATTATAGTCCAGCCCGGTAAGCGATAAGCAAAAAATTTATGGCAGAAATATCAATCACTAGTCTCCTACAAAGAGAGAAATTTTCAAGAGAAATCGACTTTCTTCATTGCTGATACTCTTATTTTTTGTAGAGTTAGAGATATTGTGGAGAACACATACAACTTCTTGAAGTTTCAATGGTGGTCCTGAAAGCGATCTCCATTGCGGGAAGAACTCTTCAGATGTCAATTGTAGAGGTTGAAGAAACTTATTCAAGACTGCTGGGAGGCGCAATTTGGCACTGACCTACAAGAGAGACAAGAAGTCAGGTAGAGTTGAATAAAAAACTCTGCACATAAACAGGCTATCTTTTGGATGTTGCAGTAACTACCATACCATGCTTGTCCCAAACCTGTAGGAGAAATCTAAAACCGCAACATCCCTGCTAGGACGGATGTTCATCACTTCAAGTGGGCATTGTACCTATGACCATGAGAAACCATAGCGAAAAATTTGATAATCTATATAAATTTAGATCAAATTAACATACAGATATAAAATTACCTGTGCTCGAGGAGGAATGGTATCAGGTACAAGAGACAGCTCGAGTTTTAAATGAGCAGGTGGTAGTATTAGAGCTTGAACAGAAGTAAGAGGAGAAGTATTTTTGTTTCCCAAGAAGAGGACAAGTCTCCCATGGTGGCCTCGCCATTCAGCTTTCACACCAATCTAGGTCCGGACCAACATTGTTAGATCATGCAAAAATTAATGAATAGAGTTAGTGACATTTTTTTACATCTATAGGGTTAGTGACAGTGTGCGCATTATGATCGTCACCATTCAAAGTAGCCAAAAAGAAGACAAAAAGGTTTCTGCAATATGTCAAACAGAGCAAACAGAAATGAATAGACAAAAGGAGAAATCAAACCTGAATATAAGGATCCTCATATAAGACACCACTATCTTTCAAACATAAAGCATTGAATCTTTCGGCAATGTTTCCAATCGGCTGTTTATGAAAGCAAAATAAGAAAGCATTAATGAGGATAATTGAGTGTGCATAAAAATTAGATGTACTTTATGGATATTAAACGCAAACGGATACAATGTTTCTTATGACAAGTCGTTATATGCATATACCATTTACAAGGTAAAATGTAGGATAATATTGGCTAGTATGATTGATTCAGTATGTAGGATAATAACATCTGAGTTATGATGCTGATCAAAAAGGCATATGCAACAATAGGTGACCCAAAAAAATGATGATACAGAAATAAACTTAAACTAAAGAAATAATTAGCTAAAGACTAAAGTTTTTTAGATATAGGGCATTTCATCCATGTTAGCTTACAATACCAATGAAACAAAGACAAAAAAAATACCTCCACCATGTTTGTTTCTTCACCAACGGTTACGATGGCTGTGCCATCAACTTCAACTGGAACTGCTTCCTCCTCTGTGAGACCATGTTGTTGGCGCAATATTTCTACCGGTGGAGCCTCTATTGCTAGAGGATCAACCAGATCACCGAGGAGATCAGCTGATGAATTTTGTGGCTGTACTTTTCTCGAATTGCCATTTAGCTGAGAGTGAGTCTGGGATGCTGACTCTTGGTCCAGCTAGATACCCAAAGATGACAGAAAGTCAGAAGATAATTGGAAAAAGCATGCAGTGTATCAAGATCAAGTGCATGAAAATGTCTTGGTTGTTGTGGCTACAATAGAGAAATACGCACTTTGATTCCACTCATGCTTGGAACCTTCAAAGGCGGAGGCTTCCCATTATCAGGTTGAGGGTCAGCCAAAACCAGAGCATTTGAAGGTAGTTGCTGCGTTCTGAGCTTGATCGCACTCTGGTCTGCAGTATCTTCCACATCTTCCACCTTTTTTATCAATGAAGACTATGGAAAGAGAGCAAATTTTCCCGCATCATATCTTCCATCACTAAAATATTACAAGATAAGCTGCTTAAAAATTTATGGGATAAATGAACAAACCTGGCGCTCTGGGAATTTCGGCATTTCAGCCAATACATCCATCAAGGCCGCCCCTTTTTTACTCAATTCAAAATATTCAACTGCTCGCTGTTGTATCTCTACATCAATACTACTCTCGTATCTGCCAACAGAAAACCCTACTAAGAAATTTGATTTGGCTACCTAAAACGCAGAGCATAACATGACAAGCAAAACTACTGGGATGAATAACAAGGTTCAGAACTCTCACTTCTTAAATACAGTCCAAATCTGCTTTTGCAATTCTATATCTGGAGGATGAGCGTGCATAAGAAGCTTTGCATATGTCGAGAGGAGAAGAGGAATGGTTGGAGTCCTGAGAAAAGGCAAGGGTGTCTAAGGTATGGCAAACAAAAGCTACGCAAAAGGAAGAAAGAGCACCATGTGATTATGTTTTCTTACGATACTGTGGGAAGCTTCTCATGTAAAATGCCAAAGAGCTCTCTTGCACTACATCCAGGACGTCTCGCAAGAAGGTGGCCATACTCCCCCAAAATATAAGCACTGACCTGATAATTGTACTGCAATATATAAGTCACTCAACTCTGAAATTCGCATAACATTTAAATGTTATAAAATCATGTCAAAGTTTGAAAATCTAATAACTGCATTTTGTAATTTTGCTTAGCAGCCACTAATAATGATGAATACATGAAAGAGATCAAAATCATTTTTCTAAATCATAATGCCACAAGCTAACAGCACTATGCAAATAGAGCTAAATCTAAGAAGTAAGGACACACAAACCTTCACCATGGTCTCATGTATCGCAATCTTGTCCATATATTCTCTTACTTTTGATGCTGCATAAGGCTGACATATCGAAGAAACTCTAAAGCAAGTTCAGAATGTCACAAACGGGTTACAATAGACTTCTTGTAATAAACTCATTACCTGCAGGTCTTCATTATTTGTTACAAATTGTACCACACGAAACCAAATGTCATCACTAACAAAATCTCCCGCCTTATCAATCAACTGAAGGATCACATCTACGTACCTGATGGACATCAAAGGAACCATGTTGTGTCTTGGAAATTATCTAACTCTTAACAATTGGTTAAGGAACAATATTCTTATTATTTGGATATCAAAGATGTACGTACTAAATTGAAAACAAAGCCATCCTTACCAAGATAAATCAGGAGCAAACTTCTCAGCGAGAATAGCAGCTTTAAGTGATAACTCCTCACGCATGGCAAACTCAGCTGTGCTAAGATACTGCAATATATTTTTGTATTGAATAAACTTATACACCATTAGAAATAACTCCTCTATTAAATGTCACACGTAAAAGTAAACTACAGGTCGAAAAATTATCGATCTTTACGAGAATTACCTGTAACAGCTCTTCGACTATACCCTTTGCATTTGACACATCACACATTCCATAGAGCAGATCAAGAGCTCGCCTACGAATACTGCAGGAGGAAGAATGAAACAATCAGCGAACTTCATTCTAAGAGCACACGAACAACACATATAGATACATATTCAAATAAATATGAGAAAGCTTGAAAAAAAAAATTAAAATAAATAATAAATATGAGAAAAATATTGGATTAAATGACTATCCATTAATGTTTCACTCCAACAGGTAGGAACAGGGAAGCAGGATATCCTCTCTATATAGAAGAGTCATAATATATAATATTATGACTTCAAAATTATAAGTTGTGGAAATACATCTCCATTGGCTAAGGAAAAATTTCATCTAAACAACTTTGGTATTCGTTCAATATTGTCAAAAATTATGAAAAATATCAGAGAGTATTGACTATTGACCCACTGGCTAAAAGTTCGTATACGACCCAATAAGAATTGCTAACATAAATAAATATACCAATAACAATTTACCATACAATGAGTATGGGTCAAGAAAATATGTGTTTCATAAAGGTTATAACGAAATAGAGTCCCTTCACATTTAAATTTGCGTATCTACAACCCAAATTAAATTAAATTTCACTGGTGACTGAAAGTATTCCTCAGAATATCTCCTACTTTCATAATGGAATTTTGACTCCTATCAATTATAGCCACTTTCTTGATTGAATTAGCTACAGTAGCAGGAAGAGATGAAACCCTTAGTTCAGAACCTGTACTAGATGATTTATTGATATAGTGAAATATAAGCCCAACCTGATATCAGGGTCCTTCAATGAGGTAATTATCTGAGGCTGGTGCTTTTTTATGATATCCTGGGCATCTGTGATCATCAGCATTCGTGTCATATTCTCCTGCAGTGTTTGCAAGATATGCATCATTATGGCCAACTAATAGATGAATAAACGACCTGCAATCATATGATCCACCAGAAACAGCATACAAATTCCAATACGAGTTACAAGCAGGAAACCATTATATGAAAACTCACCAAGCCTAGATATCTGATGTTGGGCTCACGTACAGAAATAAACTTGCCAAGGAGGGCAACACACTGTGACATCATTTCCTTCTCAGCATTGAGATGCATGACCTATATTGGAACGATATATTGGAAGGTTAAAATACTTCTCACCAACGCAAAGAGTTGAGAACACACTCAAACCATCTATTCAGGATAAACAACTTAGGAATACCATTGAACCTTTTATTCAAAGTATAAACTACAAGCAAGCAAAAAGAACATTAGAAAAACGTCCATGCACATGTCAGCATTCTGTTTTTTGAATTCAGATGCTTTGCAAGGAGGAGGAATTGAGAAGTGCAAAGGAGATGGGGAAATCGAAAATTGCATCAGTATATTTCATGGCATAATGACCATCAGTTATAACTTATCTGTCTGGCAATCTTACCAAAGATAGAGCTTCAAAGAGCACAGCATGAGATGCATTGTTCTTGTTCACATTTTTTACAACATCTGTCCCCATCAATATCCGTTGTAGGACCTGAAATTTCCACAGAAAATGTCATGCGGCTGAATCAAAAAACGTATATCAAAAAGTAACTTGTAAGAATTGAACCTCAAAGAGGGATCTTCTGGTGCTGGGATCTTCAATGGTTGGGAAATACTGAAGGGCCCTCATCGTTTTCACCTATGCTAACCAATAAACATGTTAGCATCCAAGATAGCCCTTAAAAGAATTATGATATACATCAAAGTGGTTTACAGCCCTCTAGTTCAAAACTTGTCACCTAAAACGTGAAGAATGCAGGTGAATGTAATGCGATAAGCATAGTGGACAAGAATCAGTAAACGAAATAACACAAACCTGAAGCCAAGGAGATGGAATACCATAGTATGTGTACTCCTGTGGAACATCTTGATTCCTAGCAAGGCGTTCTAATATTTTGACACATTTGGGTAGACAACTCGAATAGCCCTCATAGTCATTGGATACCAACGATACAAGAAGACTCATACAAGACGTCAAGACACCAAGATCACGTTCATCCAAAAGTTGTGCCATACGATCTGCCCTGTAAGCATATGGAAATGAGAATATAGAAAAGACAAGTATAAACTAAAGCAAACAGAAACACCAGTGTCTAATACACACCACCCATCAGCGTTGACAACGTCAGGATTTTTTCTGAACAAGCGTAGCAGGCAAAGTGCAGCTTTTTTCCTTACAAGAGGCCTGCAACTGCTAGAAGTCTGAAGCAAAAAATCCCATAAGATCAATTGTTAAATATTCACATGGAAGACATGCACCATTACTGAGTCACTTACTAGTAACTTTTGAACATCAGGTGCCAACGACTCTGCAAATTCTCGTCCACCAATATTTCCAACCTACGAAGGAAAGGTAAAAAGAGCTACAGAAGGGAGTTCACTTAATGAAGCCAATGGCTTCAAATACCTAAATAATAAACATGATACACATAAAATACACATTGACCTTCTGTTGAAATGCTAGATTATATGTCATAAGCTGAAAGACTCTAAGACATCAACAGATTACGGATGCAAGAGCACTTACCAAAGTCAATGCCAGGCACTGGAAAGTCTCATTGCGGCCAATAATATCATTTCGGACTGCATTTATTGCCAACCTCAAAAAATCATGATTTTCATTGAGCAAGCACGATGTGACAATGTAACCAACCTGTATTTGTGGATGAAAACTTGAAATGAAAATATAACAGTTGCATATAAAAACTTTGGGAGATCAAAGAACACTGCATTCGCAGAGAGAACTGACAGTCATTTAACAACATGATATCATTATTCACACCAAAAACTGCTAGTAGAACGATAGTCCTTAAATCATGAAATAATATCACAATTAAGTTCTTAAATATCTAGCTTTCTACGATATTCAATTGAAATTTTTCTTTTACCAGCAAGATGATATATTTGTAATCAATCAAGTAACCCTGCATAATCCCCTTCACTGCCTAAAAAGCAATAATTCATTGTTTGGAAAAATGAAAAGGAGCTTCATATACCTGCTTTTCAGGATACTTTGGTGCAGATATAAGAGAAACCGCCTCCATATGACCAAAATCCACATCGTAACCAAGCATATGTATATACAGCATTTTCCAAACATATTTCTTCTTTTTGTATGGTGTCAATGCCTATCATTGTAGAAAGTTAAATCAAAGAATGCATGAGCGAATCTGAATCATGAAAAGGACAATTACATCCAGGGTGAGAATTCATATAATATACATTCCAAAACTAATATTGATTGAAAAAAAAAAGAAAGACTGACAACCCAATCGTAGACATTTGCAAAGCATAAAATAATGGCTGATCTCCAACATCAGACCCACTATTCTAAGTATGTCACTAAAACATTAATGTATCAACCAAGGGCCAAAGTTTGTATGGATAAAATGCCGCTATCTGATGACATATGAAAAAGAAGGAAATAGGTAATCCTCCACATCCTACCCCCAGACTAATTATTGTTCTTAAAATTTCCCAGTTCAATCAAAGCATTAAGTCCAGCATCCAAGATTTATATGATAAAGTCTCGATTATATCTATTTCGTGTCTGTGTTAACATTAAATGAATCGTAGCCCCAAACCCATCCATCCCACTATTCAGGTTTTCCAATTAACAGTTTGCAAAAGTGTGCATCTGACTTTCAACTACGTTCTTCTCTTGGATCACATATCTTCCCCATTCACTCTAACCATAGATCATATTGCAACTAAATTCAGGTAACTCAATCTTGGAGGAAAAGTGCCAAAGATCAGCTGAAATTGCACATCTTTCTTCGTTGAATATTCAACTCACCAAATAACGAAATTCTAAAACTACACTTTACCTTAACCTCAATACATATGGCGACTTCGTCACTGAATTACAGCCTAGGGAGAAGCACAAATGAATAAAAGAAATTAGAGAGGGCAGAGATCCCTAACCTTGTCATTTTTGAAGCATGTCCGGATGTTCCCGAGCTCCTTGTCAACGCGGAGACGCTCGGCTTCCTTGTTCTGGCTATTTCGGATATCGCTGATGAACACGGAGAGGCCTCTCATTCCGCTCATGGTGAAAAGGGTTCCTCAGATCCACCGTCGCCGCCGCGTCGCACGTGCAGATCCCCCTCGCTAAACTGGATCTAAATAGGACGGCAACGAGAGGCACAGTTCGCGCATAACAAAATCGTCGGAAGAGGGATCGGAACCCTAATCTGGAAATGGAAATTAGCTCCGGCGATCCTAGAATTCAAATGCTGGATGCGGAAGGCGAGTAACAAAAGAAAGAACACGACTTTGATCTGTTCTTCTATGTTTCGAAAAGTGACGTTTATTGGAAATAAATTGATGAAGAGTTAAGATCAAACTTCTCCACCAAACACAATTTACAATTTTCTACCAAATACAATGTCTAAATGCATCATTTTAGTATTAGCATTATTATAATATGTGCAAATATTTAAAATAACATATTTTAAGTTGAGCAAATATCTAAAATAGCATCTTTCTAAATTTTTATTCTAAAAATAGCATCATTAGTTTAAATTTCTAATAATAGCATAAATTTAAGATTAAAAGTATTAAAACTATATTTTAATAGAAAAAAATTAAACTCTAAATTGGAAATAATGAACCTAAATACAATACTTTAAGTTTATGTATAATTTATTTAGAATAAATAAGTATTTTCACATAAGTATTTTCACATAAGTATTTGTGCTATTTTTGGGAATTTAATTTTATAATGTTAGATTTGGAAGAAAAACTTTAAAATATGCTATTTTAGGGTATTACTCTTCTAAGTTTTTATTCCAAAAATTATTATTATTTTAAATTTCCAATAATAATATAAATTTAATATTAAAATGTATTAAAACTATATTTTAATAGAAAAAATAAACTTTAAATTAGAAAAAATAAACTCAAATATAATAGTTTAAATTTATATATAATTTATTTAAAATAAATAAATATTTTTACATAAGTATTTATGATATTTTTAGGAGTTTGATTTTGGGATGCTAGATTTGGAAGAAAAATTTTAAAAGATGCTATTTTATGGTATTATATTGAGTAATACTTATTAAAAGGTACAAATAATGATGTTATTTTTGGAATAAAAAATTTAAAAAATGTTATTTTATACATTTGTCTTAATTAAAACTAGATGATTTTTTTGCATCTCGCATATATATAACATATAATTAAATTTGGATAATTATTGTATTTAATCAAATTATTATATATATATATATTATATAATATATATTTTATTTTATTTTATGCATTATATTTTAACTAAAATTATATTTTAAATTATTAATATGCTCACACGTAATATTAATATTTATAATTATTAAAAAGTAAAAAATAATAATAATGAAGATGTGGATTTGTCACGTCAGTTTTAGTATTTTTCATTTAATACAAAAAATATATATATATTGATAATATTTTAATTAAAGTTTTTGTAGAGTTTAATTACTAAGTTATAACCTAATATTTAAAAGGGGTTCTACTAGAAAGAAAAAAAGACAGATGATTTTACGGAAGAAGGTAGGAAACAATCCAAAAATGAAAATCATTGTTAAGGTATTAATCTCATTAATATCAATTGAGAAGTGCAATTAATAAAACTTCTTGTTTATGTGTTATTTTCTTTTGTTTTTAAAATTTATGTGTCAATTTCTCAAAATATAATATTTTTCATCTAATTTCACTTACATTAATCAATGACATATTTTCATTTATTTTCCTTAGTTTTTTTAAAAAAAAATAATCAATCATACAATAAAGAAAAATCTAGAAATTTTTAACCATTCTATATTTATTCTTTTAATATTAATTAAAATTGAAGGTGAAATTAGTAAAAAGTGTTAGTGTGTCATTTTTTTCATCTAGCAATGGTATATTAATTTTATTTATAATTTCAAAATAGAATTTATAAAATATAATATATTTAAAACATTATCATAATATATAATGCATTCATCTCCCAATTGATAAAATATGTATCAGTTAATTTAAAACAAATAGTTTCACAAATTATTAAAAAAATATTTATTTTGTATACATCCGTATAAATAACAAAGATAATATTATAAAATAACACATTTTTAAATTTTTGTTCTAAATTTAACATTATAAATGTAAAAATCCAAAATAACATAAATTATTTGGATCCAATATATATATTTTTTTCAATTTGATTGTTATAAATATATATTAAGTATTTATTATTATCCCCTGCAGCATCAAGATGAGAGACTACTTTAAGAACTCTCCAAAGTACAATTTGTACAGCGTTTGCTTCATACTTAAGAGAATCAGAGTTTTGTTAGGTTTTGGAGAGTTATTCAGTGGAAGTGGCAGAGGCATTTTCAATCGTGTCTTTGTTACTTGAAAACACTAAATTAGCGATATTATTGAACATCAATACTCACTTAGAAACACAGAATGTTTTCCTGTTTCCAGATGAGACCATTTGATTTTATATTCATATTGTATTATAAAATTTAATTTTTGTTTTGAAATAAGAGTTGAATCATAGAGGAGAGACAAGTTAAGTAGATAGATTTCTCAGGAGAATCATTATCTCTGTCCTCTTCCAAATGTGGCATTCCATAAAATTCCTTTATTAACGTTTCATGGCATCTGAACAGTAAAAAAGGATACTATACAGCAACCTGCAAAAGATTTACACATAGACAGTCACAACAATTCAACAACACATCAACATAGATTCAAACAAAATCATATCATATCAGAAAAAATACAACTATATCCTATTTGGTCTATAGATCTTAATTCCACTTATGTACTTTGGTTGTATATCCATATCCGAAAAATCACCAAGATCACCAAGGCCTGTCTTTTTTCCTATGGTAAGAGTCTTCAAAGCTTTTACCTTGGGAGAAGAAATACACCGAACCGAAGAAGGATAAAGAACACAGAATGCTTTGATGAACAGAAAGAGACCATTTTCAAATGACCAGCTTCTGTTCTTAGGCCTTTTTCCGGTTGAAACGAAGCAATCCCATTTCTGTTTGTTTTCCTGGAAAAGGAAGAAACAGTTTGCTGGTATTCCTGGGAAGGGAAATTCTCAGAAAAGGAAAAAGAGCTTTCTTTGTGTTGGGTTTGGAGGGATATTATCCAAAAAAGGAGAAGCTATTGCGATGTTTGGAATGGCGGGAAGAACGAGGTAGTGCATGGTCAGCAACAGCAGATCTGGGAGTGGTGGACACCGAGCTCTGGACTGTATCATCCTTGGCATCTGAGGCTCGTGGAAGAAGAAACTTGCAGCCTATTTTGACAATACGAGGCGAGTTCAAGGAGATAGAGGACTTGCTCATTCTCTTCTTCATCTCTTGCTTGATACTCTGAACCTCTTCTTCCAATTGTCCAACCCGTGACCTCATTTTCTGCATATCAACTTTTAAAACCTGGTTTTGGTGGACAACAGTCACCCATCCATCTCTCTGAACTATCTCATGTCCAGTTGTCCCGCCTGGAATGGTCAGTGCATGAGCTGTTTCAGTGTTTGCAACATTAAGACTACCTGCAAGAGCGGTTCTGAGATGCATTTGTTCGAAGAAGAGGACTTGAAGAACAACTCTGAGCGGTAACCTGTCGTTATGGGAAGCATGAGCACAAGCATCTATGGAGAGTCTTTGGTAGTCCATGATGTTGCAGAGTTGTTCCTTGTCTTTATCTGGCAGCCATGGATGCTCCTGAAGAGTTCAGATTCATATAGAAAATTGGAACTCTTGGAGATAAACATGAAAAAATTGGGAGATTTGAGTATGATCCAACCTTGAAATAGATATCAAAGGCTCTGTATAAACCATCGTATAAGGGTCTTGAAGATTCTGGAAGAGCTGCTGCAAGAGACCGCATCTTATCTGGTTTCAGATTCACATCAGACGCAACCTCTGCCATGTAGCTATCGATCAGCCTCCCTACTTTTCTCAAGGGCGCCGAAGAGGAAGGAGACATCTCTGGATCCAAAGATGGAGGAGAGAAGTCGGGTAACTGTGAGGATGACGATGATGATACAAAATGCTGGATTATTCGTTCGACACAATCTACGTTGTACAATGTCTCAGAATCAGAATAGTTCAGAATTAGAAGATTCTCGAGCGTTGCAAGCTCCAACTGCATCCCTATTCTTCTCTCTAACTTCTTTATGCAATTCCCATCAACTCCCAAGATGAAAGCAACACGAAGGAGACCTAACAAGAACTTGCAGAACGATCTTCCTCTCTTCTCAGGTAGAAGGCTTAATATGGTTTCAAGCAAAGCAATCTGATCAGCATGAGATATAGAGGAAGACAAAGAAGCTGGTGCCAAGCTAAAACTCACAATTCTTCTTCTGCCTTTGCTGCTGCGACTTGTTCCACTCTGCCACCGTCCCAGACCCGGTAAGTACTTTCTCGCATAATACATCATAGCACCGGCTAAACTTTCAGGACGTATACCTTTTGTCTCCATCGTCTTGATAAGCCTTTTAAACAAATCGACACTTAGATAAGAAATATCTTCGTACCACCAATCCGAACCCGAGCATCTTATTCGCGCCCCCGTGTTTATTCCATTCCATAAAATGCTTCCACCTGGACTCTGCAGTGTGCCATACATCATCATGGGCCATCCAAACAAGCTTGGATCAGTACACACCATCATGGACAGAGCGTTCATAAGTTTGGGTATTGTCTGCAGTTTTTCTGCAGTCTTCAACACTGGATTGGAGTTTTGTAAGGCCAAGATACATTCTTTCCAATTCTGAAGCACGTGCTTGTGCAAAAATGTTTCGACTTGGTAAATCAAATTGTCTTCCCCAAATTCATTTGTCATTTCGAGGTATTCAGCTACACAGTGTATGGAAACTATGTTTTTGGAGGTGAAATCTACTCGAGCCCCGTAACAGAATCTAGCAGCTATCAGGAAAGCATCTGCGCCACCTGGAAACTCTTCCAGCACTGGTGTCCAGAGAGATCTCTTATCATTGCTTTTAGAATCTTCATACATCCGTGCTAACTTTCCACATTTTGAAACCAGCGGAAACTGCAAAAACATTCATACCATAACCCTTGTAGTTCTTTTAAAACTGTTGCTACGAATTTACTAATACTGATAGATACACACATACAAGTAGAAAGACAGATATAACACAGATACATAACCATACATGTGGTTAACATGCTTACCTAACCATAAGAAAGGTAATGCACATAGCGAGTAGCTGAATCTATGTAGCTTTAACAAGATCTAGTAATATAAGTAAACTAATGGAAACAAGTGAATCCAGACTAGATTTATCATTTTCAGATATATAAAAATTTCAAGTCTATTACATTATGCCTTGATCATTTATGTTCCTAATATCATCATACTAAGAACGACTAGCTAAATCCATCATTGTTCCTTGCTTTTCTCGGAGATTAATCACAGTACATGTGGCTCAATGATCAAACGCATACTCACCAAAGAAGAAAAATGTGATACCAAACTCAGGAAGTAAGCAAAGCATAAAAGTCAAAAGCTATACCTTATGAAGATGGAACTTCACATCATCAACAACAACAGTGACATCACTTGACAGGCCTGTTTTGCAAAACCTGCAAAAAAAAGAATCCAGCTCTCTTTCTGATATCTAATAACAGATTCCTAAGGAAATTTCCATGCTTATTCTATCCATTCAACTGAGTATGTAATTAAGAAATCTTCATTTGTTTTCCAAGCCAGGATCCAAAATCCCCTATCATAGGCCAAATTGTGTTCAATGTATTCTCTCTACGAGCATCCTTGAAATGATTGGTAAGTGAGATATTGAAAACAAAAAGTACCAAACTTTAAGGTCTCGGAGCTACCGAAATCATAAAACTGAACGATTGAGTCAATTTTGGGAAAAACCCATGAACTGGAATTTTATAAACACACACGCACACATACATGCAGATAAAGAGAGGTAGAGATTTACCAGTCGTTTCCTTCTCTGTGAAACTCAGATACTTTGGCTGCAGGTGACATACCTCTGAGAGAGAAGACCCAAATTCCGGTCGAGAAATTATGATCAAAAATTGAAGATTTCACATCTCACGAGGACAATCAATATCTACCAACCAAACCCAGAATTTATCCACAGAGCTAAAGAGGATTATAATAAATTGTAAGAGAAAAAGGAACACCACTAAACCTCCATAAAAACTTTCAAACAAAAAGCAAATTTTAAGAAGAAGAAAAAGAATTAATTGTTTTTCATCATTCAATTCAAAAGCCACGAGAGAGACGTCAAGAAGGGGCGTTTGTGGGCAATATGTGTGTGGACCTTTACAGCTAAAATCAGCCAAAGACAGACGAAAATACAAATCGATTTAAAGGCAAAATTAAATATAAAAATATTTCTTTTTCACAAAAACTGAAAACAAACAATTATTTGGTTTTGTTCGATGATTCTGTGTGTTTTCTTTTCTCTTTTGCTTCTTCCTCTTGTCTTCTGGAAAACTAACAACCAGAAGTGAAAGTAGGAGAAAAGACAAGAGAGAATTCAAAGAAAAGCACAAACGAAACGATCGTCTCTCTTGATTTTTTTCCTTAAAAGGAAAACTCGAATTATCATCTTAGGTAATAAATAAGAGATTTCTGAGAGTGAAATCAGGGAGAGTATATGATATATATGTTTATAGATCCCAAGAAAAAAGGGGTTTATCTTTACGTTATGTATGAAATTCAGATGAATAGAAGGAAAAAAATAAAAGCAATAAAGGAGAGGGAATTAAGGAGACAAAGAGACAAAAGGAAATGTGAATATGTGATAAAGTGTTTTAAGGACCAAGAGAGAAAGAAAGTCAAAATAGAGACCGAGGTAAAAGCTTCCTGAATTTCCATGAATCCATGGCGTTTTCCAAAAACATCTTTTTGAAAGATATACTGGAAGTTTGTGTTTCTGTTTTTGTTTTTGGGAAGATTTCATTTCTATTTCGAAGTTTATATTTCCTTTTATCGCAAATTAAAAATAAATTTTTATGTTTTATAATTTTATTAAAATAAACTAATATAAATATTTTGACATTTGTACACATTAATATTATATTTTAATTTTGGTTGGAAAATTAATTTTAATTACACATAAAATGTTGGAAATGTTTAATTTGAATGAAGGGTTAATATATGAATATTTTAGTTTGATATGGACATGAACGTTTGGATATTCGATTCGGTTTTGATCAGTTATTTTTTTGTTTTGATCTTTTCGGTTAGAGAGACTAAAATTCATTCGGTTATTTTTATATTTCGGTTCAGTTTCGTGGTTATATCTCAGTTTTGGTACGTTCGGTTATTAAATTTAATACAAAAAATAACAAAAAAATATTCAAAAATAACTGAAAAAATAATTGATAATAACAAAAAAAGTAATCGAAAATATCCAAAATACTTTTGGATAAGCGAAAATAACTGAAAAATAATTCGGTTTGTTTAGATATTATTTTGGTTTTGAGTTCGATTTGGTTCGGTTAATAACCAATAAATATAGTTTTCCAAAATAATATTCATTTAATTAATTTTTTATAATCAAATACCAACCGAAATCTGTTTTTCGGTTTCGTCTTGATTCGGTTTATTAGTTTAAATTATTTTTCCAGACCTAGTTTGATAAAAAAAATCAACAATGTAAAGTTTGAGACTTGGTTTGATAAAAAATTGAATAAAGAAAATGGTTTCTATTTTTGATTTTGAACATTATTTTTAGTTAGCTTGTTTGGAAATGATGTATCAATATTTATTAGTCATAATAGTTATTATTGATGATTTATTATTATAATGTGAAGGGTTGTTGTATTGTCACACTATAAAATAACAAGTAGTTGTGAGAGAAGTCACAAATTTGCATAATCTAAACAATAAAAATCATTTTTTAGTGTTATAAGCTATTATTTTATAGTCATCTTAATTGAACTACAATAAAGGTTATATTGTTTTGTCAATATTCATTATTTGTCACATATCTTTTAATTTGTCCGATAGCCATAAATGAAGGTTTTGATAATGAAGTCTAAATTAAAAGAATAAAAAAATACCCTTTAATGCTATCTTTAAAATATTTGAAGATTAATATCTCTTGGTACATATGAGACTTAATAGAGTTTTGTGATTACGAATGAAGTATTAAAACCATAAATGAATCTCTATAGTTTACAAATCATTTATGCATCATCATTTACATTAACATACACTAATCATGAGTTTAAGTTATATATATCATATAGATTTTGATTTACAGAATCATTAGGTAGATCGAGTTATGTTGAAGTCCAATCTTGTTTTGCTGTGAGAAGATTTTTCACAATGACTAATTTGACAACGTGAGAAAAAGTTTTCGAAAAATTAAGTCATTTCTCATGTGTGTTTGCTATAATCCTATAACTTTATAAATCATAATACTATCATCAAAACATTATGTTTAAATTTGGAAATATATTTTCATCTAATTGTTTTCTTATCATAAGGTAGTGTACAAACAATCCAAGTATTAAACTTATTCATACCTCTAAACTCTTCTTTAATATCATTAATAGATTTATACCCACGACATGTATGGAAAAAATAATCGTTAATTATATAATATTAATTATTAGTAAATATAAATTAACTATTCATATAATTTTAACATTTATTTAAAATTATTTTTAATATTAATTTTTGTATATGTAAATTAAGAAAAGAAAAATAATTATTTTTTTATAAATTTAATAGTATTTTTGGTTAGTTTAATAAAATATATTGATTTTCTAACCAAATTAATAACAATGACATATATTATAATTATTCTACTAATTTAACTTAATTTATATATTTATTTGAAATTAACGATGGTGATATCACGTCAGTATGATATTTCTATTAATAAAATATTAAGATAAAATGTTTTTTAAATATTTATCAAATAATATATTAGAGATATTAAATTACGAGTTTTTTAACCTCAAAATAAGTATGTTGTTTAAAAATAAGAGTTATATTTTAAATATAAGTGCATAGAGGAATGATCAAGTATATTTATTTAGTTTTAGGAGAACTAAAACATAACATAGACATCCCAAAGTTCTAAAAGTGATGTAATTTGCCATCTTTCTAGTATAGTTGCATAAAGAATATTATTCTTTAAGTCAAGGGTAAAAAGTGTATAGATTAAGAATATAATACTCAAAACATTCACTCCAATATTTCAGATGAACTTGAGATTGAAATATTAAATACCTAACTATATTAAAAAATATTTCGTTGGTGTTATTACCTTTCTACATTATCCTTAGCTAGATCGAGATTTGTGGGAAAAAAAAATTAACATTGTTAGGTCTAATAATCTTAACTCTAGTATTATATTGACTTTCAATCATTTGCAAGAAAATTTAACATCATATGTTAACTCCAACAAATAAATCCAAATATTTTACTATCATCATCAACGATAACTAAAAAGGTATAAACATCATATAGCAGTAGAAAAAGAAATCTAATTATATATGTGAATCATGAATAGAAACATTTGATAGTATTGTTCGTTTGATCGCCGTATGCATATACAGTTGCGGTTGCGATCAATACTGCAGTTATGGTTATACAATATGTTGTTCGTTTATCTATCATCGGCGGTTGCGGTTGCGGTTGATCGTAGATTTTTAGTCGCATTGATGTTTTAATTAGCGGTCAAAAAAATTGTGAGTAAAACATAACGTATGATCGCAGATAACTACGGCAGCTAAACGAATAACAATATACCGTAACCACAGATTCATATAGATGACAAACGATCATGAGCGATATCTTCTAATTTGAATTATGAATTTTTTTTGGGTTTACTTCCGTCAACTACACGAATTTATGCGAATAAATCTATTTCCACCCGTACTTTTTTGGGTCTTTTATAAGCTACATAAACTGTGTTTTTCTTCCATAAACTTCATAAATTATTCCAATTACAGAAATTTTGTTAATGTTTACACGTTAAATTGTTATTAAACCTTGTTTTAATTCGAAAATCTTGTTTTAATTTCAAAATAAACTCAAGTTAAAACCAGATTTTCGAATTATAACCAGATTTAATAGCTATTTAACGCATAAACATTAATAGAATTTCTACAATTAGAAGAATTTATAACGTTTGTGTAATTTATGAATGAAAAATACAGTTTATGTAGTTAAAGGAAAACCCAAAAAGTACATGTAAAAATAGGTTTAGTCGTATAAGTTTGTGTAGTTGACGGAAGTAAACCTTTTTTTTTAGGTGAATGACAAATACAATCATTTAGTTTGATCATTATTAGATTTGACTAGAGAAAAAATAGCAGAATCAATTTCGTATTGAAAATGATTACTTAAATAAGTATGCGAAAGTGTAAAGTGATTACTGAGTTCTAATGTTTAGTTTGTATATTAAGAATTTAAAATAAATTATAAAATAAGAAAAATATCCTATGTACGATTACTAAATTATGTTTGATACAGTTAATGATATATCATTTTTGTATAATAAATTACTCGTACTTATTGTGATATTTGATCAAATAATGCTTTGTTTATGCAATAATACGGTGCATAATGAATATCATATAATAGGATCACTAAATAATGTCTTTTATATAAAATAATATGTTGCTTGATACAATTAATGTTATATTATTTGGCACAATATCAAAATAGTGATATGTGGTTAAATCAGAGCCCATACAGACCAAACATAGACTTTTTTTTTGTTAAAGATCAAATATGAATTTATGATTTTTTAACAAAAATTGACATTTTGAAAAAAATAATATCTGAAAATAGTATATTTTAAAGTTTTTATTTCAAATCTAATATTTTAAAATTAAAATTTCAAAAATAACAGAAATAATTATGTAAAAATACATATTTATTATAAATAAATTATATATAAACTTAAAATGTTATATTTAGGTTCATTTTTCTAATTTAAAATTTAACTTTTTCTATTAAAATGATATTTTAATGTATTTTATTATTAAAGTTGTGATATTATTGAAAATTTAAACTAATGATGATATTTTAGAACAGAAATTTAAAATACTGTTATTTTTTTCTATTACTGTTGAAACGGTACATTTGGATAACTCATGAATACCTATGGGTTAAGCACCAAGTTATTTGTCAAAATAGTGATTGTACATCATGAATATAAAGAAAAATAAAATATTGATTTTTTGAAATCACTTATGAAGCTATTATTAATTTAATGATTAAATAGTAACCAACTTAAACATTATCTAACTAAAAATCATATCAAAATCATGTTTCCAAATAGAGTCTCAAGTCATTTTCTCAAATGACATCTAGTAAAGTCATTTACAAAAAAAAATCTCATAAAAAAAAGGTTCAATTTCTTGATAGAGCAGATATAGTAAAGACTATTATAATTACCCGTAAAAGCAAATGGATGGTACAGTTTGGTGGCATGTGTGATCTCTGCCATAATGGGTTTGCGTGTTTGGACTAATTGCTCTATTTGTTTTATTTGTCTTGATCACTTAATCTATAAATTTTTAATATATTAATTGACAAATATTTTTAAAAAATTATATTAACATGTTATTTATATAAATATCATCAGAAAGTGTTGCTCTCTCATAATACCTAAAAAAATTATGAACAAATATTAAATTATTAGATAAATTACTATATTTGCTATTTAATTGTCAAAACCACTAATTATTAATATACAAAACATAAATTTTTATATCTTCATATTTATATTTCATATATATATATATCCACACTCAAAATCATACCACGTTATATATAATGCTAAATTATTATATTGAATGGATTATTGAAATATTACTTCATTATGCTAAACAATTTTTTATAATCTAGGAATTGAGAATCATATGTTTCAAAAATTATTTTATCTTAATATATTATTTACAAAAATTATTAATCATTCAAATAAAATAAAAACGATCATTACATTGAAAATCATATTTAACATTTTTTATAAACACAATAAAATTTTAAATTTTAAATAATAATAATTTATGAATAACTATGATAGATTTTATAATTAAAACTAAATTATATTTACTTATTAATTGTTTGACTATGTGTGTTAGCGTGTGATAAATCTAGTTTTACTTTTATTTTGTCCAACTAATATGTTAGCAGTTAAATAAAAAGTAATATCCTAAAATAGCACTATTTTAAATTTATTTTCCAAATTTAGTACACTAAAACTAAAATTCCCAAAATAGTATAAATTATTATGTAAAAATAATTATTTACCTTAAATAAAATATATATAAAATTAAAACATAATGTTTGGGTTTACTTTTTCTAATTTAGGGTTTAAATTCTTTTCATTAAAAATAAGTTTTCAATTATTTTATTATTAAATTTGTGATATTTTTATAAATTTAAATGACTAGTGCTATTTAGAACAAAAATTTGAAATAGTGCTATTTTAGTCAATTACCATTAAATAAAAATCCTTTCGATTTAATAGTTTACCACATAAGACTTTTATGAACAATGGTAGTTAACGGATATCAAAATACATTGTATATAGTCATGCAAAAATTGGTATGTTGTGAAATGACATTTGTAAATTCAAAATTGAATTCTCTGTTCTACGAGATTGAGACAATTGTTTTCATAAAAAATCAGTAACTATTTTTTTGGGCAAATGTCTAAAATAGCACATTTCTAAGTTTTTGTTTCAAAAATAGCATCATTAGTTTAAATTTTCAATAATAGCACAAATTTAAGATTAAAATGCATTAAAACTATATTTTAATAGAAAAAAATTAAACCCTAAATTGGAAATAATGAACCCAAATATAATACTTTAAGTTTATGTATAATTTATTTAGAATAAATAAGTATTTTCACATAAATATTTGTGCTATTTTTGGGAATTTAATTTTATGATGCTAGATTTGGAAGAAAAACTTTAAAATGTTCTATTTTAGGGTATTACTCATTTTTTTTCATTCATTAAACTATTTCTTTCCATTAACAACAAACAAGTGATTATCAGAAATACAATAAAAGATTTGGAAACTAATTAAGGTTGATTTCATAAGAAATCCTTAATATATTATTTGAAAAATATTTTAAGAAAATAATTTTACTCTAACGTATTATTAACAAAAATATATGTTATTACTATAGTGGATTTAAAATGGGCAATTGACTAAAATAGTATCATTTCAAGTTTTTTTTCCAAATATAGCACTAGTCATTAAAATTTCCAAAAATAGCACAAATTTAATACTAAAATAATTGAAAATTTATTCCTAATGAAAAAAATTTAAACTCTAAATTGGAAAAAGTGAACCCAAACATTATGTTTTAATTTTATATATTTTTTATTTAAGGTAAATAATTATTTTTACATAATAATTTATGCTATTTTGGGAATTTTAGTTTTATTGTGCTAAATTTGGAAGATAAACTTAAAATGGTGTTATTTTAGGGTATTACTCATTTAAAATCATTATATAAATGGGTTGAAGTTAATAAAATCAGCATATTTTATTAAAATAACCAAAAATATTATTAATTTTGTAAAAAAATAATTATTTCTAGATAATTTTAAATAAATAGATAAATATATTTGAGTTATTAGAATAATTACATTATATCACTGTTATTAATTTGGTTAAAAAATCAATATAATTTACTGTGCGATCAATAACATATGTAATTGATTTAAATTATAAAAATATTTTTGAATTTAGTGACATAATAATATATAGTTAATATTATGTTATATATATATATATATGTAAATACATGATAATAGAATAAATTAAATTATGTATTAATAGATAGTTAACATATAAGTTTTAAAATATTTACGTATTATTTGTTTATATTCAAAATATTAAAAATTATATAAATATCAAATTTATATTTATTAAATAATTAATTAATTATAATATATAATATTTGTTTGTGCAAGTAGAGTCTAAATCTATTATTAATGAAGTGATAATTTCATTGAGTAGTGAATAAATAATTGTCTTTGTTAAGTATTCATTTTGTTGGGAACTAACACCGCACATGCATAACTGATTAGTATGTTTGGTGAATATAAAAGTGAGCAAAATATTGGGGACGTTGCATGTAAAAAAGAAGACAGGTGTCCTAAAAGGTTAACAATATTCATGCTTTACACACTCTTCTACATCCTTACGAATTACCTCGAATATTCCTCTGATCAACCCAACAAATCTTTGAAATTTCATACTATAAATATATAAATACAGAAGAAAAATAAAAGCGGCGTTAAAAGGAACAAACCCATACGCTTCTTCTCTTTCGTTTCTTCTTCTTAAAACAATTTGTTGTTTCCTTCTCTGCATATTGACAACTATATTGTTCTTAGAGCTTTTATTTGTTATTTGAGGTATTCAGTTTCATGTTTATCACCTCATAAATAGACATATATATATATATATATAGTCTCGATGGCTTCAATTCTCCGATTCAGAAAACTATGCTTTTCTGTTCGGAACAATTCAATCTGCACCGAGGATAACGTTATCTCCACTGCCAAACGCCCGGCGGCATCCACCGAGAAATCAAAACGACGTCGCTCCGGGAGATGGAGATGTGTGGATTCATGTTGTTGGGCAATTGGGTATTTTTGTACGGCTTGGTGGCTCTTACTTTTCCTTTACAAGTCAGTACCGGTTCCGGTGATGCTTCAGCCTCCAGAGTCTCCGGGGACTCGGTTGAGTCGAGACGGTGTTAAAGCGCTTCATCCGGTGGTTTTAGTTCCGGGGATTGTAACCGGCGCGCTCGAACTCTGGGAAGGTCGGCCTTGCGCCGAAGGGCTTTTCCGTAAGCGTCTTTGGGGCGGTAGCTTCACGGAGATTCTCAAAAGGTAAACATATTAGACCGTGTGCTTTTCCATCTTTCGGTTCGGTTCGGTTCGGTTCGGTTCCGGTTAGGGGTTATACAATCTCGGTTCAGTTTGATTTCTTCTTGAATTTGCTTTATATACTTGTGAAGAGGTATATGATTCTGATTTAGTTATGTGTGGAGATGGTTCTTTTATGGGATTTTAATTATTTAGCAACTAAATTTTGTAAGATTTTTTTGCGTTTCTGAATCTTAATTATTTAATTCTAATTTTGATTAATGGTTTTAGGGAATGAAAAATTCGGAAATCCTTGTAAATATCACTGGAATTGGAAACTGTAAGGCTTAGTTTCCTTACTGCAATTAGAAAATCATCTTAAAACTGTAGTATATCACAGAATATATATTATCCAATTTATGCAAGGAAAATATATTTAGTTGTGTTATAAATTTTTTATAACATAATATTTTTAGTATGTTTGAGATTTCAGATATGTTTTCCATTATTAATTAACATAAATTTTAAAATGATCAGACATGAATTCAAAAATTTGGTTATAGTTATTTAGATTGTTTGTTGGCATGAATAATTTTATTTGTAGGCCATTGTGCTGGTTGGAACACTTGTTTCTGGACAATGAAACCGGTCTAGACCCACCGGGCGTCCGGGTCCGAGCAGTCCGAGGACTGGTGAGTGCAGACTATCTTGCACCGTGCTACTTTGCTTGGGCAGTTCTCATAGAGAATTTGGCGAAAATCGGATATGAAGGCAAGAACCTTCATATGGCCTCTTATGATTGGAGACTCTCTTTCCATAACACCGAGGTATGTTGACATTAAGAGGAGTTCGTGTTGATTCTTATTGATTGGTATTAAAAATGATGATAACCATAAGTGAGATGGATGATTACTCTTAGCTACAGCTTGGTGTATAATGCATAGTATTTTTATTTTGGATTGGAACCGAGCAGGTACGTGACCAATCCTTAAGTAGACTGAAGAGTAAAATCGAGCTAATGTATGTAACCAATGGGTATAAGAAAGTGGTTGTGGTTCCTCATTCAATGGGGGCTCTCTATTTCCTTCATTTCCTTAAATGGGTTGAAACACCTCTTCTCAATGGTGGTGGTGGTGGTGGTGGTGGTTCAGGTTGGTGTGCCAAACACATCAAAGCCGTCGTTAACATTGGACCCGCATTTTTAGGTGTCCCTAAAGCCATCAGTAATTTGCTCTCCGCTGAGGGCAAAGACATCGCTTACTCCAGGTTAGGTCCATTGACGTTTTCAAGTTACTTTCACTTGTTATGTTAGGATTATATAATTCTAGACTAGACATCAAGAATTGAGCTCGGATTCGATCAAATTCTCTGACATTTTAAGGCCGTCTGTATCAATGTTCGAATGAGGGATAATGGATTGTGATTGGTTCATGTTTGTGGTTCAGAGTTTTGGCACCTGGTCTCTTGGACTCGGAACTACTGAAGCTGCAAACACTTGAACACCTTATACGGGTGTCACATAGCTGGGATTCAATAGTTTCTCTATTACCAAAGGGCGGTGAGGCAGTCTGGGGTGATCTAGACTCTTCCCCTGAAGAAGGCCACACTTGCATTTACTCCAAGAGAAAATCATCGCAGCCATCGCTAACCGATCTCCACAGAAGAAACTTCAGCATCAAACCAGAATCCTTGGTAAAAGACTCCATAAAGTATGGAAGAATCATAGCTTTCGGAAAACGGGCATCTGAACTGCCTTCTTCACAACTCTCTACTCTTGACATAAAGGTTTTATTAGTAATCTTGCCATTTTCTGGGGTCATTAGAATCCAACTATGTTTCACCCTTTTTTACCGCATATGCTTAACAGGAACTGGCAAGAGTAGATGTTACTTCAAATGACAGCACATCCTGTGGAGAATTTCGGTCGGAATACAGTGAAATAAGCCGAGAAAGCATAGTAAAAGTAGCAGAAAACACAGCTTACACAGCCACCACCGTTCTTGATCTTCTTCGATTTATAGCCCCTAAGATGATGAGACGAGCCGAGGCTCATTCCTCTCATGGCATTGCTGATGATCTCGACGATCCTAAGTATAAACACTACAAGTACTGGTCTAATCCACTCGAGACCAAGTCAGTTTAAAACATAGTTCCATTTTTGATTATACGTTCTTGAGGAAGAAATCCACGGAATCTGAATCCTTTTGTTACTTTTTCCCAAAAAGATTACCGGATGCACCAGAGATGGCGATGTATTGTCTTTACGGAGTAGGGATTCCGACTGAGAGATCTTACATTTACAAGCTCTCAACCTCTTCTGGTAAATGCAAGAGCAGCTTACCATTTCGGATAGATGGATCAGTGGATGGAGAAGATACGTGTGTTAAAGGAGGAGTTCGGTATGCGGATGGAGATGAGAATGTCCCGGTGATCAGCGCGGGATTTATGTGCGCAAAGGGGTGGAGAGGGAAAACGCGGTTCAACCCGTCGGGAATGGAGACGTTTGTGAGGGAATATAAACACAAAACGCCTGGAAGTTTGTTAGAAAGCCGAGGAGCGGAAAGTGGAGCTCATGTGGACATAATGAGTAATGTTGGACTCATTGAAGATGTTTTGAGGATCGCTGCCGGAGTTTCAGGTCAGGAGATTGGTGGCAATAGAGTTTACTCTGATGTGATGAAGATGTCGGAGAGAATTAACATCAGGTTGTAACGTAATTAGGAGTTTGTTGGGTAGGAATCACTTTATTTTTTTTGTCTTGTAAAGAATATCAAAATAAATAATCACCAATTAAAAGTAATTATTTGATATTTTAAAAGTTTTAACACAAATTCACATAAGTTATTTTGTTCAATCTATATCAATAAAATTTCGGTCTTACAAAACGGGCTTATAAAATTCACATTATGTTTGATAATTAACACTATTTGATTCCCGAATTACTTGATTCTTATTTTTATGGGTATAGTTTAGATATATAGTAAAAATATCCGTACTTGAGACTTACCCACCATTATCCGATCCTTAATCCGTAATGCTCAAAGCCTTACCACATTGTAAAAATTCCATCCACTTGGGAGTGAGAACATGTGGCTTCATCCAGAAGCCTGTCCTTTTAGCTTTCTCATTTACATCTATGAGAAAACAGACGTTGATCTATATCCTCCTTTGGATACATTATTAGTACCTTTTTAATATATGTGAATCAAGACATGTTCAAGAGGTTAATAAACTATTGAATAAATTGAAATCTTGGGTCCCAAAGTTGTTGTTTTAATGAATGAACAGTTAGTGAACCCATGATTTTGGAGTCTTCTTATGTTCTCATCGCTTTTAATCTCAATTTGGTTCCAAGCAACAAATTTTCAAACACCTAAATGAAACACAAGTCTCAAAAAACCAAAACCTTAAACAATAAACAGAAGACGAGCAAACGGAACAAATCGTTTTGGGCGGTTTACCGCTCCTATGTGCGAAGATCCCGACCACATTGACGTCCTTCTCTTGTTGTCATCTTGTCTTCAGAGCCATCAGTATTCCCTACACCAGCCTCCATTGCCTCTCTTTCGTCCTTTTCCTTTACTATATTCTCATTTGCTTCTTCTTCTTCGGCTTCTCCTCTCAATTGCAGCAGTTTCATTGATGGTTCCATCAATCTCGGGCCTGGATTGATCCATAGGTGTGTTAAGCATTGGGCGGCTGTCGGTCTCTTCACAGGCACAAATTCAAGAATTGGGGTTAAGAAATCTGCCATAGCTTTTGCGTCCTGCTCACTGAAATCATATTTCTCCTTTAAAACTTTGCTGAGTGGCCAAAACCGCAATCTCCTGATGTGCTTTAGTTCACCTTGTCGGTTGAAGAAATCCCGCGAGTATCTCCCTCCTAATGCAATCTTCAGTTCAAAATAAACAAAGCTCATCAAGATTAAATTAACCTCTACCACCGGTTTTTAGATTTTCAACCATCAAATTTCATAGTCAAGTGAAAAAAACGGTTAGTAAAATACTCCTCAAACTAAAATTCAACATGAGATTGGATTCAGTACTAGATATATATGTTCATGCGAGAACTCTAGTCACAACACAACAACTATTGGCATTACCTTTCGTGGCATCATTCCAAGAAGCTCCATCATCAATGCCACGTGATCCTGACACAAAATCAATACGTTTAAGATCGCACACAAGAATGATACAACAAGTGAATAATATGGAGATACCTCATCCCTGTCGTAGTTTTCACCACTGTGAGGATCGAAAAGGACATCGCCAGTGGCCAGCTCAAAACAAATACAAGCAAAAGACCACATATCTGCAGAGGTTGAGTATTTTGATCCAAGAATAACCTCTGGACATCGGTACTGCCTTGTCTGAATATCGTTTGTGAACTGCTTATATGTCCAACACGCATTCCCAAAATCCACTAATTTGCATTTGCGATCAACATCACCCAGCAATTTCTGCCTTGTAGACCGACTTCCTCTCCTATTACCCCGACTACTCTTTTTGTTAGCCTTTTCTCCGACATCTCTATCATTAATTAATTTTGTGGAACTTCCTTCTGATATCTCCACTGCGGAATTGCCATTTGTTCTTGCTTCAGAGTTAGAATCTCTTCCATTTTCTTCTGAAGCTTCTTCTCTAGCACAACCTAGAGCTACCACCTTCTTAGCCTTCTTACGAATCTTTTTCTTCTGATTCTTTGTCAAATCCCCATTGTACGTATAACTCTTAGTTTCAGATTTTGAAGTTGACTCAGGAACAATTTTTTCCTTGGTGGTTGGCAGAACAAGTGGAACACCTGATATCCTAGCATCTCTAGATGGATCAATCGTAGACAAAAGCAGAACGTTCTCCGGCTTCAAATCAGTATGAATGATAGAGAGCTCACGGTGAAGATAATCCAACCCAACTAAGATATGAAAACAGAGCTCTTTAACCATGTTGAGAGGGAGTCCTCGGTAATCGCTGTACTTGATAAGTGACAAGAGGTTATCTCCCAAGTACTCAAAGACCATACAAACATGTTTCCCATTAGGACCCGAATGCTTGAAATGATCCAGTAGCTTTACAACACATTTCTTATCACCCGGGTCGCCTTCAGCAATCTGTTTCAGAATCTTGATCTCATCCATGGCTGCTTCTGTGTAATGTTGAGCGCTCTTCTGGACTTTCAAAGCTACATAACGCTACAAACAATGAATTTTCTTGCGTGGTCAACAAAGTTGAATGAAAAAGTAAATAAGTGACAAATTCCACTAGCCAAAAGAAAACAAACATGTATCAGATGAAAGAACCGCAAGATACACAGCACTTACTGCCATTGACGTCAAACAACGGAAACCCAAAGCTAAAAATGATAATAAGTGTGTTTACCAAAACACTTGGGAGTTTTAAATCACAAACAACACAAAACAATGAATAACCCTTCTCAAGTATCTAAAACTAAAGCTTCAAGTTCTCAGTCTGAAAGGCTAAGGATCCATGAAAACCCCATCCAGGAGAATCTGAGACTAAAGATTCAACTTTCTAAAGCAGTTCAGAAACCTTGCCCAAACATAGTCAACTACTAAACTTCGTCCTAAGAAGTCAAAACCTGTAAACCATATACTAAGAAATCTAACAAGCCATCATTTTCCCCCATTTTATGCCGTACATTGGTACTCTGGCTAACAAAGAGCAAGATCCTAAGTGACGTACCGATTCATGCGTGTCCCAAGCAAGCCAGACAGTGGAGAAATGTCCCCAACCAAGTTTACTCTGAATCACATAAGCTCCATTTTTATAAGTGTCACCGACTCGCACCGCATGGTAGCCTCCTTTCCTGTAATCCTCCGTGCCCTCGTCTTCCGACGAGTATTCACTATCATCACTCAGACGTCCGCCGTTTTTGTCCTCCGCCATAAACGAAATTGACTCAAGGGAAAAAAAAATCAGAGTAATTGCGGAGGAATTATGCAACCCGGAATCTCGATTCCAGGAAAAGTTGAACAGAAATCCAAATTGAGAAGAAAAAGCGATTTCGAGAAAACCCTAGAAATTCGTGGGCGGGGGAAGGGATGGGAGGGAATTGAGATGCTCGAAACCCCAAACGAATGAAAAATTGAATTAATAAATACAAAAAGAAATCTGACTAAAACAGAGAAAGGGTTGGGTCGTTAGAAATTGGACGGCAAATTTGGTTTTCCAATCATTTATAAACATTGTATGGTTTTCTAATTATTTATAAATAGTTTATGGTTTTCCAATTATATATAAATATTTTATTGTTTTCCAATCATTTATAAACATTTTATCGTTTTCCAATCATTTATAAACATTTTATGGTTTTCCAATCATTTATAAACATTTTATAGTTTTCCAATCATTTATGGGAAATTTGGTAGATAAGAAAGAAATGAATTGTAATTTACAAAATAAGAAAGAGAATAAACAGTCGATTCACTTGTTCCATAATTTTCTAAGTTTGCTTTCATAGCTCAGCCGACACATCTTTGCTCATAGGTAGTGATGTGATAATTTTAATTTGACACCCTAAGAAATGATTGAAGATGTGAAAATTTGTGTGAATGCACGGTAGAAAAACGAATCTCAAAGTACAATCTCAACTATTGGATGAAACAATTCTGACAAGCAATTAATGCACAAATTCAATTTAGATTTCGTGTAATATGAGTAAGAGAAGTTGTCAGCCATTGTACACGTTAAAAAATTGTAAAGTGTATATATAAACTGGTCGTGTAGATTAAACAACCACCATTGATGAGATTCTCTCTGTTTTTTTCTAAGTTCAAACAGTGAAACTGAAGCAAATAAATGCTGAATAATATAACACCTATATGAAAGGTGTCACTTTAAAAAATATTTGAAGTTATGTAAAAAAAAATCAAAATATCATTTACATAAAATAGTTAACTATGAACATATGGTAACTCATAATTCATCATGCATGTGTAACATTGAACATTTGAACACACAATCTTACGTTTGGAGAAGCCCTAAAACGTTTGAGTTATTTGCTGTATGACAATAAATGGAAAATAGAATAAAAATATTTTCAATAATTTTTTTAACGGTATTAAACCGGTTAACGTATAATACACACTTTATAGTATAGAACTACTTATTATTCAAATTTAAATTATAAATTATCACATTTTGATGGTCTCACCGTACTATTTTACTTACGTGTGACCCACTGAGAATTAAACATATTATTCAGATTTTTAAAGTGGAAAAACATATAATCATATGACTAAAAAGTCCAAAAAAACTGTACAATAAAGTCTCATTTTGATTAGTACAAAAAATATAAATGTTTAATTTATTTTATAATTTGGTATTGGAAAAGAAGATGTTAGCATTGAACTAACAAATTATCCAATATATACTTACATTATCAATGATTAGTGTTTGATTTAAATTTATAATGCATAACACACACATAATAATTTCATTTTGCATATGTACCAATGAGATGTGTAAAGTCAAATTATATATGTAATGGCATTGTTAACAGTAATATAATATGGTAACACGTAACTCAAATGTTATATTGAACATGAATATGGTAGTAAAAGGAATACATGTTGTAGCCAATATGGGGGAAGCGGTCACAATCGAGCAACATGCAAATAATCGATATAATCAATCAAGCAAATAACTAAAGACGAGAAGATAGTTGGATATTTTGGAATGAAAGCACGCGTTTAAAAATGGAGTGGCCATGTCTTTTGTTTGTATAATATTATGTATATACATCAAGACCAATGTACTAAAACTTTCCTTTAAGTACGGTTAATTTTAGTTGTCTATGATTTAAATACGTGTAATAAACTTAAACACACGTTAAATTCGATGTTATTTAAGATAAACCAATGTAAAAACGTTTTAATATTGTAAAATACAATATTACACAATAACAAATAGTTTAACAAACAACTAATGCAAATAAACTGCTAATCCGTTAATTAAAAAGGTTCATTGTGTGTACTAAGAGTATAATCAGCTTCTCACATATCAAAATAAATTTGGCAAACGGTGAATTTCTGATTTTGTCGGCTTCCTCATCATCAAGTGTACTAAGAATCTTTTTCATCATGCAGGAGGTATGATAAACATTAACCTTTTGTCCTTTTGGTTTTCACCTTGCGCAAAGAGTCTATACGGAAAGTTATGATCTGTTTCCTGAAAATTGTTAACAGAACACGGTTAGCATTACAAAATAACGTTCATGTTAACATAATACTATATTTTAACATAATTTCAACATAGAACAATTTTCATCATGTATTTTTATATAAATACAAGATTATATTACGGATTTCAACATTTATCTATTAATAAATTAAATTTTAAATACGATTTAACAAATACATGCATTTTTGATATTTTTATTAATGTAGTTCGATTTCCATTAATAGTAACTGATTTGACATAAGATGGGGTGATGTGGCAGTGCATGTGCACCAAAACGTTGTCGTTTCTAATAACACATACTTTTTCTATTTTTACTCTATCACGATTAGAGTTTAGTATTAGAAATTTTTCGAAAACGAAACTTTTCCAAAATTAACAAGTGAAAATTGTTCAAATTGAAATTAACCATTTTCCCTCGTTACTCGTCCAAAAAGTGTTTCTTGGTTAATAGGGATTTACGGTGAGTTTAACAGAAGTAATTGTTTCAATATGAAGTTCTTCAAAACAAATTTTACATATTTTGAAAAAGATAAAATGTTAAAATTAGAGATAATATGTTTTTTTCTCTCAATTAGATTTTTCACCAAACCCTTTTTTGTAAAGAGTTTTCTACTTAATTGCAGGAGAATAAAATATTTAGAAAGTTTTAATTTTAGTAATAATTTTGTATCAAGTTCAATTAAATATCAAACCAAACTTAGTAATTAATAACGAGTCCATAGGTAACCTTATATAGTCCATCTCCACAAAAAAGACACCATTCATGGAGTTGATAGCTTTGATGCATCTCTTAGAAAGTATAAAAGTGGAGCACCAGAAATTTATGATGCCAAGAATCACTGTGTTTAGAACAAAGAGCCTACTAGAGAAAATGATAAATAGAGTTTTTTTGGGTGCAAATAGGTAATGCACATTATTCAAAGTATGAAGTTGTGTATGACCAGAAAGTAAATCTAGAAAAATGAAACGAGAATATCACTAACTAGATCTTTTAGCAGAATATTACTAACTAATGGAAAAAAATATTCACAAATTACATAATATTATTTATTAGTAAATCTAAATTAAATATTTATATAATTTTAATTAAGTTTTGGATATATAAGTTAAGTAAAGAAAAATAATTATTTTTATGAATTTAGTAATATTTTTGGTTACTTTAATAAAATATATTGATTTTCTAATCAAATTAATAACAATAACATATATTATAATTATTTTATTAACTTAAATTTATATATATATTTATTTATTTAAAATTCATTATAATAATGATATATCGAAATTTCTGTTAATAATAAAATTATATTTTAAAAATATTTCTCAAATAATATATTAGAGATCAGACATCGATCACTTATGAAGATGGGAACGACGACTAATGATCAGACATCGATGATGACTAATGTTTTTTTTGTTAAATTAAGGGAAGTTTAGGCTATCGTCTTATAGTCTCTTCCAATACCTATAGACAATCCTTGAAATTTCCGATTTAAAATACTTATTGTTACAAAGTGGTTTGAATCCATTCAGAAGAGAACCAACCTTTTACAAAAAAATGTTTTATGAACAAAGAGTAATTATCTTATAAATTCATTTTTTAAAAAAAACTTTTTTCTTAGTTGGGAGATAAAGTTCCTATAAGGGGGTGTTATTGACACAATAGCAATGATACTTTCAATTTATACCATGTATTGTTTCAGGTTCCTTAAGAAATTTTTGTAAGAACATTAATTCAGTGTTAGCTTAATTTTGAAAGAAATGCATTAAATCACATGGAAGAGGATGGGATGTGGTGGTTTTAAAGATATAGAAAACTTTAAGAATAAGCAAATAACTCGAGAAGATGTTGATTGTGCTTACTGATATCTGCTTTATTCTATAATTATTTAAAGTCATACAAAAAGTTTTAAATTCTTTATTTAAAATACATGTAACTATACAAAATACTATAACTCCAAATATAAAGACCCATGAGATGTGTCAACAAAAGAATAGAAGAGTCTTCGATACATTGGCAAGGAAAGACTCAAAGCCTTTGATCAACGTTCATATTTGCCGAAGTTCCAAAATCCGCCACGTGGTAAACCCATTTGTTCACAACTTCGTTAAAAGACAACAAAGCGTTTCGATGGCCTAAGGTTGCACGCAATCTCTTCCTCTTTCTTCTTCTCGCAATCTTCAGAAGCTTCGATAGATTTATCTAAAGAGTAGACATTGCTAATTTCCAGAGAAGCAAAAGTGTGACTTGAAAATGTCAGTGGTTTTAGTCTCTTCTGCTTCTGCGACAATCACTAAATCGAAATCCAGGAAGATTCCTTTTTTATGTCCCACCACCAATTCCACGAAATTCCCGTTCAGGGTCTCGTTTCCTCCTCCAAGACCGAAACTTGTCTATAGCCCTTTGCGTGTGGCGGCGCCGCCGTCTGTACCCATTTCGAATCCGGCGGAGGAGAAGCGTATCGAGGAAGAGCACGACGGAGAGAGGGAAGAGGAAGGTTCCGAGTTTAAGTGGAGAGATCACTGGTATCCAGTTTCTCTGGTGGAAGACTTGGATCCAAAGTCGCCAACCCGGTTCCAGCTCCTGGGTCGAGACCTCGTCATCTGGTTCGATCGTAACGATCAGAAATGGGTAGCCTTCGATGACCTCTGCCCTCACCGACTCGCTCCTCTATCTGTAATATTTCTCTTTCTCCCTCTCTCTTGGAACAAGCAGTTTAGTTAGGTATCGTGAATTGGATTAGAGGATTAAATTAATGGAAATTATTACAAATTATTGTTTATTATTTCCCTCTAAAAGTATATACTTTAAAGCTTTCCAACATTAGCTCACCTTCAAACATGTTTAGAAGAGGATCACATATGTATTGTGATGAGCAAAGTAAACTTTCCGGCAAAGTTCTGTTTATCGGACGGCTTCGTAAGGCGATTTCTCTTAAAGTAGTAACCGAAGTTTAGAGCTTCAGTTTCTGGACTCTTGCATAGCTTTTGGATGTCAAATATGCTAGGAAACCTGAAAAAGATGTGTTGATGCATTGTGGTTTTTTAGGAAGGAAGGCTGGACGAGAATGGACACCTGCAATGTTCCTATCATGGATGGTCCTTTAATGGGTGCGGATCTTGCACTAGAATTCCACAGGCTGCTACGTCAGGTCCTGAAGCTCGCGCTGTTAAATCCCCGAGAGCTTGCGCTATTAAGTTCCCAACAATGGTGTCTCAAGGTCTTCTCTTTGTGTGGCCTGATGAAAATGGCTGGGAAAGAGCCAATTCAGTTGCACCACCTAGGTAGCCATTTCGGTTTTCAACCATGAACACAGCATCTTCGTTTTATTTTGCTGACCTTAATAAAGCTTGATCTTTTACATTTTAGGCTGCCAGATGATTTTGAAAAACCAGAATTTGCAACCGTGACGATTCAAAGGGATCTTTTCTATGGATATGATACTCTCATGGAGAATGTATCTGATCCCTCACATATCGATTTTGCTCATCACAAGGTGTTCTTCTATCTCAAAGCTCCCAATGTGTTTACATTTCCTCTGAGGAAATTATTCTCAGGAAATGTTTTTCTGTTGTCAACAGGTTACAGGAAGAAGGGACAGAGCAAAACCGTTGCCCTTTAAAGTGGAGTCAAGTGGGCCTTGGGGTTTCCAAGGTGCGAATGACGACAATCCAAGGATAACCGCAAAATTCGTTGCTCCGTGCTATTCTCTTAACAAGTGAGTCTTGAGTCTACGTCACCGCATATAAGTGGTTAGCAAACAGCTTCCTACTTAATCTGGATTGTGTATGTTGTGTGCAGAATTGAGATAGATGCAAAGCTACCAATCTTCGGTAATCAAAAATGGGTAATATGGATTTGCTCATTCAATATACCAATGGCTCCAGGAAAGACCCGTTCTATCGTTTGCAGCGCTCGTAACTTCTTTCAATTCTCTGTACCAGGGCCAGCTTGGTGGCAGGTAAACACAAACTGTAACTGTTAATCCATGTCCACTCTCAAATTTATCTGTATAAGTCTTCTAATGCTGTTCCTTGTTAGGTTGTGCCGAGATGGTATGAACACTGGACCTCGAACTTAGTCTATGATGGAGACATGATCGTACTTCAAGGACAAGAGAAAGTATTACTCTCTAAATCAATGGAGTCACCGGACTACGACGTGAATAAACAGTACACAAAACTCACATTCACTCCAACCCAAGCAGACCGTTTTGTTCTAGCCTTCAGAAACTGGCTTAGACGGCATGGCAAGAGCCAGCCTGATTGGTTCGGCTCCACGTCTAACCAACCTCTCCCTTCAACTGTCTTAACCAAGCGCCAGGTGAGCCATCAATCAATGACGTATATATAAATATATGAATACACATACACATACATGTCTGATACATGTGGAATTTTGAACAGATGTTGGACAGATTTGAACAGCATACAGAAGTGTGTTCTTCCTGCAAAGGAGCTTACAAGAGCTTCCAAATACTCAAAAAGTTTCTTGTTGGTGTGACGGTTATCTTCGCGGCAACGGCTGGTGTTCCTTATGATGTGCAGGTTCGGCTAGTATTGGCTGGTTTATCGTTGATTTCAGCTGCTTCTGCATATGCTTTACATGAACAAGAGAAGAACTTTGTGTTCAGAGATTATGTCCACTCTGAAATCGAATAGATAGGCTATATGTAATATATACAATTATCATAGAAACATTGTGAATACAATCAGAGAAACTTCGAACAATTTACAGTATATATCTCCAGTAGCGGTGAAATCATACGTTTACTCATTTGGAGTTATCATGTTCGATGGTGAAATCTAGAGGAGAAATAAAGGTTCAGTTATACTTCTCAAGAAACTTGTACTTAATCTTGGATAACATTGAGATTGAATTGCTAAAACATTACATGAGGCGTAATTACATTAAAAGGAAAACGCTACAGGAAACCAAATCAAAGAACCCAGAAAGACTCTTAACCGCCGAATCCATAAAGAGTCCTTCCTTGCCTCTTCAGCGCATAAACGACGTCCATGGCAGTAACCGTCTTCCTCCTAGCGTGTTCGGTGTAGGTAACAGCATCACGGATGACATTCTCCAAAAAGATCTTGAGGACACCACGTGTCTCCTCGTAGATCAGACCACTGATACGCTTGACTCCACCTCTACGAGCCAGCCTCCGAATCGCCGGCTTGGTGATTCCTTGGATGTTGTCTCTCAAGACTTTCCTGTGACGCTTGGCTCCTCCTTTGCCTAAACCCTTCCCTCCCTTTCCACGACCCGACATTTTTCCAATGCAAATTGTATTTCGTCAAAATAAAAGATCGATAGATTTCAATTGCAATGAGAAATGACGAAGTGAAATTACATTTTATAGGCAAGACAGGAACCTTATAATTTGAGCAATCAAATCGCATAATAGATCTAACGGCTGAGATATCGATCCGTGTATTCTTTGTACGAAGTATAAACCGTCCATCTGTTTTAATCAACGGTGTTTATTCGTGATCCGTGTGGTGGCAGTGTTAACCAATAATAATAATTTTTTGTTTCCAAAAGGAGCCAGCAATGATGCGCCAATTTTTGAAAATTCGCAAAATAAATTTGCGCCAAGAAATTATTTGAAACATTTTTCATATGGTTTTATAAAAAACTAATAATTACGAGTTACATATTTGGTCCTTATTAAAGATACAAGAAAAAATATATAGAGTAATATTTTAAAATATCATCATTTTAAATTTATTTTGTAAATTTATCATAATAAAATTAAAATTTTAAAAATAGCACAAATTATTATGTGAATATAATTATTTACTTTCTATAAACTATATATAAAATTAAAACATAATATTTGTATTCACTTTTTCTAATTTAAAATTTAAATTTTTTATTAGGAATAAGTTTTTAATTAATTTAATATTAAATTTGAACTATTTTTAGAATTTAAATGATTAATGTTATATTTGAAATAAAAATTTGAAATAATATTATTTTAGTCAATTGCACACATATATATCATTTTCTAGACAAAAGGAATGAATCTTCAAAAAATTATTATCCGAAAATAGCTTCAATTCCAAATTTTAAATTTTAGCATCAAATAATGATTTCAATTTTCTTCCAACTACTTATGCTAAGTTTTTATTTTAAATGTAACACTATTAGTTTAAAATAACATTTTTAAGTTTTTATTTCAAATATATCACTATTAGTTTAAATTTTTAAAAATAATATAAGTTTAATATTAGAATACCTTAAACTTTTTAATAAGAAAAAATTAATCCCTAGTTATATTTATAATTGATTACGGTAAATATATATATTTTCAAAAATAGCTTATTTTATTTTGGAATTTTAAATTTAAAATACTAAATTTAGAACAAAAAATTTAAAATGCTATTTTCAAATATTACTCTATTTTATTTGTCAGACATTCGGATTTTTCACTTTGTTAGGATCGGTTTTTTTGATTTGCGGTTTATTCACTGAAAGTAGTCAAATATTATTTTTGATCGGTTTGGTTCCTAAATCAGTTTGTTTTGTTTGGTTTTAGGTGTTTAAATGTTTTTGGAATTAAACCAAAATACAATGACATTTTGGTTTATCCGAAAAAAATTTCAAAATTTTGATTTATTTTTGGAAATAGCATCTTTTTCGGCTAATTTCGATGTATTTGGTTTATTCGATTTAATTTTCAATTTTGATTTCATTTTTACATCAGTTATACAAAGAATTTCTGATTTTTTCAAAAAATTGATCGCTTTATGTCCGTCGAAACGAACTGAACCGTCAACCAAATAATATAATTTAAATCTGATCGGATTATTGATGCCCACAACTAATGAATATCACAAAATCACATGACAAAAAATTGTACATCAACTAGTAATGGGATCCCAACATACAATCGTTTATTTATAAACATGCATTTTGTATAAGTTCTCAACATTCAATCATGGTTGTTACTTCTCACTTTTTAGGAATTATATGGTCAAAAACTTGACCACTTAATATTCACGGCCATTCTCACAGCTTGCATTTCACTTAATAATCGAAGTTTTAAGGTACACAGTAACTGCAAGACATTCTATACAAGCTATCTCCGATATTTGGACAAAAGTTGTTCCTCTTGATGGCAAAACAAGTAGGAAATGGACCCGAGATTGGAGCATTAATTATGCTTGTATGATAGATATTCTCGGCCAAGCAAGGAAGCTTTGTGAGGCCTATGAGGTGATTCAAGGCTATGCCAATGGAACCAAATTTGTTTGTGGGGGTTGCTTTATTAGACGCATGCAGGAATCTTGGGAACATTGAGTTTACAAGGACTGCAGCAGAGCGCTTGGCTGAGTTCGAACCAGAGAACTCATGGAATGAATTGCTTCTGTCGAATTTGTATTCCAATTTTGGTGGTTGGGAAAATATTGTGAGAACGAAGAAGCTGATAAAAAAGAGATTGAAGATGATAAAAACTGTATGATCTTTGGGTTCATTTTGGTTTTTGATAATCAAATCTGACTTAGATTTTGAGAAATGTTATCCGTATAAAATAAAATGAAAACTAAAAAATCACTACATTTTAATGTTTATCAAATGGCTACATAATCAGAGATTATTTAAATAATCATTTGCTCAAGTAAAAATACAAAGATATAAAGATTACAGTAATACCATCAAATAATACCGTTTTAAATTTATATTTTAAATCTAGTACATTAAAAATAAAATTTCTAAAATAACACAAATTATTATGTAAAAATAATTATTTACTTCAAATAAACTATATATATAATTAAAATATAATGTTAGTGTTCATTTTTTTAATTTAAAATTTAATTTTTATTAAAAAGTAATTTTTAATTATAATACTATTAAATTTATGTTATTTTTAGAATTTAAAAAAAAGAAAAAAAAAAGATAAGATAAACTTATTAGAATAGATGTTGGATTGTTGGTAAGGTTGGGCGTTCGGATATCCATTTGGGTTCGGCTCGGGTTTTTTAGATTTTTGAGTTTTAGGATCAAAGTTATAAGATCCATTCTAGTATTCATAAATTTCGGATCGGGTTCGGCTTAGATCTCTCCGGGTTTGGGTTCAGTTTGAGTTTTAAGTTCGGATTTGGGTTGGTTCGGATTTTGAATACATGTTCGGATTGGTTCGGATTTTGAATACATATTCGGATTGGTTCGGATTTTGTACCCGAAATAGACATACATATGAGTTCGAGTTAGTTCGTATTTTTTATCCAAAACGAGAATACGTTATTCTAATAACTAAAAGAACGCGATGAATAACTAAAAGAACGCGATGATTCAAAAATAACAAAAAATATTAAATCTCAAAAGTAAAATTAAATTGTCTACGTGCTAATTCTAGTCATATTTTTTATGTTCTAGGCATAATATTTTTTTCAGATTTACATAAATATATATATATATATTATTGGATAAATATGAGACTCCAATTAAAAGATTTTATTTAAATTCTTAAAATTAGTAGATAAACTTAAAAATGCTTTTATTTTGAAAATTTTGAAAATTAATAATTTTATGATAATATTTAAAAAAATCAAATGAAAAATCTCTAATTAACAAAAAAATCATTAGTTTATATTTGCTAGATATACAAATAACACATTTTGAACTAATCAATTAACAAGATGTAAAATATTCAATTTATATATATTTAAACCAAGTTTGATTATGTTTCGGGTTTCGGATATACTCGATTCCGAACCTAAATCCAAAATACTATTTCAGGTATATCTGAAACCGAACCCGAACTCAAAGTACCAAGCAAAAAAAAATTCATTCGGGTATTTTCAAATACCCATATTTGTTCGGGTATGGATATTTTGAGTCGGATTTGGATTCGAATTTCGGATTCGGTTAATATGCCCAGCCCTAATTGTTGGGGAATACACGTAATTTAAGAAAGTGTAAGGAAGAAAACCTAAAGATCGAATAATTAGGGGTTCAAACTGGAAACTCAGAAAAAGACATTCGTCCTTTACTCACACCTTGTTACGGAGTCGATAAGAAGATAACAAAACTAAACCGCACTCTTACCTCTTTCTCGGTACTGAAATCAGTTTTCGCAATGGCTTCTTCTACAGCTTTGTCCCTCTCGTGGAGCTCCTCTCTTTGTTCCTTCCACAGCTTCAATGGCGTCGGAAACGAAGCCTTAAAAGTATCCGAGCGAAGGTTCAATTTAGAGGTGGTTGCCCAGAAGAAAACCAAGAAACTTCGGAAGGTAAAGTGAATAATGGTGGTTACAATTCATGGGTTTTTCCTTCAAAAGATTTCGATTATAGTTTGGGTTTAAATTGTTTTCCGAGAATTTTGGTGGAGATGAAAGCATGAAGTTTAATAAGCAAACACATTGTCTTTGTGTTTTTCAGTGTCAATTTAGACAGTAAGAAAAATTGAGGAAAATATGAATCTTTTCCAACTTCTCATGGGACATTTTGGTCGATTCCTTGTGTTCATTATTGGATTTATGGTTGTAAGCTTTGTTTCTGGGTAGAAAGAAACACAAATTGTAATCTTGTTTGATTCTTCAAGGTGATCTTGAAAGAGGACGTGACGGACTTGGGTAAGCAAGGGCAATTACTAGACGTAAAAGCCGGATTTTTCAGAAACTTCCTCTTACCTACGGGAAAGGCTCAGCTCATGACTCCGCTTCTGCTCAAGTAATGCACATTTATACATGAATCTTAAGTGACTTTTGTAAACTGTTATAAGACAAACAAGAAACGCATCATTCTCTAGTTTTACATTGTTTTTCTTTTTGTCATATCCAGGGAAATGAAGATGGAAAACGAACGGATAGAGGCAGAAAAGCAAAGGGTAACCTGAGATGAATACATCGATTGTTTTATTTTGCTGGTCATGTAAAAGTTTTGGCGATTTGAGTGATCACCAGAAACTCTGTCATTCTAGCTATAGAATTTCACTTGACCTTTTTTGGTTTGTTGTTTTTTCTTTCTTCTTTTTGTGTGAAACCTCTTTGCAGGTGAAAGAAGAGGCGCAACAATTGGCGATGATATTTGAAACCGTTGGAGCTTTCAAGGTTAAACGGAAAGGCGGCAAAGGCAAGCAAATATTTGGATCGTAAGTGGTGTCTATAGCAAATCCTAACTTAAATGGTTTTGGGAAATACATAAATACTGATTGTCTTGCAGTGTCACAGCACAAGACCTCGTTGATATCATCAAGGCACAGCTCCAAAGGTAACACAACACAGTGAAAAGAAAAAGCTTTTTTTTTTGTGGTTTTGTTGCATCATGCTGACTCTTGTTTGCATCATGCTGACTCTTGTTTGCATCATGCTGACTCTTGTTTGCATTGATCTTTATGCAGGGATATAGACAAACGACTTGTATCTCTCCCGGATATCCGTGAAACTGGAGAATACATTGCTGAACTTAAACTTCATCCTGATGTCACCGCTCAAGTTAGGCTTAACGTTTTCGCCAACTAAACCTTGGAATATTCAAGTCTGCTACTGCATCCCAAGGTATTACTTGACTCTCTCTAATCGTTTGGATTTTTCATAAAGGAAAAGAGATGTTTGGTTTGTCTTAATTCGCATGAAAATTAGGTAGCTAAACTTAAACGCATATTTTGAAGTCCGAACATTGGCGTTTAAATAAATTCCTGTCGGAAATATTGGCAGTGTTTTAAAAGGTTTAGCCGCAAACGCTGATACTGACTGACCATTGGACACTGTGGTTGGTGTTTTGAGGTTTCAGGAACGAACATACAAAGGGAAAAGAGTTTGTGGTTGGTGTTTTGAGGTTGCAAGAACGAGCATACAAAGTGAAAGTGTTACTCGAAGATTAAAGTTTGTGAGGCTTTTCCTGTTAATCCTTCTACATTTGTATTTTTTATGTTATTTTGGAATCTGGAAAATATTAAAGGAATAATAATAAGGGCAATTGACTAAAATAGCACTATTTCAAGTTTTTGTTCCAAATATAGCACTAGTCATTTAAATTTCTAAAAATAGCACAAATTTAATATTAAAATAATTGAAAACTTATTCCTAATAAAAAAAATTTAAACCCTAAATTGGAAAAAGTGAACTCAAACATTATGTTTTAATTTTATATATATTTTATTTAAGGGAAATAATTATTTTTACATAATAATTTATGCTATTTTGGGAATTTTTGTTTTATTATGCTAAATTTGGAAAATAAATTTAAAATGGTGCTATTTTAGGGTATTACTCTAATAATAATTTCCCATTTGTATTTGGTATTAATTTGTCGCATAATTCAACAGCAACAAAATGTAAAAAGAAAAACTAGCAAACTATATCAACTAGGTGTGGGCAAAATGCTCAGAACTGAATAATTGAATCTACTTTAAAAAATGGATATCAAACCCAATAAAATATTTGAATAAATTATATATTAATGTATCTAAAAAAATGAAATCATTATTTATTTATTTAAAAAGGTATAATTTAAAAAATTAATATTTTAAATTTTTGTTCCAAACATAATACTATTAATTTAAATTTTATAAAAATATTACAAATTTAATATTAAATTTTCTTAAAAATATTTTTAATAAAGAAAAGTTAAAATTTTAAATCAGAAAAAAACTCAAATATAATAGTTTAGTTATTAATAATAAATCTGTATTTTTTACAAAATAATTTGTATTGTTTTAAATTTAAAATTTAAAGTGATAGATTTATAATCAAAACTTAAAAATACATATGATATTATTCTAAGAAATTGAAATCTAAGCGATAAACAAATAGATGATGTATGGATGTTTTGGTGGTGGGTCATCAATATTAAACAAAACCGTATCCTTTTCTTTATTCCAGATTCTCACGGATCCTTCAAAATTTGTTTATTTGTATTGCGTTTTCCATAACAAAAAGTAATGCTATACGAGTAACGTGATTAATGTCTCCTCAGACCTTATCGTTAAAAAGGTAGAAGAAGATAACAAAAAAATAATAAAATTATTCAATCCGTTAAACCCCACTATAAAATTATGGGCAATTGACTAAAATATCGTCATTTCAAGTTTTTGTTCCAAATATAGCACTAGTCATTTAAATTTTCAAAATAACATAAATTTAATATTAAAATAATTGAAAACTTATTGTTAATGAAAAAAATTTAAACCCTAAATTAGAAAAAGTGAACCCAAACATTATATTTTAATTTTATATATATTTTATTTAAGGTAAATAATTATTTTTACATAATAATTTATGCTATTTTGAAAATTTTAATTTTATTGTGCTAAATTTGGAAGATAAACTTAAAATGATGCTATTTTAAGGTATTACTCTAAAATTATTTACACATTAAGTTTACAATGTTTATATGTTGTTTGAGGCGGTGATTACTACTTAATCATCACAATATGTGCAATCAAAGGAGCTTTTCTACAGGTAGATAAATAATGTGAACTGAATAAAACGAATCGAAACCGAATTGAAAAACAAATTTTGATTGATATTCAGTTATAAATAAATAACAGAACGTATATTATTTTAAAAAATCATGATTATTGATTACTAATCGAAACCGAATTAAAAATCAAAATAATATCTGAAAAATGACTTATTTTCGATTATTTTCGGATATTTCGGATATTTTGGTTATTTTCCGATTATTTTTTTTTGTTATTTTTGGTTATTTTTTTGTTATTATCGGTTATTTTTGGTTATTTCGATTATTTTAGTTATTTTTGGTTTTTAAATTTAATAATCGAACCGAACAAAATCAAAGTATAATCGAACCGACCGAAATCAAAGTATAATCGAACCGACCGAAATCAAAGTATAATCGAACCGACCGAAATCAAAGTATAATCAAACCAAAATCGAACCAAAATCGAACCGAAATCGAACCAAAATATAAAAATAATCGAATGGATATTTGATCTTACCAACCAAAAATCAAAAATCGAAAATAAGTTATCGAAACCGAATCGAATAACTAAATGCTCCGACCTATGCTCTTCTAAAAGCCCGCCACGGCCCATACACTAAATATCGTTATGCTAAAAAAACAAAAAAAAATGTAAAATGCGTCTGCCGGGAGTCGAACCCGGGTCTATTGCTTGGAAGGCAATTATCCTAACCGTTGGACTACAGACGCTTGCGAGTACAACTTAAAAATAAACTATTTAAACGTGAAACATTAATCTACATAAGTCTACATAAGTCTACATAAGTCTGAACTGCAAACATGTTACCTCAACCATAAACATGTTATAAAGTGGGCCATTTCTTATTACAATCTTAGTTTAATTAGTAAAATGAGAAAACTCATTTTCAATAGCCAACTAATCATATTTTTTCACGCTCTCAAATTTGTTGTTAATCAACAAAAAATTTTAAGGTATTTTTTTAAAAATATTATATTTTTAGTTTTTATTTCCAATATATTATTATTATTTAAATTTTTAATAATAACACTAATTTAATATTAACATATATTAAACACCTTGTTAATTAACAAAAATTTAAACGAAATTCAAACATAATTTTTACTTTTATTTGTAATTTATTTAAGATTAATAATTTAAACAAACAATTAAAAAATTATTATCGACCAACATTTAAAACTCATTACCTTTATTTATTCCAACAATTAGCAAGATTTATTGACTATCATTTTATGCAGCATTTCTTGACCATAATTCAAAGCTTAAATTCTCGTTATACAAAATATTCAACTTTAAACTGAATATTCTTTAGAAAATATACTTTTCATACATTTGAATTTTTTAGTCCAAAAGGCTACAGGGTCGAAGAACATATCAGTATGATTAAATATCATAGTCAAAAATAGCTTATCGGTTTGAAATTTTTGTGAAGAAAACATCGAAGATAAAGAAGTCTTGCAAACGATATTATTCTTCTTTAAAATAAAAAGAATCGAATATTTGAGATAAATTATAACGAAATTTTCTTAAGATGGAAAACCAAATCTGCTGAGAAGTCTACCAAATATGACCGAAAATCAGAACATAGAGAAAAAAATACTTTTTAATACAAAATACTATATATAATATTATTAATTTAAATTTTTAAAAATAACACAAATTTAATATTAAAATATTTTAAATCAATTTTAATTAAAATAAATAAATCTTAAACTAGAAAAAAATATAAATATAATATTTTAGTTATATTTATAATTTATTTATAGTAAATATATGGGCAAATGTATAAAATAGCACATTTATAAGTTTTTATTATAAAAATAAAATCATTAGTTTAAATTTCCAATAATATTACAAATTTAAGATTAAAATACATTAAAATTATATTTTAATAGAAAAAATTAAACCGTAAATTAGAAAAAATAAATGCAAATATAATATTTTAAGTTTATATATAATTTATTTCAAATAAATATTTATTTTTATATAAATATTTGTGCTATTTTTGAAAGTTTAATTTTAAAATGATAGATTTGAAATTTTTTTTTAAGATGTGTTATTTTATGGTATTTTTATAAATATATATTTTCAAAATATAATTTATGATATTTTAAAAATTTTAAATTTAAAAACCTAAATTTAAAATAAAAAGCTTAAAAATATTAATCATAAATTTTTTATATAATCTAAAACAACAATAATTAACAAAATATATTTCTTTCAGTTTGTCCCAATACGAAAAAGGTAATAAAATCTTCGAGAAGTAGATTTTGGGGTCCATATCTCTCGTTGGGAAAAGTGATAATCATTATCATCTTCTGGACCATTATTTATTACTCTTTAGATTCTCTACTAGTTGTTGAAGATTTCTTTATATAAATATACAAATTAAATCCAAGCAAAATTTGTATATAACTTTCATATTCTTTAAAATTTTTAAGACACAGTTATAAATTGCACTTTGTTTGACTATCTACTAACTAATTTCTAGCGGTATGATTCAGTTCGTAAATTTAATTATAAATTTGAATACAATTATATAATAACTAATTTATACGAAATTTTATTATAATGTTTATGACGGTATCTCAAAACATATATCTTTTAATGCTAATATTATTTTAAAAAATTTCAATACATAATAAGTTAGCATAAATATATTATGAAATTATTTTTTTCAAACCACAATATCTTTTTTATTATGTTTATTTTTTTCAATTATAATAACGATTTAAAGAATCATATAGTGATTAGATAAAGTAACTTTCGGTGTTTGTTATTAAATAATAATAGTTATTTAAAATAATAGTACATAGTTAATATCTAGATATGCCATAATTTTACCAAACCTATTAAAAATAAATATTTTAGCTTTGATTTTTAAATTTTTATTTTAATGAATACTTAAGAAAATTAGTAAAACTAATTTTGTATTTGTTAAAAAAATAATTTTGTTAGTATGTACATTTAAAACTAATCTAAAAATATATAATTAGAAATGTGCTTCAAAATAGTAACAGTTTTGACTAAAAACTCATTAATAGAGTATTTAGAATTTGTATGTAATAATTAAAATAGTACTAATTAAATTATATAAATTAGAAAATACTAAAAAAATGATAGGTTAGACATTTCAGTATTTTTCTTTGAACTAACTATCTATTTTGCTGTCAAAATTATCATATAACACCATATATCTTTATAATTATTACCATCATTTATATATATATATATATATTTTTTGTTATTGATACGCAACCAGACCCACAACAGATTCGACGTATAATTATCTAAATTGATAGATTTTTTGACGAGAAATTCCACATATAATTATTTAAATTGACAAGTTTTTGGACGAATTCCATGTATAATTATCTAATTATCTAAATTGACATGTCTAATCACACTCATATAAAAGATACAATATTATAGATAAAATGATCACACAAATACTGCCACAATTATTATAAACTTACCAAAATAACAATACAATTAATAAAAAAAAAAGACTTTTTCTTTTTAATCACAAATCATAGAGGAGATCGGACGCTCAACTGCTGCACTTTAGTTTTCAGTGTGGACCCGTCTCAACACCTCCCATTATTAACTTAATGTATAATCAAATTACTTAAAATCTTTTCTTCTTTTCGTTTGTTTGTTTGTTTTTTCTTAACATTCTGGTGTTTGGGCATGATCTCTTTTAGGGTCATGGCAGTAGTTATAAACCAAGAAGTTTCTCTGTGCCCATGCCATCGCCGCCATTTGTTGCTGGCTCAGCCCTCCGTTCCCTAATGGTCCAATTGATGGCGGTCTACATGAGCTAGAACTATCCACGGTGCACCCGGCTAACTTAAAGTTTCTGTATTTAGCCACAAATGGTTGGTATCGATAGTCGGCTTTAATCCTTCCATTTTCCGTAGCCCAATCCGATGCATCCCATATCGATCCGTAAACCCACATAGGTCTAGTTGGGAAAATAGCTTCATTCTTACGATCATAAGTACGTATGGGTACATCATCAACGTAGAATCTATATATTAAAAAATAAAACCCAATTTAAAATATCAATTAAACATATAGCAAATAAATATAATTACTAGAACAGTTTTTGACTTACACAATTTGATTAGGATTCCATAAAATTGCATAATGGTGAAAATCTTGAGTAGGATCGAACCACAAAGTAAATTTCATTTCTCTCCCAATAACATTTCGATCACCACTTCCTCTAACGAAAACATTCGTCTGAAGACTATAAGGTTTCCCTGGTATTGTCCCTAGAAACTCTATATCGACTTCATCATGATCTCCAGGATGTTCTTGGTTGTTTGAAAGCTATAAATCCAAATAAAATGTTATGAAACTTTTGAGTTTTAATCAATCCTTTTTAGTTAATTAATTAGATCATTAGAAAATGTTTCTTACGTAGAGAGATGTATCAACGCCAGCAGTGTAACCTGCTTGGAGCTTAATAGAAGCACCAAAGTAGCCTGACCTGTACGAACGAAGAGACTTGAATCCACTTCCTGTTCATAATCAAGTTTTATTAGTCAATTAATTATATACATACAATTTTTATAACTATTATACTAATAATAATGATGAAAATAAATACTTGGGAATAAAAATAATAAATATAAGCTACCGACACAGTCTTATAAGTCGTGTGGTGTATTAAATATAACATTTCAAACTTAAATGAGTGAGGTTTGACAAAAAAAAACACTGAAATCTTTACTTACCTAATCTGAATCTAATCATTAACTTTCAAATGTTTTGTTCCAAACCAATGTTTCCTCTCTTTCATAATCAATAATATTTCAACCAAATTCTTTTATTTCATTATAAGTGATATTTCCAATTTTGAATAAAAAACTAATTAAACTTTCTTTGTTTTGTACAGTTTATTTTTGTTATTGGTTGAATTAATTTTAAGGTAGTTATCATAAAATTATTTATTTAAAAATTAAAATAAGAATAATACCCTAATATAACACTTTTTAGGTTTTTGTTTCAAATTTAGCACTTTAAACTTAAAATTCCAAAATTAGCATAAATTATTTTCTATAAATACATATTTACTATAAATAAATTATACAGAAACTTAAAACATTATATTTGAATTTATTTTTTATAAGTTAGGGTTTATTTTTTCATTAACAATAAATTTTAATGTATTTTAATATTAAATTTGTGTTATTTTTGGAGATTTAAACTCATGGTATTATATTTGAAACAAAAACTTATAAGAATGCTATTTTTGTCAATTGTCATTAAAATGCTATTTTTGTCAATTACCATTAAAAATGCTATTTTTGTCAATTGCCATTAAAAATGCTATTTTGTCAATTGCCATTAAAAATGCTATTTTGTCAGTTGCTCTTAAAAACACTTAAATGTCACTAAAATAAAACCGATAAAACAACATATAGTTTTAGTAGATATCTTGATTAAAAACGAACCCGTAGATTTGTCGAGCCAAAGTGTAACAACATCTTGTTCTCTACGTTGGTGTTGAGAGCCCCATAGAGTCCGAAACTCACGATCAAAAGGTGAAGTCGGAACTCGGGAACTCGGGTAGTATCCAGGTGAAGGAGAACGTTGGCTGTAAACACTAGAGCTCAACATTAAGATAGCTATAAGGATAAGAGGTAAAGCCATTTGGAGAGTGAAGTAGAAGAAGCCTTTTGAGTGGTTACTACGAAAGGTGAGATAAATACACTAAAGTATTTATGAAATGAATGAAGAAAAGTGGAAGAAGAGAGGTGTGTATAAATAGAGAGATACGTGGGTCCTAGTGTTATAGTAGTGAGTGACTGTTATTCCTTCATTAGATGGGCCTTATTTATCCCTTTCCAAAATTTTAACATTTCATCTCAACTTACATAATATTTTTAATATATTAGCTTAGCAATATTTTTAAAAAATAACATTATCTTAACGTGTTATTAACAAAAATATCATTATTATAATAAGTTTTAAATAAATATATAAATGATTTAAGTTATTATAATAATTATAATATATGTTATTATTATTACTTTGGTTAAAAAATTGATATATTTTATTAAACAAGCAAAAAATATTATTAAATTCATAAAAAAGAATAATTTTTATTTCTTTAATTTATATATATAAAAATTAATATATAGATACCTAATTTTAAATAAGAGTTAGAATATATAGATATCTAATTTATATTTATTAATAAATAATATTATATAATTTGCAAATATTTTTCTCCACGTAGGACATGAGTATAAATATAGTACATATATTATTAGAAAATATAAAAATCCAATTCAAAATCAATTAGCAAAATTAATTAGCAGTGAGTGAAACAATTCATGAATCTTATAATTGTGTATAAAGTATAAAATTGTTTTTATGAAAAATCTTATGTAAGACCAATCTTGTACTTTCATACCATATTAAGAATCATAAACATTCAATTCAAAACCAATTGGTAATAAGTGAAGTGGTTCATGAATCTTATATAATTATGTAGAAATTTCTCAATTTCTAGTGTAAAATTTTTTACATTCTAATATGAATTTATAAGGAAAACTAAAAAAAATTAAGAAAACGTACGTAGTAACAAAATGTAATTAATCAAGAAAACAAAAAAAATTGGTCGTAACATACAAAAATTCTTTTAATTTGTTATAATAGTATACCAAATATTTGTTATAAGAAATGTTTTTGAAACTCTAGTAATAAATACTTATATCATAGATCCATACATGAGATATGACTATTATAACAAATATTTGGTAAACTCAAGACAAAAAGAAACAAAACGAAAATGACAAAAAAGGAATAAAAAATGAGAAAAAATAGTAGTGACATATATATTTAGTGGTAGTGGGTTTGGAAGTTATGTCGATTGGTAGTTGAAAGGAAAGGTTCATTGGTTTCGCACTTCAGCTGACCAAAAAGGTGTCTCCAAAAATTATTGTTTTTTTTTTCTCAGAGGAGGTTATAAAACGAGTTTAAAACATATCGATATTTTCAGTATGAAATTTTGAAAAAAATATCATATATTTTTAAATTGATACAAATTATTTAACGGAATTTTTAAAGTATTTAAATATTTCACATTCAAACGATATTTCTTATGTTATTTCAATATAGTTTCTAAATCTAAATTAAATGAGTATTTACTATTTACATAAATTCAATTAAAAATTAATAAAAATGTATAAAATATTAATAAATTTTGTATTGAGAGATTAAAAACACCATTTAAAATCAAACGCAAATTTTGTTTATACCAATTCTTGAACATAACTATGCGAGATTATAATATATTAGCACCTAATTTAGTTTTTTATCAATTGACAAAAATTAACATTTTTTAAGTTTTTGTCCTAAATATAATATAATTAGTTTAAATTTTTAAAAATAACACAAATTTAACATTAAAATATATTAAAAAAAATTTAATAAGAAAAAATTAAACTCTAAATTAAACAAGAAAATAAATATAATATTTTAATTATATTTGTAATTTATTTATTGTAAATATATATTTTTAGAAAATAATGTAGACTATTTTTGAAATTTTAAATTTAAAATATTAAATTTGGAACAAAACATTAAAAAATATTATTTTAAAGTATTATTTTTTAGTTTTTTAATTTTTTTTTATCAATTTGTTAACTCGTACAAACTCTAATTAAGTAAATTAAAAAAAGATAGCGGAATGATTAGTGAATTTAATTATAAGATTTGGAATGAGATTTGGTAGGTTTTTTTATTATAATACTTGATTCTGACTTCAAATATTGAATTTTTAAGAATCTCAGACATTTGTATTTTTGAAAATAATTTTACTATTTTTAGTAATCTAATTATGTTTTGGAAATTTCGTGAAAGATTTTGCGGCGTAAATAAACATTTCAATTTGGTTAAACGTCAATGCTATTTGAAAAATGATGTAAGTTTACATATAATAAATTGACGAATAATGTATATAAATGGAGTACATTGAACTTACCCATTTCACATACGTATGAAAATGACAGTTTTTTTTAACGGCCTATAAGAAATTGACATTATCCTCGTTATTAATTTGAAGCCATTTCTTTCTTTACTTTTAGGATAAAGTCGAAAGTGTAAAATGATTGGTCAATTTCCTATCGGAGGTCACATGCACTGATAAGCAATTTGATCAATCCCGATGTAATTTCATAACTGCCTTCCAAAACATTTTTGTAGCTATGTAAGATACTACATTTTAAAATTTTTTGTTGCTAATTTATTATTTTAAAATTAAAATTTTAAAAATATTACAAATAATTTAAAAAACTACTTAAATCTGCCAAAATATTTATCAGATTTTCTAAAAGTCGGCCGGCCAGAAGAACTGTAAACTAGCAAATACAAAAGTAAGTTTGCAAATAAGTTTAGAAGACTTTGACAACGTCTGCCAAACGAACGACAAACTAGTAGGCTAGAAGACTACTAATTTAAATCTACCGAAATATGTGCTACACTATTTAAAAGTCTACCAAAAGAATAACAAACTAGTAGATAAAAAATAAATAAGATAAATTTAGAAGATTTTAGAATGGTCTACCAAAAAACGGCACACTAGTAGATTAGAAGATTACTATTTATATCTACCAAAATATTTGCGTGCCTTTTTAAAGTCTGCCAAAACAATAGTAGACTATCATATACAAATGTAGTTTGCAGATAAATTTAGAATACTTTGGGGAAACGTTTGCCAAAAGAGCACCATACTAGTAGGCTAGAATACTACTATTTAAATCTGCCAAAATATTTGTCAGAATATGCCAAAATATTTTCCATACTTTTTTAAAGTCCGCCAAAACAATAGCAAATACAAATGTAGTCTGCAGATAAATTTAGAAGACTTTGGAAACGTTTGACAAAAGAGCAGCACACTAGTAGCCTAGAAGACTACTATTTAAATCTGCCGAAATATTTGTCAGAGTCTGCCAAAATATTTGCCAAAGTCTACCAAAAGAACAACAGAGTAACATATACAAAAGTAAGTCTGCTGATAAGTTTAGAATACTTTGGAAGAATCTACCAAAAGAATGACAAACTAGTAACTTAGAAGAATACTATTCAAATATGTCGAAATATTTGTCACACTATCTAAAAAGTCTGCAAATTAAAATCAAATGCAAACATAAAAATATGTTAACAAATTTTATATATAACCTGATGAATTGATACAATAAATTGTATATATGATAATTTCGTTGGACTTATTTGTTGTTGTTGAAAATTTTATTGTTAACAAAAATTGATTAATACAAAAGAAAAGAAAAGAGTGTTACCTACTTTTTTTTAAGAAGTATCACATAAAAGTGAATATAACTGTTTACAAAAATCGTTATCTACTTTAAAGGAAAAAGTTGATTTATTTTTTTTTAAACAAAAATATTATCATATATATATTAATTAGATAATCATTAATATTTATAGATAAATATAAACAATATAATTAAAGATAAAATAGGAAAACTGTTTTATAAAAATCAACAAAAATTTAAATAGGTTATTTTGAAAATTTTTAATATTTATTAGGTTATTCTATTAAATCTTTCTTTAGATTAATTAGATTTTCATTGATGACATTATTCTCATATCCATACTTGAACTGGATATATTTTTATCATATTTAAATTTCTTTTTGAATCGACATATGATAGGACTATTGAATCTTTGAATTTTCTATGCAATAATCATTTTAAGTTATTAATTTTTTTATTCTACTTAGCATAAATACTAATAAAAAATAATGAGTGTTGGAGTTTATAATAATACAAGTCTATCTATCTACCTTTTAGATGATAGAATATCCTTCTATTTGTTTCAATCATGTGAAGAAAATGTATTGATAGCAAAACTCAAACAATCCAATAGACAGTAAACAATCCTTGAAATTTACCATCTAAGCAGTGAAATGGTTGATAACATGAGAAAAGTTCTAATTACAGTGAAGGATTTCACTAAAGTAACAATTACATGTATAAGCTAATTAAGGGCAAAGATATAAATTTTGATTATTATTATTGATTCAACTAATTTTTCCCACACATTATTTCCTCAGGTTTACTTTACAAATAAAAATTACCATTAGTAATTATATTTATTTTACAAGATATAACCAATTTCAAAATTTAATCGATTAAATTATAATTATAAATTCTCAAAAATTAATAATGATATTATTTTATTTTTATCTAATAAAAATTACTTTTCAAATTTTACTAAACAAAGGTTAGTTTCTAAAATTATAATTTCTTGAAATATTAATTCAAATTTTTTTCTTTTTTTTTTTTATTTTCTTGACGAGAATAGCGTTTTAAGGTTTTTATTTCTTTCCTTTTTTGGTCATTTGGTTTTGTGCCATCTTGTCTCTGTTTTTGACATTTAATTACTTAGATAATTTTTTTAGTTAAATTGATAAAATAGGAAAGAGAACATTTAATATATATATATATATAGAATTGAATTGGTGCAAAAAATATATGTATAGAATTCAATGACGAACTTGTTAAATGAAAAACAAAATGTTTTCTGGCTGTTGCAGGACATAGTTCATGTCTTTGAATTTGGATTGGACCAATGCTCTGGCGTTTCACAGATTTATGGGTCGACAATTCAAAACTAATAAATATTTCCTTCTCAGAATTTTGTTTGCGAAATCTGGTCGGTTAATAATTTTGTTTGGTTCAATAAACTAAAGATAAGTAGATCATGTCAAAGAATGCCATCAGGCTTTACCTTATAGTATATGCTCTTTAGAAATTGCACCTATCAAAGCAAATAAGAGAATTATTGAAATGAGTTCAAATGGAAGAATCTTCATTTATTAAAATTGATAAAAAAATAATATTTTAATTTTTTGGTTTTTAATTTATAATCTTAAAATTAAAATTCTAAAAGTCTCACAATTATTATCTATAAATATTATTTATCAATTAAATTATAAATAAAATTTATTTTTTTCTAATTTATATTATTATTAAAATTAGTTTTAAATTATTTTAATGTTTAATTTGTGTTATTTAAAAAATTAATTAATAATGATATATTTTGAATAAAAAATTAAAATAATGATATTTTGGAAATAACTCATGAATTTTTTTTAAATATAATATCTTTTGCGATATTTCAAAAACATTAGATGATGATATATATTACGCATATTACATATTACATATATAATAGTAACATGTAACACTGCAACCAATGACAAGATTGCAATATCAATTAAATATGAATAATATAGTTACAAAATCATTAAAGAAAAAAAAATCTTAATTATAAGTGAAAGAATAACGATAAATATTGTAAGGTCGCATATTATCAATATGCTATTCTATAGGTTACTAATAAAACTTTCATCATAAATAAATTCTTAAAAAAATTGTAATACGATAATATAGTTTACACCCATCTTTAATTGTCACGTTTACCTAATAATTTTCTTTCCAAACACACCAGAAATTTGTGATATTTACTAATAAAAATATACTTTTTACAGCATATCTTAATTAGGGTAAAAAATGCAAATTGTGATTATCATGGGGATTTCAATTAATTCTTCCCAAACATCGTCTCTTTTAGGTATGTGCATTCGTATATTTGGTTCGGTTTCGTTTGGTTATTTTTGATTCTGGTTTTTTTTGTTGGTAAGATTAAAGATTCATTCGGTTGTTTAAATATTTCGGTTCAGTTTTAGTTCGATTATACCTCGGTTTTAGTCGGTTTGATTATTAAATTTAAAAACCAAAAATAACCAAAATAACCAAATAACCAAAATAACCAAAAATAATCAAAATAACCAAAAATAATAAAAAATAAAAAATAACTGAAATAACTGAAATAACAAAAAAATAACCAAAAATAACAAAAAAATAACCGCAAATAACCGAATATCTAAAATATCTGAAATTTTTTTGGATAACAGAAAATAATTGAAAATAATTTGGTTTCTTCGGATATTATTTCGGTTTTCAGTTTGGTTTCGGTTATTAACCAATAATTATGGTTTTCCAAAATAATATCCGTTCGATTATTTCTTTATAACCGAATATCAACCAAAATCAGTTTTGGATTCGGTTTTATTTCGATTTATTTGGTTCCGATTATTTGCCGAGGCCTAGTCTCTTTCCTAATTTGTGTTTGCACAATAATTATAACACAGTAGTGAAGTACACATTACTTCCTCATGGTTACTTCACAAATTAAATACTACTATAGGTAAATTAAATTCTAACTTAGGCAAGCTTCTTTCACAAAATGGTTACTATTTGTTTTTTTAAAAGAATTTCTAATAGCATGCAAAAATGTAAAGCAAATAGGGCTGGAGGAGTTAAATTGGTTAATGATTGAAGAAGAAAAAGAAGCAGCAATAATGATTTAATTATTTTTTTCAAAAGATGACTGGTTTTGTAGTGACAACACAATGATTACCATCAACTGAAATTACAGGAACTATAAAGACTTCAAGAGAGAATACTTGATGGAACTGCATAATGAGCATAAGCAAAGTGACAAAAACAATGTTGATTATATGTTTAATTTGACTGCATTGGAATCAAACATGAAGTAATAAGGATACAATACAGTCAAAATAATCAATTATCCATTTTTTTTGTTTCAAACACAAAATGAGATAACATGGGTTTGGTTACATCAACTTCTATCTTTCTAAGATGGTGAACAACACACTTAAACTAGTCACCTATTAGTCATTAATTAGGTGTAGACTCCTCTGTCTAAACCTTCGCGTATACAAGGTTTAGAAGTTTTATGGTGGTTTACCTAAAGATATCTATGCTACATATATAATTTAAACAATGAAAAAGAAAAATGATTATATATACAACAATTAAATGACCAAGCATAGCATACTGTTCCCAGTCATATGTTATATAAGTTATGTTTGTTTAAGTTATGTTTGTTTGTCAACTGTAGTTTTTTGTAACTGTGGTTACGGTAGATTATTGTTTGTTTATTTATCGCAGCTATTTGTAGTCAATCACAACGGTTAGATGTTACGTCCTGCATCGTAATTTTTTTATCAATGATTAAAACATCGGTGTAACTAAAAACATGTGATCAATCGCAATCGCAACTGATAACGATAGACAAACAAATAACATATAGCTCAATCACATTCGCATTGTTAACCGCAGTCGTAGCCGTAGTCGCCAGCGACAAGCAAACGTATAAAACTATATTTTTTAAGTTTATACCATAAAATATTGTTACTCAAATGTTTTTATATTATTAAAAAATTAATTAAAACTATGTAAAAATAGTGCAAATATTTGAATATTCTATTACATAACTGATATAGTTTTTTACTTAAAACAAAAATTTAACAAAATTATCTTACAATTTGAATTAACTCTTATTACTATATTCAATTATATTGTCATTATTTACTATAAAACTATCGATCGTTTACTTTTTGACCATCTTCAGTGTATTCATGTATTTTTTACTTTTAAAAATAGAGTTTTTCACTTTAAGAGAATATTAAATGCAATAAAATACATTTAAACAACTAATTAATCAGGTAGGTATTATCAATAAAATACATTTGAGATGTGTCGGTAGAGGAAGAATACTTTAATATTTTAGGCTGAGATGTCATAATCTCAGATATATAATTTAAACATGAAGAAAGTTTTGCATGGAAGTCATTGCAGGTCACATTTCTGGTAATTAGTCGATAACTTTAACTTTGGTAAATCATCAAAATCTTAAATCACAAACTCGTTTTATTTATCAGTTTTGTAAAATTGAAGGGTGGAGAGAAAGAAATAAAGAGATAATAATGTGAAAAATGGGCAGAGTACACATGAAACAGTGTGAGAAAAGAGATGATTCAATCCTCTTATAAATCAATTAGATTGAGAAAAGAACAAATAGAACTAATCTTATTTAATCTGGTTTTGGTTGGACCTAATATGACAAAAGTCTTTGTGTGGCTATTACATTTCCAATAATTCTTTCAACAAAAGAAACCAAACAATACCACCAATGATTCATCCATAGTTCTTATATTAATAATTTTGTTAATCAGAGTTAACAATAATTAAAATAAATCAATATCAGAGTTAACAATAATTAAAATGCATAAATTGATGGTCCGGTGGATCCTCTTTATAACAAAAATCTGAATATTTTAAGTTTTCTTATTCACAATGACTAATACTAGTAATAAGACTAATCAACAACCATTTTAAATAAATTTATAATTCAAGTTTTGCATCATCATAATTAGTTCTTTGAAGATAAGATGTTAAAGATTGGCAAACGGGATTTCAATATATTATGTTCATATCCATTTACCTACGGTCGTTAGTTGTGATTATGGTTAAAATTGCAGTTGTGACTATGTTTACAATGAATGTTACTTGTTTGTTTGGCGTAGATGACAACGATTGCAATTGATTTTACGTTTTTAATTGCATTGATATTTTAATCAACAGTTAAAAAATTACGACAGAGAACGTAGTACGGACCATTGGATGCTTCGACAAATAAACAAGCAACGATTTATTCATACGATAGACAAACGAACATGAATTATATTATAGCAACGAACGATTATTAGAAAAAAGAATAAAAAAAATTAATATCTCATTTAGGTTTTGATTGTTTCAAACACAAATTTTCTGTTGTATTTTTATTTACAAGCTAAATATACAAATACTTTCTTTGACTGGATTTAAGACATATTTTCACATGGTCAAAATATAAAATGTTTTTATTTTTATTTTACTGTTTTTAATATAAAAACTGTATGCATACAAAGTTTCTCCTTGATTACATTTGTAATAAAAAAAAAATTAAATTATTAGATTACTCTGCAGTATATAATAAAAATGTAATGAAAACATTAACAAACTACAGTTAAGAATTTAGCAATACAACAAAATGGTCCCGAAAATTATATTTGTTGATTTGGTCCTCTGGGACAACTAGAATATATTTAAATGATGATATATTATTATGATATTAAATATGAATATAAAAATCCATTTAAAAGATAGGAATATATATAAAAAAAATAGAAATAATAATTTCTGATTGTAAGATGGATTTTAATAATATTTGTTTGATATTGTCGTATATCATACGTACTTTAATTATATAATTTTCCTTACAAAACGTCGAATTGTTTTGGCCCATTCATTTCGATTGTCAATCTTAAATGTGAATTCACATATAACCGAGAGGGAATGGAAAGCAACAGGTAATGACTTTTGTCACTTTTATCATAACGTTTTTTTGTCCATATTCTATTCAAAAACAATCTTCATTGGGAATTAAAAATATAAAGAATGAATTAGGTAAATAACGATGACAAAAAGTGAACTAATAAAATAACTTTGAGAGAAAAGTTGAAATCAAAGTTAACGATAATGATGCCACTCATTGTTATTCAATAGTATAAAATTTTAATTATTTTATTTTTTTTATAAAACTTAATGCGTTAGTTTATTCACCATATCTTGAAAGATATATACATTAGATTTTTTGGGTAGAAAAAAAAATATCCGTTTGATGTTCTTTGATTTGTTATATAAAAAAATAGAAAGCAAAGATTAAAAATAATATTCACAGAAATCTCTCATCACAAGTTATGTAGTCGCAAAACACAAAAAAAAAAATAGAAAGAAAGGTAAAAGTTGAGAAAGAGATGAATTTTTTTATATAAAAAATTCAGTTGATTTGTTAAATAAAAATTGAATACAGAAAGCAAATATTGAAATATAATATTCATTAAATGAAAAATTCTACAAATATTAAAATTTTTAAAATACACAAAGAAATTAAAGATCAGAAATTATGCAAACTCGATAAAAGAAAAATAGAAAGAAAAAAAATTGAGAAAGAGATGGAGAATTTAATTTCCTTTATTTATTTTTTTATTTTGTAATTGTTGAAGAAAAAAGGTGACAACTATTAGTAAAAATAATATTGTGATTAATTTTTATAAGATAAGTGAGAGTTAATACTGAATTGTAAAAGACCGAAAACTACAAAGTAAACACTTGAGAATTCACTAAGTTTTATGGAAAATAAAATGTTGGAATTGTTAGTATAATATTGATATTCTAAAAACTAATGAATGCCAAGCATCGACGAGATGGTTTAACTGGTAAAAATGCCAAACTGATTTGTCTTTCAAAGGCAATTGCTAAGGAAAATATGAAAAACAAAAGGGATTGATGATGAAGAAGAACTTGAGGAAATTAGATTTCAGCCAGCAAATTTTAGATCTTAACTGATACATATCTAACATTTGCTTTTATTTGTAAAAGGAAAGATCAAAGCTTTTGGTTAGTGTTTGTGCCATTTGCATAGTTATCAAAGAAATTTGAGCTTTGGTTTTTTATCTTTGATGATTTTGGATTAGGAGACGAATAAACCCATTTTGTTCTCATTCGTCTTCATCCAATTTTCCGGTTCGATTTGTTTTGTTTTTTTTTCTATCTTCAATAGCAAAGGAAAGTTGCTGCAAAATTATATGTAATGTTGTGTAAAGCTTCTAGAGTAGGGTAGGACGTTCCATTCGGTTTCGATTCGGATTTTCTCAGGGTTTCAAATTTTCAAAACTCAAGATGTAATTTTCCTTTATATATATATATATATATATATATCTAAATATAAAAGTTTAAGTCGAGTTTGGTTTAAATCTTTTCGGATTTGGTTTGATTCGTATTTTGAATTCAGAGCGGGATGATTTTGATTTTAAATGCGGGTTCATATTGATTCGAATTAGTTCGAATTTTATAACTACATAAGTTAATGTTTGGTCTGAGGTAGCATACTTTTTAATCATAAATCATATCGTGATATACGATCGTTATTTTCCAAAAGAGTAATTGACAAAATAGTATTTTTTAAAGTTTTGTTTTAAATATAGTATCATTAGTTTATATTTCCAAAAATAACACAAATTTAATATTAAAATAGTTTAAAATTTTTATCTAATAAAAAAAATTAAACCCTAAATTAGAAAAAAACATAAATATAATACTTTAATTATATTTGTAATTTATTTATAGTAAATATGTATTTTTAGAAAATAATTTATATTATTTTTGAAATTTTAAATTTAAAGTATTAACGTGACGAAGAAAAAGTGAATCTATTATTATTCTATGAAACTCTTCCAAATGGTCATTCCGTTGGTGAAAGCTACTCCATTTTCATCAGTTCCGACATATCCACTTGTATCTTCTGTCGGGAGATCGTACATATCAAATTCCAAATGAATGTTTCCAACTGTGAGTACAATGGTGATATGCTCTTTCTCCTGTTTGTAGTTTCCTTAGTCTCTCTCTCTTAAATGGAACAAATTCAACCCAAACCTGACATGTTTTCTTTTCCTATCCGGATTCATCTATGTAGCAAAAAGTCAAAGACTTCAAATTATATTACTGTCCGGAATCTGTGTAACCATTCCACCTCATGTGCCGCTCTCCATGCTATTTATTAGTTAATTTGGTAGTGAGTCATTTTTCATTATTATTAACACATATATAAATATAGAGATACACATTTTTGTACGATTAAGTTGATGAAATAAAAAAAATCTTTCATCCTGAGATTTAACACTATTGCCTCACTATCCACCAATTTAAATGTCTTCCACTACCAATATAACCACATATTAGTTGTGAATTTGTTGTGGCTACTTTGAAAATACGGAAAAGCTACCAAAAACCCACTGAAAATTATTCACGTAGCTATAACCACATAAGAGCCATAGATTTTTTTCGTTGGCTATAATTGTGTGCCTAATTTTTATTTGTACCTATTTGGATTTTTTCATAGCTTTTTGTTGATTTTCTGTAGTTTTTGTGCCTTTTTAAAAATAGTCACATTAATATCTATAGCTAGTTTGTGATTATATGCATAATTGAGTAAATTTTATCATTTTTAACTTTCCAAATGTACCTTAAAATCTGCAGAAAATTTGTTTCTCCTTGGACAGAAGAGATTCACCAAAAAAGTAATATAAATCCGTAAAAACATATTATGTTAATAAATTCTGTTGAACCGAAATTCTGTTGAACCGTAGACATCTGAGACACAAGATTCATATTTGCCAATACAACGACAAGTGTTGGGCCATTTTGTTAATATTCTTCTCTATGCTTTAACCGGATTAAGTGTTTACCGTCTTGAATTGGTATAGTGTCATCCAAGTATATGAAATTTTCCCTAACCTATTAATTGGTATAGCTCGTATCTAAGCAATATGAAATGGATATATTAGTCTTGTTCGATTGGTCGTTATAGGCGATTGCGACTGCGGTTGCTACTGCGATTAATATTATGATTATGGTTGCGTTTGATTACAGATTTTTAATCACACCGTTATTTTAATCAGCAGTCAAAAAAATTACGACGCACTATGTAGCGTCTGACCACTGCATGTATCGCAGATAATTCCGACAATTAAACGAATAACAATCTATCACAACTACATGTTAATACGGATTTGAAACGAACATGACCATTATTCCATTTATCAACTCCATATTCAATTGATTCGGTCATGGTTCTATTAGATTATTGACCGTAAATGATAGGTAACAGTTAACACCTTTGCAAGTTACTAGTTTTGGGTTATGAGCTGGGATCCACGTAAAATTGCAAACCGAAATGGATTTTTCTTTGTAGACTCGTTTAATTAGCCCATTTTAATACCAAAAAACTTAGTTTATACAATATTGCGCCACTCATTCGATATAGAGTATTAATTGTATCTAGAGGATTAATATTTCAGAAATATAGAAATATCTTCTCTTGAAATTTTTTTTTGAAAAATAATTCAAGACTGCGAAGAATTAGATCTGAAAACTACTATTGATGGATCGAAAATCGCTAAAAATCTGATTAAGGAAAAGACGAATTCATGGATGTGAGATTTAATTTTTTTTTCTTAATTCATTAAATTTTTCACAGTGTAACGATTTTTCGAAATTATGAATCTCATGATACAATCACAAGGAAACTATGAACGTAACACTCGGTTATAGAATCTACAAATTAAAATTATTATATTTCAACAATTTTTACGATCAATATTTTGATCATATGTTCTAAATTAAACATGTAAAAAATGTTTCAATAAATAATGAGTCCGAGTCCGAAATTTTGATTAACCTCTATAATTGTTTTGCTCGCAAAACTATATTAAAATAGTCTTATTCGTTTGGTCGCCGTAGTCGGTTGCGGCTGTGATAGATGTTATTCGTTTGTTTATCGCTGGCGATTACGGTTGGTCACAGATTTTTAATTCCACTGTTGTTTTAATCAGCGATCGAAAAAATTACAAACGCAGCGTCTGACCGTTGCGTCTGCCGTATTTATCTACAGCAACTATACAAACAATAATTTAGCGCACTCACAACTACAGCCGCAAATTCTTACGACTCACAAACAAAAATGACCAATATCATTTAGTCAGAAACTCAAATATGTTTTCCAATCAATACATGAATTATGTTGTCACTCTACCAATATTTGGCCTATTGCACAAATTAGTTATTTTGTGATTGATTTCGATAGCTTGAAGTATGACATCACATAAATTGATAGTGACGTTACTGTCGATTGTATCATATTCATAAGTTCATAACCTCTTTTTCCCCTTAGATCAGCTGACGAATGGTTTATCTTTAGAAAAACTTTTACGCAATATATTTATTTGATTAAAGGTTGACGTAAAACAAATAGTAACAATGTGCACATAAATGCAAAGTTGCGTAGATGTATGTGAATACGTAAATGTGTATCTTGAACTTTGTACAAAACGTCATTACTTCAACAAAATTGTCATGCTTTTGATGTGATCAAAGCTTTTTAAAATCTTTAGTTGGCATAAATTGCGCATAAAGCAAAGGCGTTACAGTGACGTTAAAGAAACAAAACAAATTCAAAGGCATTATAGTGAATATAACATTATTATCAAAAATTTAGATTACTAAAAATTCGTTTATCAACTGTCAACTTCAGGATTATTCTCACAAGTTATTATCAGAAACTAAATATTAAAAAAGATATAATATTAATTAATTATTGAGTAATACATTAAAATAACGTATTTAAAAAAAAAAAAAAATCTAACATTCTAAACTTCAAATTCCAAAAATAACACGTGAAAATATTTATTTACTAGAAATAAATTATATATAAAGTTAAAACATTATATTTGAGTTTTTTCTAATTTAGTATTTAATTTTTCTATTAAAATTAAATTTTAATATATTTCAGTTTTAAATTTATACTATTATTAAAAATTTAAATTAATATTGATATTTTAGAACAAAAACTTTTAAATATGTTATTTTAGAGAATTCTTCTTAGTTATTACTACCATCGTTTTCACATTAAGCTTTTGAATAAAACTTGACAATTATCTTAAAAAATAAAAAAATAAATAGATATTTTTTATTTTTATCCTTTTTTAAAAAAAGATAAAAAATTTAATGTTTATATATGTTTAAAAAATATGTTTTCTTTATCAAAGGTATTATGTAATTTAATAGAAATCATGAGTGAAGAAGCTAAATACAAATATGTGAATTATTTAAAGATATATGATGGAATGAAAAACCACAAGTGAAGCAACAAGGAAATAAAAATAGACTGGCTAAATAAGAGATTCTTGTTATTCATTTTAAAGACAAAAAAATCTAAATTGGTCAGCTTTATATGCAATTTTGAAATATCTCAACTTCAAAGGAATCTCAAATATTCATATAACTTTGTTATAAAAAAAATTGGGTTCAGCAAAAATAAAGAAGAAGTTTCACATAGTGTGTTGAAATTAGGATGTCAAAAGTGTATTAAATCAACAGATGCTCTTTTAAAGTTTTAATAATAGTATAAATTTAAAATTAAAATATATTAAAACTTTATTTTAATAAAAAAATTAAACTTTAAATTAAAAAAAAATTCAAATATAATATTTTAAATTAACATATAATTTATTTATAGTAAATAAGTATTTTTAAATAGTTATTTGTACTATTTTTTGAATTTTAAATTTAAGGTGATAGTTTTGGAAAAAAATATTTAAAAGGTAATATTTTAGGATAGTTAATTTTGTTAAATGGTGTTTTGAATAAGACACATTTCCATTATGGTTTTAAATGTTAGTTTATGAATGAGATTCATTGGCTCATATATCTCATTTACTCATGAATGCAATTTTTATTTACAGTGTTACATATATAGAAAAATCAATAGTCAACTCTAAGATTTAAGACTATCAATTTTTTGTCGGCAAACTGGATTCATTAATAAGCTATGCAACTCAGTGACAATTCAGCTCAAATTTGTCAATAATTTCAAACTTAAAACGACCCCAAAGATTGTAGTTGTTGGAAGTTATAATCTAACAATGTTCACAAAACTTGCCAAAACCTATTAGCAATCATTTTATTTAGTTGTATAAATATTTCTAATACATGATTTCACCAATATTAATATTTTCCAGACTTTTTAGCGATAAGTATTTCTTTTTAATGAGAATTTACATATTTTAATTTATTAATAAATTATTTATAATAATTAGTATTTGCATTAATAAGAAAACATTTAATTTGCATTGAACATTTAATATACATGTCATTAGTTTGCAATGTAATTATGTCGAATTTGCAACATAATATGACATAAAATACGGAGAAATAGCTTATATTGTAAACAGAATAAATCAACTTTGAATATCATCTTGTTATTGATTCTAAAAATTGTTTTATGGAATTGAAAACTAGGAATGGAAGATCATCTAATACATCAATATATGTGTTTTGATATTTCAACACCAAATTAGAGTAGTAATGAGTTTCTATTTAATTTTCAAAACCAACAACTTGTACATGATGATGAAAAAAGATGATAAGGATAAGTTTGTAGAAAGTGATGGTGATAAGCACACAAATGATTTAAATGCTCAGTCAAATAAACCTGAATTTAATATTTCTATTATATATATATATATATATATATAAAATAAACAATTTGACTGCTTGTTTTGAAGTTATATATGAGTAGTAGTTTCATCAATACTTAATATTCAAAAATTATGTATTGATAAATTTCATGTCAACATATATATCAAATTCATAGGAAAGAATAACTAAGATAGTGGTTGCACCACTTCTATTTACGTTATAAAATTGTGTAGTTCGACTCCAGTTTTTCTTGTATAATGATATTAAATTTTTGTATAAATATGTTGGGATATTAAATCGATTTGTTGTAATATTGTGATTAAAAATAAAAGAATTCATAATATAACAACATTTATATATCCAACTGACTGTTTGGAAATGAAAATTTAATGTAGCCACTGAAACGCATTTACATTGATTTTGCTATAATTCATTATAAATCATCGCCAAATTCAATTGTCTTACCCTAAGTCTATATAACAAATTAAATCATGTCACGACAAAAAAAAATGATTATCCAAAAGATTCATCGCAAATTCGACGTTAAGTTTTTTATTCTTAAAAAATTCTAAATAGAATGTTCTATATAATATAACAAAATAATGACTTAACATATTTTAAAATTAATATAGAGATGTATAAAATATTTAATATATATTAAGAAGGATTAACGACATGTCATCACTAATTCATCGTAATATTTAAATCATTTATAATAACATTTTGTATATTTTAAAAATATTGTAACGAGTTTACAATGAAATATCGTTATTTCATCAGTAAAAGTGCAAACTGAATTATACAATAAATCATCTTAATTTTTTCCGTACATTCAATTTTTTCAAATTAGCTCAAGTAAAAAAAATATCAAAACTTACTGTCGATTTTACATCAACACGTTGCCAATTGATTGCAAATTACGATGACAACAAAACTTATACAAGGTCCACGAGATATTTTCCATTTCATTCTCTCAAATCACTCAAAACTCTATTAAACACTCTCAAGTCTCACAATACACAAACTATTAAGATAATTTTTTCATTAAAAATTTTCCGATTTCATATATAGTTTATGTCTATTGTTAATAAATATTTTTTATACCTTATAAAATTTCAAATTCTAGCATACTAATGGTCGTACGTCACAACCACTACATCGGTTTCATGTGGGAGTGTGAGCATGAGCGATCGGGAGGTAGTAATGGAGCATTGGGTAGTAGGTGGCAAGGTTAATCTTCTTCTGCAATAGATTAGGCATGCACAAATAATTAGAATCGAATGAACCGAACCGAAAAAACTGAATGAAAATGAATCGAAAAACAAATTTTGATTGTTATTCTGTTATAAAATATTAAGCGAATGGATTTTATATTAGAAACTATAGTTATTAGTTATTAACTAAATCGAACCAAAAATCAAAATAATATCCGAACAAACCGAATTATTTTTTCTGTTATTCGAAAATATTTTAGATATTTCGGTTATTTTTTTTATTTTTCAGTTATTTTCGATTATTTTGGTTAACCAAATTATTTTTATTATTTTCAATGGTTAAGAGGTGATTCTTTGATTATGAGAATGGTTATTGGTTTTTTTTTCTTTTTTTTATTTCATAATTTTAAAAATTACTATGGTAGATGTCGAAAGTTTTGAAAGTTAGGGTTTTCTTATTTATATATATATATATATGTGTGTTTTCTAGTTTCTAAGATCTATCATTGATTTTTTATAGTTTTCTATTGACTATTTTTTTATCAAAGGAAGTTTGGTGTGTTTTAGAACTTTTTATTGGAATGTTCTTGTCTTTAGGTAGCCAAGTACAATTGTTTGTGGAGTTATAGTTGCATCTACAAATTGTTTTTTTTTTCAAATCAAAGACTGAGTTGAAAATTGATCCCTGTTTTCAATATTGAAATTTATATCTATAGTAATATGTTGACTTGTTTTGTCTACAGCATAGGTATTTTGTTTTTTGATTGCAAATTTTGAATTTCGTGTACCATTTTTTATCATATGAGAAAATATTTGAGATAATTTGGGAGTAAGATGTATATTTTGCAGATTGATTATTATACCCATCAAGTGAAATCCATGAAATCCAGAAGAAGAATTCTCTAAATGTTAATATCATTCTTACCATATTTTCATTACATGTACTTTTTTATTGTCGAAATTGAATTAGGAAAATTTACATTATGTTATATTAGCAATATGTTAATTTTAATCACTATATATATATATATATATATGTATTTTTATGGTTTGTATCAAACACAACACAATACTAAATTCTATAATGTTTGATAATTAACAATTTTTTATAACTTTAAACCAATAGAAAAATTCAATCGACTCAATTTTCTGAATTTATAATTTATCATCATTAATTAATAGAATACATTTTAGAAATAAATTGAAAAATTATTTTGAACAATATCCTAAAATAATATATTTTAAAGTTTTTGTTCCAAATTTAACAATTTAAAACTAAAATTCTAAAAAAATAGCATAAATAATTATATGAAAATATTTATTTACTCTAAATAAATTATACATAAATTTAAAATATTATAAATGAATTCTTTTTTTCCAATTTATAACTTAATTTTTTATATTAAAATAAAGTTTTAATTTATTTTAATTTTAAATTGTGATATTATTGAAATCTAAGATGCTATTTTGGAACAAAATTTAAAAATATATTATTTTAAACAATCGTCCTATTATTTTTGTGAAGCAAAAATAAAATTTTAAAAAAAATTCTGTTAAAAACGGAAGAGTTTTGGTTTACATCTAAAAACAGTCAAAGTATGATTCACATATAACACAATAATGGCTAATAGCTAAGCGTTCACACAATTATATTCTGTCTTTGTCTTTGTCTTTTGTCTTTTGCATTTCCGAAACTTCATGTATACAAAATTTAAGATTCTAATATTTTTGGTAGGTACTTGTATCCATCTTTATTTATTGTCTTCAGTTTCCAAAACAAAATCAATCATATGTAACTACAAAAAGAAAATATAATGAACTCTTCTGAGTAGCTGCAAATTAAATTAAATATCCATATTAGTTATAATTTGTTTTAAGAGATCAGGAAGATGCTTTTCATTATTCTATCAAACGATTACCTTTTTCGAGGTGGCAAACGAAACGTAAAAATTGACAATTTTCGTAAGCAAAATCATATATTTTTACGAACTTATTGAGTAAAACAGTTAAGAAGTAATAAATTATTATTTTTCTTAATCGAGGAAATTATATAAATACATCTTCGCATCTTCGACTTCAGGAACCCAATTCTCTGAACAAACAAGAATTTACAGAACAAAAAAATGGACTCCAGAAATTATATTCTCACATTTCTCCTTTGTATTTTCGTTTTCTCTTATTTTCCACTTTCAAATTCTAAATCAATTACAAACGCCCCACTATCTTTGTCTTCGTCGGCGAGTTTGCCGTCTCTTACGGCGGAAAGGCTTATCAAAGGATTCAATCTGATGCCTAAAAGTGACGTCAATGTCATCCCGGAGGATGGTTCTGAGGCTCCGAGATTGGTTGAGAGAGCATTCGATTTGCCGGCGGTAATTGATCGTCGTGATTCCACCGGTTCTCCTTCGGTTAAGGAATTCGGTCACCATGCTGGTTACTATAAACTTCCTAATTCAAAAGCAGCCAGGTAATTTCCAATTTATACCGGTTTAATTTAGTTCTTTTATGCTCTTAACCGTTTTGTTGTATTTATCCAATATCGTATTCGGTTTGGTATCATGCGGTTCGTGTACGGATTCTAACTCAAACCGGTTTAATTCTTCATACAAAACTAAAGCCAATCCGGTTTAATTTTGTTTTGTCTTAACCGTTCTACTTCCATTCAGCCGATCAACAAATCCGGTTTGATTGAGGTTTTTTTTCTCTCAATCGTACAGTATTACATTCCACTAAATCACAATTCACTTTGGAATTCTGAATCACAATTCCCAATTTCTTAAGAACAATAATAAAAAAAATAACAATCCGGTTAAAGCATCAAACCACCAAAAGAAAAAGCTTGGAGCAATTCGGTTCATTGGCACCGTCTCGGTTAACTCCGATTATTGCAACTAAACCGAGTTTGTATTGCTAAATTTCTTGACAGGATGTTCTATTTCTTCTTCGAGTCAAGAACCAACAAAGCTGACCCAGTGGTGATTTGGCTAACCGGTGGGCCCGGGTGCAGCAGCGAACTTGCTCTGTTCTACGAGAACGGACCGTTTACCGTCTCTAACGACTCATCTCTTTCTTGGAACGATTTTGGTTGGGACAAGGTTTGGTTAGAATTAGAAAAAAAGAAACTGGTCAACCAAACACGTTTTCTCATATATCCCAACAAGAAAACCAATAATCTCAACCACTTTTGTTTTGTTAATTTAATATATTTAGGCATCGAATCTAATTTACGTGGACCAACCGGTCGGTACCGGTTTCAGTTACACATCAGACCAAAGTGATCTTCGACACGACGAGGAAGGTGTCAGTAATGACCTTTACGACTTCTTACAGGTTTAGTTTTTGAATTCTTTCTTCTGTTTCATCACATAAAGAGACGTTCTTGAAGAATCTTGACAATGACACTTATCTTTGCAGGCGTTTTTCAAAGAGCATCCGCAATTTTTGAAGAATGATTTTTACATTACCGGTGAATCCTATGCCGGACATTACATCCCGGCATTGGCTTCAAGAGTTCACCGTGGAAACAAAAACAAAGAAGGAACTCACATTAACCTCAAGGTCTAAACTCCATCCACATTGAGCCTTTTGCTTCTCACATCTTTTGTGTGTTTCGATTATACTTAAACCAATCCGGTTTACATCAGGGTTTTGCAATCGGTAATGGTTTAACTAACCCGGAGATTCAGTATGGTGCCTACGCCGATTACGCTTTAGACATGAAATTGATTTCTCAGTCTGATCATGATAACCTCAATCGTAATTACGCAACTTGTCAACAATCTATCAAAGAATGCAGTAAAGATCTCTCAGTCTCTAATCTTTCAATAATGCAAGTAAGAAAATAAACTTGACAAAGTTTTGATCTCTTTGAAATCTCTCTGTTTTTTTATAATGTGGTTTTAGGCGCTGATGGTGGTGAAGCTTGTGCTTCTTCTTACGTTGTCTGCAACAACATTTTCCAAAAGATCATGGATATTGCAGGAAACGTAAACGTAAGCATCAAAACCCGAATTGAACAAAACACTCTTTTAACTTTTCTTGTTCTTGAAATTAACTTGAAAAATTCTTCCTCTGTATGTTTTCAAAGTATTACGATGTGAGGAAACAATGTGAAGGAAACTTGTGCTATGATTTCTCAAACATGGAGACATTCTTGAACCAGAAATCCGTACGGAAAGCATTGGGTGTGGGAAATATCCAGTTCGTGTCTTGTAGTACTACGGTTTACGATGCGATGCAGTTGGATTGGATGCGAAATCTTGAAGTCGGGATTCCTGCTCTTCTCGAAGATGGAATTAAGCTCCTTGTTTATGCCGGAGAATATGATCTTATCTGCAATTGGCTCGGTAAGTTTCCTTGCTATGTTCAGAGCTTTGTGGTTCTTTTGACACTAGACTAAAGACATCTTATTTATAAAAAGAGGACCCCAAGTGTAGGGTTTCCCAGCTTGAGCTCAAGGCCGGTCTGACTATATTCATGTGGTTCTGGACTTGGTTTATTTTAGTTGAGATTGATTGAAAATATTTGTCTTGGTTTATGCATTTTTATAGGAAATTCGAAGTGGGTTCACCAGATGGAATGGTCAGGCCAAAAGGAGTTTGTATCAGCCGCGACAGTTCCATTCTTAGTGGATAACAACGAAGCCGGTTTGATGAAAAACCATGGTTCACTCACTTTCCTTAAGGTAACAAGATAAAACCAATAAACCAAACTGATTTCTATGGATATTTTTATTACCTAAAGTAATTGAAAATGTTTATAGGTTCACAATGCTGGGCACATGGTTCCGATGGATCAGCCAAAGGCAGCACTGCAAATGCTTCAGAACTGGATGCAAGGCAAGCTCGGTACGCCTACGGGTCAAACCGCTCGTCAGTAGTGATTCTAAAAAACCGAACCAATTGTAGAATGTATTTAGGAGATCAATACTTTTACTTCAAGACAACTAAATAATTTATACTTGTGACTTAGATTGAAACCCTATTACTGAGCACAGTTATCACTTTTATCTGTCACAAAGATTTGACTTTTCTAGACCTGAATCTAAGATTTCAAAACAGCTAGAAAAGATGACACAGAAAGTAAAGCTTGCGAATGTACTTACCCGCATAAGAACGATCATAATGCCACCATCATCATCAAGACTTAGTGCAACACCATTGTTTCTTAGGGAGTTAATAACAGCCCATAACTTGGTTCGACTCTTGAACCCTTTCTTGAGATCGGCGTGGATGACTCTTCCTTGCCCATCTTGAAGCCCTTCCTTCCACTCTCAGCCTTGTCGCTAAAACCTCTCCTACAATAGTCGCTGCCCTAGCATTGCAAGTACGGCCACATTCAAGTGAGTTCTTGATTGCGTGCTCTACGGTTTGATCTGAAAAATGCACAACAGAACAAGAAACTTAAACATTATAAATAGAAGAAAAACAACAAAGATGAGAAAATGGAGCAACTCGAATCAACTTCTTGATCTTTTGATCATGGCAAAATTTCCCATTTTTTAATAGCTTTTTTCAGGTGCAAGTCCATTTTTCTATTTAGCTATGGCCTAAAAACTAGATACATGTACCTTACTAATGAAGCAAAAGAAGTTGAATTCAAAGCAAAGAATTTGAGTAGAATCCGAATTTGACATTAAAGATTGTCAGATGATTAATGTCTTTCTAAAATTCCACGAAACAAAATATTTGGGCAAATCAAACACACCCCACTAGAGAAAACACCCAAGTACGAAGAAACACTAAAGAGCTATAAAAAAACAAAACTAGGCAGCAAATTCTATCTGGGCAAATGATCGAACAACTTGTGTGCATACAACCTCTGACAACACAGAAGAAAAACTAGTGATGCGCAAGTTTTTCTAACCTTGGAAGCTACGAAAGTATGACCTTCGGAGAATAACGATAACCAATGATGACAGAATATTCAGAACTGAGAAGAAAAGAAGAAACGGGCGAAAAGGAGAAGAAAAGCACAAAACCTCATTTTTTGTTTCTGATATCACGATCCGTTCCTAAAACGTAATCTTAAAAGACAATAATTCGGCCAAACATGAAGAAGAAAAAACAAAATTTTGTTTAAATAGCTCACATGGACTAGGTTTTGTCAATAGCTCAAATGCTATGACGTTTAATTGGTAATACAAAATGATACATAATACAGATCTTGCTGAATGTACAAAATAGCGGTTAACAATTTATTTGCTACTAAAGAGATATATCAAATATCAAAAGAGGAAGTGTGGTTAGTAGTAAGATGGTTTGTTATGTACAATAACAAGTTAAAAGAAGAAGAAGAATAACTAAAGGCTTTAACTTACTACAAACAGAGGAGTGAGTAGAAGACAAGAGGTATAAAGGCATTGTCTAACTGCGCCGTGTATGCTTCTAACATCCCCGTGGCTGTAACCGCAACAAAAAGCGACCACCATCCTTGGCTTAGTATATAACCCATTGATGCTAACATAGGCACCAGCGCAACGCACACTGCCATCACCGATGTTATTCCTGCTGCTGTTCCTTCAACCGTTTTTTCTGTTTTGCAAAAGAAAAAACAAAACATTAGTAAGGGCTTACTGATGAAAGCAAGCAAGCAGTCTAGATTTTAGAAAGAGAGAAGAAATTGCTCACTTCCTGTCTTGCTCCATCTCAACACCCCATATTTGTGACCAACCATTGATGCCTGTACGCAAAAAACTAGCTATATTCTTAAGTGGGTTTTACAACATTTACACTGGGAGAAACTTGTTGAGATTCCTAGCTTTACTACCATTGTATCTCCAATCCCGAGGCTGAGAATTCCGGCAAATGGGGACAAAGCTCGGTCATTGAACCCAGAAGACATCCAAATTGGAAGCGCACAACCAAGCAAGAGCGAGAAGTGACTACAATAAGTCGTATATAAACACTGGTTATACAAACAAAACAAAAGAAAAAAATGTGAGATTTTTCATCCATGGTCGGTGGAAACAGGTTTGGCATACCTGACAATCAGAAGCTCCGAGTCACGATGGTCCGTGAAAGCATTCATGAATTGATGTAAAGGTTCTCCAAGAGGCTGAATTCTCCAAATCTGGTTTGCAAAATAAGTATTTTGCATTTAAGCCCATTGAAAGTGATGTAACGAAGAAGGTGAGTTATTTGATATAGAAGCGGGCTTACTCGAACAATCTCCAATGCAACAAATACCGCCAATGCTGCACCAAATGCTAGATCGAGAAATTTAGGCTGAATGACAGGAAATGGAAATTATAGACGCTACAAGAGGAGTTGACTAATGCATAGGCATTTCTGAATAGTAAAGTTATAAATTATTGATCACCAGTCACCTGTAAGACAAGAGCCGGCAAGAACATTAAAACAGCCATCAGATGGTAGTACTTCCGGAGCAAGATTCTCTCAACCTTGCTACTCCTCGAGATGTTATAAAACCGTGACACAGACACAACGATCAACATAATCCAGTAGATACATAATGAAAGTCTCTTCAAAGGTTCAGAGAAGACAAATGTGAGCACCCTGCAATAGAGAAGTATGAAAAGTCGGAAAAAATCTTAGTAGGTTGAAGTTACTGTACCGTTGACTGAAAGGAAACAAGATAAGTAACTGATAGTAATGATTAACTACCATAAGAAGGGATGCTGGTGGAAATTATGTACAAATTGCATCCAAGAAGGAACAGCCACGACCATAAAAAGTACAAGTGAAACAAAGAATAAGATGGATTTTGCAGCATCAGTGCAGTTTCTTTGTTGAACATCTCTCTTTCTCAAAGAGCTTTCATATATATGCAGAATGAATCTAAACACCATCGGGAAAAGTAGAAGCCCTAACAGTAGACCCTGAGAAGGAGACAGATAAGTTGTTATTCAGCAATACAGTAAAGGTTGTCCATTTATTATAACCATACCTGGACGATTATGCCAGTTTCGGTTCTCTTTATTCCATAGCTTATCGAAACAAGATCCCCAGGTACAAATTTCTCGAAAATCTGTTACAGTTAATTGAGTCATTTTGCGAGCATGCACTAACCAATGAAAGCACAAAAATTGCATGACCTGTTCAAGAACTGGAAAAGTTAAAGAATTCCAACCTTTGCAATTGTGCATGCCAAAAAGTCGCCAAAATAAAGAACAAGAGCACTGGTCACAAGAAGTGCTTCCCCTGTAAAAGCGGCAATTGTTGAAGGTGAACTAGAATATGTGGAATCAAAAGAGTAATGTTTAATCAAATCCAGAGTTACATAGAGATAAAACTATTTCACGACTGCAAAGGTGGCTCTAAGAACACTTGTGCAAGAAGGATATACTAAAAGCATGCAACCAAAAGTACACCTTAACCCAAGCCACGAATGGAAGTAGCAGTTGCAATTACCAATTGATGCACAAGAAGGGAAGGTGCAAAGCAAATGCCGAATTAACTTCACAGCTGCAAGGCCGTGAAACAACATCCACAACATTTTTAGTGACGTGTTCAAGCCTGACGAGATAAGAACAAACAGAGGTCACCAAACAAAAAAAACAAGCAAAAAAAAAAATTAAAATCAACTACAAAACCAAAACTAGATCTTACCAGTGTAAGATATCATGGAAAGTGAAACAAGGCATGCTGCTCCATACAAAATTATGCAAGTTAAGCTGAGCCTCGTAAGCCAAACGGATGAGGAAGAAGATCCAGTATTTTTCGCTTGTGACATAGTTACTGAAAGATATATAAGTATCGCGCAACAGCTTGCCGATGCAGCCCAGTACTGCACTGTCACATGCGCAAGCTCTACACAGCACAAATCAAAAGCAGCTTTATGAGAAAGAACGAAGATATCCCACGATGAACATCGAATGTATATTTTGAATGTGTCAGTTTTCAATATGAGCATGATTGAAACAGTCATAAGCCAAATACAAAGAGTTGTAGTACAAAATTCTGTAAAAAATTACCATCTTGTTCAGCTTCATGGATTGAGATAGCTCTTGTTAGCTGTACCAACTTAGATATCATAACAGCAGGAAGTGTTACAGCTCCTAGTAATATCCCTGAAGATGCACCTCGCCTGCAATATGCAAAACAACTCCATTATAAACCTAACAAAACCCAACATGTTCGAATCCAAAAGAAAAGAGCTTGGAACATTCTGCTTCGAATTATTATAACACATTCACAAAATTCGTAGCTAATCAGATTATAAGCTGAAATCAGCAGGAGATTAATTTTGAAATATCGTGATCGTTTCAAATAGATTGAAAAGTTGCAGACAAACCTAGAGACCGGAAGAAAGGGAAATCACCTGACGTTAAAACGAGTGAGAAGAAACGGAGAACTCTCGGCGCGGATCTCGATGAGGAAAGCGGAGAGGCAGAGGAGGAAGAGGGAGAAGCCATGGGAGAGAAGAGATAAAGGGAGAGATAAGAGAATACGAGAAATCACAACTGCCACTACAACTCTCTCTCCCGTCAAAAACAACGTCATCTTTATAGTTGCCTTCGCCTTCAGTCGATAATGATTCGCCGGAGATATGTTCGTTAGGCGCGATTGATTCGTTGGTGGTTTGGTTTTTTTTTTTTCCATTGGGCCGCACAACACGAGACTTGTATGCATTTGGGCCCACAATCAGAGACTTTACGGTCACGTCAATTTTCACGTTAAAAAGGTCAATTTGATCGGTTTGGTTCGGTTCAATTCTCGTTGGGTAAGACACTTTTAAAAAATCTGCACATTCAAAATTTGTAAGAAACATTAGGAAAATAATGTAAGATTGGATTTCAGTAGGAGCCTTCGAATGAAAACAATGAACTTAAACACGTAAATAGATTTAATATACGTGAATGAATACAAAGGAGCACAAAAGAGTTGAGTTTCAAAGAATTAGATATTGAGAAAAGTGTGTGTATGTGTAAAACTATGTAGATATTATAACATATGATCTTGTTTCAGGGTACTCACAACGGATCTCTCTGATTGGTTAACTTCACAATCTATATCTAATATATTAATTGATATATTAATATTTTACAAAGAATTTGATGTTATAATATATTAATTGAAAAATATTTTAATAAAAAAATATTTACGGATGTGAAGATAAATATTATATAAACATAATTTACTAAAGTATTTAAAAAATAGAATTAGATAATTAATAGTATATTATATGTAAATTTCTAATAGTTTGATATAAAAGCAAACATCATATAAACAAAATATTAGGTATTTTAAAAAATTAGTCAAACAAAATATAAAACAAAATTTTAGTTTAATTGAATATTTATCATATTTAAATTTTTTTAACTATTTAATAATATTATCTATTCAAGGTAAAGACAATTTAAATTCATTTGTATAATTAGATTTTATTGTAAATTTTATTTTTATAATCAATATTAAAATTTTAAAAAATATATTTTAAATAAGAGATAAACTATATACGTATCTAATTTATATTTTCTAAATAAATAATTAATTATAATTTGTAAATATTTTTCTTTACAAAAAAATGTGTGGATCTAAATCTAGTTGTGTAATATTTGAATAGATTTTAAAAAAATTACATTTTTGATAAATCTCAGTACAAGGATTTATGACCCTATAATTTAGATAAATTTCGAGTTGGGTTTCAAAATTTATTTGATCCTCCTAGATATGAAATATGAATGAGAATTTGGTGTTGATTCAAGGTTTTAGTTAAATGGTGGGATTAGGTTTAAACTTTGTTCGAAAAACCTACTACTTTGATCAATTGTATTTACGAATAAGTTAAGTGTCCTGATTTTAATGTGAAAATTCATTACTATTTGATTTTGAAATTTGTCTATACAATATTTGAGTTAGCATGCACACATTTTTAATGATTTTCTGTGGAGTGGAAGGTGTTGAAGATATAATGTTCTTAATTAAAGTCGATTTATTTGTTCAATTTGAAATCATCACAACAAAAAGCTAAGAGATTTGAGATGTGAGATGTGAGGTTCCTTTAACAAAACATGGTAGTTGGATTCTTATGACCTCATATGGATATTGTTTCTTATGAGTGTAGTTGAAAGACAAGCCAAAGATGTCAAAGGGACGGAAGTCAAGAGAACTGGATCAGTTTGCTTAGCCATCTACGATCGAACCGTGTTTCCCCACAGCTAGATTACTAAGTGAATGTTTACTCATCTTGAGGCATCGACTACCATTCTGTTCTTGTACTCAGACGTGAGCTCAAGAGATTCAGTCAATGGCTGGTTCTTTGTAACCTCGTTTTCAGACACCATGGAGATTGTGTCTCCAGGCTCTTCTTTTTCGTCGTTGTCTGTCCAATAACTTTTGTCTTCCAATGCTAGATCATCGTACTCTTCATCTGACTTTGTCGATTCCTCATCCACTGATCCAACCTGGTTTTAAGATTACATGTAAGAGTCTTAAACTAACGGCAATATACACAAAAACAAGAAAAGAAAACGGCTTACCTCTTCAGGGTTTCGTTCGTCATTGTTATTGCTGAGATCTTCATCAGAATCTGGCTCTGGAAAATCATCATCGACTTCTTCATCTTCATCACTCCCATTTACAGACTGCTCCTCTTTAAGCTGCACCGAATATAATTAAACAGCCTTCACAATATGCGGAAAATTATGTTTTGACACATTTTGATTAATGTAGATTTACCTCTTTCGAAGGCCCATCAAATATCCGTGGTGAACTGCAGCAAGAAGAGTAATGCCTGCTTCCGGTTTCAATAAACTCATCTACACTCCCGGCGTGACTAGTTGTGCAACCACTAGGCCATGCACTGATCCCAAATAGACCGAATTGAAGATTCACCGGTTCAGCTTTCTGTAGGCATCCATAAATGGGATTTTCTGTTCCATCATCCATATCAGTACCAAAGAAAGGCTTCCCCATCTTGTCAACGGAACCAACTGCCCAAGTTTTTGCTACAGTACCATCAATATTCAGAAGAGCCATTAAACGCCTAGAGGAACCGTTTCTTTGGATCAGCTTTAACATGCCCTTAGAGCTTAATGAATTGGCTGCACATTGGTTCCTATGCTCATCGTCTATAACAGCAACAGTGTTTGTGGTTGAATCATAGAGCTTCTCTCCTGTTTCCCGTCTGCGCAGGCAGCTGAAGACCGTCGCGTGGATTGTAGCCACGCTCTTGTCGACATTTGTGTTGTTTATCTTAGGAACGAGATGTTTGTCAGCTCGTTTACATAGATAGTCCTGTATTGTTCTGATGTTACGTATATACTTTACATACTTATTCTTTGTGGGATCCAACGTCATGTACTTTGCTCGGACTGCAAACCGTTCCATGTGTTTCTCCTCGTTTGCAATGTATACCATGAAGGGAACAATTGAAGGGTGCTTTTTCATCAGTCCCATCTGCAACAGAAGGAAAAAAGGGTTTGATTGAGAAGACCTTGTAACCACAAATCAAAATGTGTAATGAGTATAACACTTACCACAAAGTTAAGGCTTAAGTGGACCCCTTCAACTACAACCGACTCTTTCCTGTCTTCCCATGTGGTAATGAGCCTATCGAGACTGTCAATCACCATCTCGCTTTGGGCCTTATACCCTTCTATAGCCATCTGCTTAGGATTTAATAACTCAGTAGTGCTTGAGTTTGATCCATCATCCGTCTTTTGGATACCTCGAGAGCCTTTCAATTTTTTGGCTCTTCTTTTGGCTTTTGACTCAGCAACTGCAACAGGGTCAAGGTACTCTCCAGCGTGGTACGTTGAAGCCCACAGCAAAGGATTCTGCTTCTCATCGACAAAGCTCCTCATCATGTGCCTTATAGAGTCAGTTGAGACAACAGTCGTAATCCCCAGCCTGCTACCCTGTAACACAAATATACAAATTGTTTTCAATTAGGAACACATTGAAACCCAGATTAGTACGAGATACGTCAATTACTGTAGAAAAATGTGAAACAATGCATAGTCAAGGAGTTGAATTACAAAATAAGAAGTGGGAATAAATAGTTACCAGCAACGCAGACAGTGTAGATTTGCCACAGCCACTGGTGCCACAGAGCAGAACAGTTACAGATTCTTTTCTTTCTCGGATTCTGCAAGTGATGTTAAGAGTTGTAAACAATGCGTAAAGTAAAAGAAGAAAGATATAATTCTTGGACAAGATATGCGAGTGGGAAATAGCGAGCCAAAGCACTACAAAATCGCATGGATAACAAATAGAAGAACTGTACAAGGCAATATCAACGTAAGAAGACGCAAGATGGCCACAAAGGCAAAAGAATATCCTAGAAAGGCACACAAACATATTTAATTGCATTTAAAACAAGGAAATGTGACAGAAACAATGGACATATGCAAATTCTATATGCCATCGCTTTTTTTGACAATACATATCATGACATATCCAAAAGTTATAAAATTTACCTGCATGCCAAAATCAAATCTGCCCTTTGGTCGCGACCAACATACTTATATTCAGCTAGCGCATCACACACAACATCTAAGAATATTTCTCTTGAAACAACAACAGTTGTGCGTCTTTTGTACATCTCAAATGGTTTACTTTTATCCTTGTCAACATCATCGGCAACCAAACGGTTAACTTTTTCTACACAAGTTAAACCATTGCCTTCCTTTGCAAATTCAGGTTTCTTTCCATGATCCGGTGAGGAATTACAAGATCCCTCACTTCTTATTAACTCAAAAACCCTACGACTGATCTGCCATCAAAAAAAACATAAGAGAGAAAAACAGATTATCAGGAATATATATACTCTCAAACTCCTGGTCTCTAAACTGAAAAGTAAAACGGCTCCAGAGCATTAAAAAAACCAAAATGCAAAGGAGTCTTTCACATGCAGAATGGTTCATGCCATGGCAGCCAAAAGATTTTACATACAGTGCAAGTTATGCAACAAATATAACTAAACTATCAGGCTGGCAGAGAAAAACAACAGAGCTAAACAGAAATCATTCTAGTCTTGAAATTTACTATGGATTTAAGGAAAGACTTGCCTATACCATATACTAGAAACATTATGATAGGTATTGATGATTGAACACACGAAAAACATATGCACTAGTTATCAGCAAACGCTAAAGAGAATAACTTAACAGCTCAATAGCATACAAAACTTCCAAACACAGACTCATGCGAGAATAGACATTTATCACGAGAGAGTATAAGGCAATGCAAAACACTAGTAAGATCGATGCTACGGCGATACAGACAACACGACTAGAATCGCAATCTTGATAAGATTTTTTCGTCAACAAAAATCGGAAAAAAAATTCGGAAATCAGAGATATTTCGGAAAAGAAAAGCAATCAAAACCAACCAGGCCACAAAAATAAACTGCGATCACCTTAAAGGCGTGACGCGCCTTGCACCCCATGAGCTGAAGAGTACTCTGCAACACAGGACGCGTATACCGAAACGAACCCTCGCCATTGTCGTCTGCTTTGTCGCGCACCACTAAGTACAGAACCTTCGTTGCCTCCGCCATCTCTGCAACCAACGGGATCAATCACAATTACAGAAATCAAGACAATATTGGCTTTTCTAGAGAAGAATCTAACAAAAAGAGGAAAGTAGGGAATGTTGGAAAGGTAGGAGAATGAGAAGAGCGTAGAACATAATAATCACAATAGCTTACATGCCGAAGAAGAAGATTGGTTTCCTAGATAGGAGAAGAGAAAGAAAACTGTGAAAATTAGGTTTATAAATGAGGATCGAGATGGTTTTCTTTATAAAAAGATGAAAACGAAGAAGAAGAAGAAGCGAGGAAAGATATTTTCGCCATGTCTTTCTGTCACTCGCCTTCTTCAACGCATCGGTCGAGGAGAAAAGCCTTCACGACTTCTTTAAGAAACCTTCTTCTTTTTCTCTTGTGTTTTAACCTTTATGCCTTTTGCTTGACTCTACCAGCATCTTACTTTTCTTGACAAAGACATCCCTAGATTTTGTTTCTAGATCAAATTGCCCCCCTCTTGTTTCGTTTTCTTTAGCTTTTAGCCTTTTAGATAAACGATGAAAATGAATTTTAATTAAGAAAAAAGTAGATTATATATATTAAATAGCACAATTGTTAAAAGATAATTCTTTAAAATAACATTTTAAAAAAAATTGTTATAAAAATAATTTAAATTTCTAATGATAACACAAATTTAAAATTAAAATACATTAGAAATTTATTTTATTAAAAAAAGATTAAATCTTAATTGAAAAAAACTAAATATAATGTTTTAAATTTATGTATAATTTATTTGCAGGAAATAAGTATTTTTACATAATTATTTGAGTTATTTTTGAAATTTTAATTTTAGTAGGTTAAATTAAAACAAAACATTTAAAATATATTATTATATAGTATTATTCATCGCAAAATAACCTTACACTTGTTTTAATATGCACTAAAGGAGTTGAATTTTCGTAACAAAAGTTATTTGATAGCATCTTATTTTATAAACTAATTTAAAAAAAAAAATCTGTATGGAAAAAATGTACTCTATTTAGGAAAATTTGACTGCAATATTTCAATTTTAAATTTATAATACCTACTTAATAAAGTGTGTGAATTTAAGACATTCATTTTTTGTTCTGACAAGATTTTCTTTGGGTAAAGATTTCAGATAATATGTTTTGCCGACCTATTTTGATCCGGTCTTTTGTCAGAAATTTATCAAGAGCAAATTTGGAAGAAAAAAAATTCTACTTTGTTGTTGATTTTTGAAAAAAATACCATTTTAATAGTTTTTTGAAAATTAAACTTTTCTAAATATTAATTTTCTAAAATATCCTGGTTAAAACTTACAACAAAATATCTATACTATATTAAAAGTAATATTTTAGTTTGTGATAATAAAATGTTCTTAGTGGTTAAAATAAAATTGAAACTCCTTTTAGATCTTTCAAAATGGATAATAGTCTTAACTGACAATTTCAAACATCCTAATATATTATTTATAAATATATAACACTAACATTATAACATATAAACATTTTAAAACAAACATTATATTTCACAAAATTTATTACAGTATTTATAAATATATCTTTAAATAAATATTTAATAGTATAATATATTTAAATTTCTAATATTTCAACATAAAATATATTTTGATATAAAAACAAACATAATCTTACCAAAAATACCATAGATGTTAAAAATTAGTAAAATTTGAACTAACTGAATATTTATCACATATACAATTATTTACTTATTTTATAATATTGTCTATCTAATATATATGAGATAATTTAAATTTATTTATATATGATTCCATTATCTATTTTATTTATATAATCAATATTAAATTTTTTTAAAAATTATGTTAAATAAAAGAATAAATTATGTATGTATCTAATTTATATTTATTAAATAAAAAAATTAATTATAATATATGAATATTTTTCGCATATCTAAATCTATTAATTGATATTAATTAATTTTCAACAAAACAACAAACCACAAAAGTCGCGAAAAATAAACTTTACGATCTAAAATGATATATACATATATAAATGTGTACAATTGTGAGAAGATAAAATTTGAATTATTCTAACGAATTATTTTAAATCGAATCTTAAAAAAAGAAAGAATAATATTCGAAACTTTATTTTTAGTTTATTAAAAATGCAAAATTTAAATTCGAATAAGGAAAAAATGTAATAATTACATAAAAAGATAAAGTTTTCAAAAAAAGGTATGTCCAAATTAATAAAAGGCATTTTATTAGTAACCCCATTAATCAATATATAAGAAAATAGATTAGATATCTAACAATAAGACTCATAAGAGTAACAATCTCAAATGCATCTGCGAACTACGTCAAAGGAAGAAAAAAAAAGAGTATGTATTCGATTCTTTATTAATGCTAGCCACTAAATGTCAAAAGATGCAGTTTCAGGAAACATTACAAAGGTATTGTCTATATCAGAATGGTAAAGAACTTGCGAACCGACATTGCATAGGAAACTATTAATGTGGTTCTGTCAACTTTAAACATTATATTTATTCGAGTAGCTGTTACACAGAATAAACTTTGACAATGAATTTATTCTTTTGCCAAGATTTCACACAAATCAAACAGTTTTGAATTTATATTAAGTTTTGTTTAGGTGCAATCTAAAATAGTTCAGGCGTGTTTAATTTAGAAATAAGTGTAATTATTATAAATATTATTTTATTTACAATCTATATATAAATGTAATATTCGAATACGTGTGTTATACGATAGTTGAAAGATTTAAATATATGAAAAATTGAGTACTATTCAAAAACTATAGACTTTTAAAAACATGATAATTTATAATTATTTATAAAACTGTTTCTAAGATTACATAGAAATAGGTAAAAACTAACTTTATGTTTAATATATTATAATTTTTATTTATAGTATAAATATAAATTAGATTTATTAAATTTTAAATCTTAAAAAAAATTATTAAAAAAATTAGATGGCTGACTATACGATTAGACGCCAAATTAAACTATCTATGCAGACAAAAATCAAATATTCGATTTGATTAAAATTAAAACGAATCAATGATGACTAGCATAGTTTTCAACTTAAAAAAAAAACTAATTGTTGGATTCTCTGTTATATAAGTAGAATCCTTTGGGAAAAAAAATAAAATTCTAAATGAAATGTATTCTTTTCAGATTTTATAAATGAAATTTTATAAGTAGCATGCTTTCTTTTCATATTTTGTATAAATGTATTAGAAATGTACTAATTAAGTCATGATGAATATAGCCGGTTGCTTACCATTTAAAACTGTTAAAAACTCCAAATATAAGAAATATTAAGATTGTTATGCACCTTCACAGAAGTTTTATCTGCATAGGTCTATTGATTCGATGATACATGTGATTTTAGTTTGTATGATTTTTCTTTTTGATGATAAAAACCATATTTATAGATTCTATGTGTCCAAAAATATCTTGAATTGAATTATTTATCGTACTTTGCTGGAATTATCTTTGAAACACACACAACATCATATTCATGACTGACCTATTTATCTTTTCCTTGCTTTAATTTCAAATACTATAAATTTACTTTTGTTATTATTCAAAAAAAATTCTTTATCAAAATTATATACAGATAAATATTTAGAAAATGGTAACAATCTATCAATAATGTAACTTTTTATATTATGGTTATATAATAATTTTTTATATGCCCAAAGAGAAATAAATTTATGGGTTAAATTTATCTTAAAATTTAAAGTAAAATCATTGTTTATATATTTGAAATAACTTAATTTATGTATTTTGTGTATATGTTATATAAGGTTTCTTTCATTCATGGCAAATTAAAGTTTTATTGGATTTTTTATTTAATTTGTAATCTATTATAAATAAATGATAATCTCATACCACAAAATAAATATTCTTAGGAGAATTTATGTCGGTAATATATTAGTTGAGAATCATTTTAAACAAATAATTTTTTTAACGGATTATTAACATAAATATCATGATTACGTGTTATTAACATAAATGACATGATGACGTGTTACCATCATAATGAATTTCAAATAAATATATAAATTAATTTAAATGATTAAAATAATTACATCATATGTTATTGTTATTAATTTTATTAGAAAATTAATATATTTTATTAAAATAACCAAAAATACTATTAAATTCATAAAAATAATTATTTTCCTTTTCTTAATTTATATATACAAAAATTAATATTAAAAATAATTTAAAATAAATATAAAATTATATAAATATTTAATTTATATTTACTAATAAATAATATTGTATAATTTTAAAATATTTTTCCATTAGTTGTAAAAGAAAAGCAGAAAAAAATATATTCACATAATTCACCGTGTGGGCATTGCTTGTGTGGGAACACGATGTTAAAGGTTTATATATTTTTTTTCTTCTGTGAGTGATTTGTAATTTGTCGGACAGAAATTAAAAAAGAACAAAGGAAGTGGGTTCCATCTTTTATGGACAAAAGTTCCAAACGTTACATCCACTAAGTTTAAACCATCCTTGGATCTGCTCATCTTTTTCATATTAGTGTCCTACGAAACATTACAATGATCATCATCGTTACTTAATAACATATTTATCAATTAATGCATTTCAATGCTAGATGTTCTCTATTGGTGAAGCACAAGATGTTAAAATAGACTAACAACATGTATAAAATGGTTCTTTATACATATATTTTAGTTTGTGATTCGTCCGATTATGTGTAAAATAAATGTATCTTATGTATGTAAATTCCAAAAGTTTAGTTGTTATTACACTATGCTTTTTCTTTTCTAGTCTGCTGCATAATAATTTAGTTTGTTTTATAATTTACTTCTTTACAGAAAAAACAACATTGTAATGAGTTTTGTAATTGACATCAATTTTCTCAATTATGTAGGCGATTTTTGTCGATTTTTGATAATTCATTCTATTCTTTCTTTATTTATATCATTTTTCACCGTAATGTATTGCATGAGAATTATACAGTTTTGCAATAATCTAGTTAGTCAATTAACTCGGTTGTATCCTTTGTACTTTTGTTCCAAATATATGCAATTCGACTCTATTTTTTCTCTTATAAAAATATTAAATTTTCGTTTATAAATATTGAATTATTAGACCAGTTTTCAAATGATAAAAACAAACTTAAAAACAAAAATAAATTTATCAATTTTCTTCATAATTTTTTTCATTTACTATGTTTTTTGGTTTCGATCTAGCTATACATTTTATTTTTGAACCAATCATCAAAATTTCTATATTTTACAGTGAGATTTAAATTTATTATTATTGAAAAGATAATCAACAACAATTTGGTGATTTAGTTTCAATAATTAGTAATTTGCTTAACATACCAATCAACACAATATCATAAAAATTAATTTTCATCTTTGTGCATTCAATTGTACATAAACTTGATTTAAAATCTTTCAAACCGATTGACAATAACTAAACCGAGATACATCATTTATCATCATTTATATTTATTTAAGATATGTATTTGTGAAATAATATTTCTTAATATATTCTTCCTCCATAATGACTATTTTTGTTCATTAATCTCAGTATGTTCGAGCCTGGATGGATCAATGTGATCAATTTCGAATTGAATATGGATCGGGTTAGACAACATGTATTTGAAAACAATGGATGAATTGTCTCATATACTTATTAATTAGGATCTATTATGTGGGATAACAATCTTTAATATTTAGAATTTAAAAAGTAAAAAATATTTGTTAACATTTACAAAATATATTAAATCATCAAATTTGATACTTTAAGAGAATAAATATATGTGGGGTTTGGTGCTATTATAATATAATTTTTTGCAATTGGAAAACAGTTCAAATATTAGATACTTAAATTCAAAAATGAAAAGATATTAAAATCAATTTTAAGCACTAAAATATTTTTAAAAAGAAAGATATAATTAAATACATGATACTATGGTCAAAGAAAAGACAATGTTATTTCTAGTTTTTATGCATAAAAGAGGTAAATATGTTACCAAAACATAGGTAAAATAATAAATAAACACATATCATTTCTTTGGTAACATAAACATAATCCCATGAGAAATCAATGTAAATGAAAGAACAAAAAACAATTTTAAAATTACAAAAAATTGCCAGAAAAACTTAAATCCAAAGATTGATATATAACCACTTTTTTAATAGAAGTATATTGTAAAAAAAGAAATTTATTTTATTTAAAACTGGTTAAAATTTCAATATTTTCAGAATCAAAAAATTTCATGCCAAGTAAGTGTTACATTAACTTTTACAAAAATTAAATATATTTAAATTTCTTATAAGTAATATAATGGTATTTTTATTAAAATTAGGAATAATATTCAAGAATAAAAGTGTAATCCAAACACAATAAATATATACTCATAAGATATAAGTGATAATTAAAAATGTTATCTCAAGTAAATATTTAAGTAGTGGGCTTCAATTGGGCTTATGATATTCAAGAAAAAGATTAAAGCCCAAACTTTTCACGAGCTGAGCTTATTAACAATTCATGCTATTGTCGCTGTTTAATTTAGTATGCGATGGTTTCTACTGTAACTGAAGGAACTATAAGATTTCCTTCCCTTTCTTCATCTTCAACCTCAAATTTCTTCTCTTTTCCGATCTGGATTCTCATCATCCTCAGTCGCCCTTTCCTGATCTCGCGTCTTCGTCAAATAAATGTTCAAGCAGGTTTTCATTAATCTGTATTCACATAAGCATGTTCAAGCATGAATCCACACGTTTGTGACATTTGGTGTTTAGTATAATTGTCTTCTCTGTAAAATTTCTATTTCCTTATTTTGTAGGCGCTTGCATAAAGCGGAGAGTTTTGAGCTTCGAATATAAAATCTAGTGGCTGATTATATATGGCCGAACCAAAGCTTAGGGTTTTAATGGTCTCTGATTTCTTCTTCCCAAATTTTGGTGGTGTGGAGAATCACATCTACTATCTCTCTCAATGCTTGTTAAAGCTCGGACACAAGGTTAGTGTTGGATAAATAGTGTTCCAGATTATTTTGTTTATGACTTTCTACGTTTCAAATTCAGTTTTATTAATTAAAAGCTGCAAACAAGTAATGTGTCATAGTATGTTAGGACTAAGGATCTTATTAAAGTACCTATTGATGGAACTTGGGCCCAAATTTGCACTGTTCTCTACGTTTGTGTGTTTTACTATCTCATTCCTTTCACCATTTAGTTTTTTTCTTCCTGGTATTGATTTGAGATATTATTGTTTTTTGTTGCAGGTGGTTGTGATGACACATGCTTATGGGAACCGCTCTGGAGTTCGATACATGACTGGTGGACTCAAAGTTTATTATGTACCTTGGAGACCTTTTGTTATGCAGACCACATTTCCGACGGTTTATGGGACGCTTCCCATTGTAAGGACCATACTTAGACGGGAGAAAATAACAGTAGTTCACGGCCATCAAGCTTTCTCTACGCTTTGTCATGAAGCTTTGATGCATGCGCGGACAATGGGTTACAAAGTTGTGTTCACAGATCATTCTTTGTACGGTTTTGCTGATGTGGGGAGCATCCACATGAATAAGGTCTTACAGTTTAGTTTAGCAGACATAGACCAGGCGATTTGTGTTTCCCACACGAGCAAGGAGAACACGGTTCTGAGATCTGGATTGTCCCCAGCAAAAGTTTTCATGATACCAAATGCTGTTGACACTGCTATGTTCAAGCCCGCTTCTGTTCGACCCAGTACCGATGTTATCACTATAGTTGTCATAAGTAGATTGGTGTATCGGAAAGGTGCGGATTTGCTCGTTGAAGTCATTCCAGAAGTGTGTCGTTTATACCCCAATGTGAGTCTCAACCCCCAGCACACATTACTAATCAATCATTCCGCTGTTTCCACATTTACTTATTTTTTTTGTTTTTTTCTTTTTGAAAAGGTTCGTTTTGTAGTTGGAGGGGATGGGCCGAAACATGTGCGACTAGAGGAAATGAGAGAGAAGCATTCTCTCCAGGATAGAGTTGAAATGCTTGGTGCAGTGCCGCATTCTCGTGTGCGCTCTGTTTTGGTAACTGGTCATATTTTCCTAAACAGGTGTGCTGATTCTTACACATCTCTGTGCTTAAAATTCACACAAACCTCCTATTAGTTTTCATCAGGTACTGGTGAATGTTCATCTTTACCACAGTTCTTGATCATCTGACAGTTCTTTAACAGAAGCCTTCTGCATAGCTATATTAGAGGCGGCTAGTTGCGGATTATTAACTGTCAGCACTCGTGTTGGAGGTGTCCCAGAGGTATGTAACATTTCCTGTAATACCTCCTTTGCTTTTTTCGGTTCATCCATCCTCTTTGTTTCCTTCCTTCCAGATCGATAAAATCAGGTTTTCTTCACGGTTTGCAGGTCCTTCCAGATGACATGGTTGTACTTGCTGAACCAGATCCGGATGATATGGTACGAGCAATCGAGAAGGCAATATCAATACTCCCAAGTATTAAACCTGAAGAGATGCACAATCGAGTGAGTTCTTCTGCCTTCAAAGGCAAACCTAACATATCAATCGAACTAAATAAGAACCCCTCTTATAAGCCATTCATTTTCTTTTCTTTTCTTTATTTTGTTGCTTATTGCTACTAGATGAAGAAGCTCTACAGTTGGCAAGATGTTGCCAAAAGAACCGAGATTGTATACGACCGTGCCTTGAAGTGTTCAAATAGGGATCTTCTAGAACGTCTATCGCGGTACATTACCCATCAAGATTGATGCAAAAAGCATTTTCATATGGAATATAATCGAGTCTTTTGTAGGTTCCTATCGTGTGGATCTTGGGCAGGGAAGCTATTTTGTATGGTTATGATCGTGGATTACTTGCTTTGGCGTTTACTTCAATTACTGCAGGTTTGAATCTGTTAATTCTAACTCTTAAATCTTTCTCTAAAATCCTATGTTTTTCATATGTAACCTCTCCAAATTTGCCTCATCAGCCTGATGATGATATCGAGGAGGCACCTGATATCCTTCTTCCACATCATTGAGAGAAGATAAAACACAGTTTCAGCTCCATAGTTTTTGTTTTTTTGCCTTCTGTTGCTTGGAATTTAGAGGTGAGTCCTATGGCACATACATGAATAGTTTCATTGTTTTAACTTTTAGAAACTGAAAAAAAAAATCACGGAAAGAAATAACAGCAACGTTATTCGTTACATAAGTTAAAGTTTATTTAATATGGATTATACTATTCTTATTCAACCCATGATTTCAAACCGAACTTTTAATTAAAAATTTATCAAAAAGTTTATGGAAATTACCCCCAATATATCATTAGGTGGTAATATTTGTTAGTAATTTTAGAGATATTACATAAGCGATGTTCGTTTGTCTACGGCAGCGACCTGCGGTCAGACGCTGCGGTTAGACGTTGTAATATTATTGTTCGTTTGATCGCCACAGGTTGTCATCGTATGTTGTATCGCAATTGTTTGATCGCAAACGTTACAATTTCGCAGCGAATAAAATTTTTTATCGCAGTTTTTTGTGGTCGACCGCAACGTTTGACCGCAGAAACCTACAGCGGTCAAACGAACAATGTTTGGCCGCATGACATAGTTGCAAGTTCCTACGGCTACGAAACGAACAGCTCAATATTGAGAAAAACATCCCCACTATTAGCCTACGAAATTGTCCATGTAGCAGTCGCTTTTTGCATGTGTGAATTGTATTGGATAACAATTGCCAAATATGGCCTTCTACTTACTTTGAAGTCGATTTTAATAATACTATAATTTGTTATGAGTAAGTTAGATAATTTTGCTTATTATAGAAATTGAATCAGTTCACAATAGCTCGATAGTTTTACTATCCAAATAGAATCATTTCTTACTGTGAACAAAATAATTTCTCACACTTTGAGCACAATAAACAACAAGGCTCCTCAAAGTGCAATTGTAGTTGAAATTGATTTTTAGGTTGGAAATGTTGAATTGAGGAATTATGTTGCACGTTCACATAAAGAAATATGATTCAGCCTAAAAGAAAATCGACTTCTTGATTGGATTGTGTAATTAGAAGGTAAAATTTTACGAAAAAAATCTAAACCTAATTAGTGATCTATGAAAGTCAGAAGTGAAATGGAAAAAGACATAAACTTTCACAATCAGCTATTTACATACACGAACAAGCTTGCCTGTTAGTACATCGTAGTTTTACTTGTTGTAAATTTAAAAAGTTTGAATTCTTATAAAAATTAATCCATAGTTATTATTGGACCAAAACTATAACTCTAATCAAAATGATACATTAATTCATGTATGTAAATAGTTTCAGACCAAAATTGGCCTTTTTCCCGTGAAAGAAACTCACCTCTCGATTAATAGTAACGAGATTTCGTATCATTTTTCTAATACGGTTCTAAATTATTAGTTTTAGGGATTACAAAACAATACCAACTTAAATTTGCATTTTCCTAAATAGATACTCATTATTCTCTTATGTAAAACGGATTGTAGATATAGATAAGTTTAAACTAAGGACACAACAAATCAAAGTACAAGTTTCAAATACAATTTTTTTTTTTGTAATTGTTACACATTCTTCAACTTTCACCACTCAAATTGATCATTGCTATTATTAATATTATTTTCTTTGCTTATAGAACGAAACACCTGCAATTCCAGCCAACAGAATTTAAATCAACACAAGTTGTAAAAAAACTCAAATTCAAGCAAATCTAAATAGATAGAATAAAAAAACTCACGTACGGTTTAAGGATTTAGTTGTAATAGAGCTCGAGACCCATGCCGTCGTGGATTTCATAATCCTTGAGAGTGATGTGATCCTTGTAGATGTTGTACCATTTTTGGATCCGGATTTTGTCGGGTCGTGTTCCAGTTTGCGCTGCCACGAGCTTCTTGAGATCTCCGATTGTATCATCCTCGTTGCATTTCACCCTCACCTTTTTCCCTAACCGATCGTTAAGCACCACTTCTATCATCTTCGTGATTCAACACTAAGAACACCTGTATTCTCTCTTTATCTCTGCCTCCAAATGTGAATTGTGGAGAATGTTTTTTTCGATCGGAGACTCTGGACACTTCGAGAATATAAATAAAAACTAGGGTAAGATGTTTACTTTTAATCCAATCATATTCTTTTGAAAAGAGTAATGACACGTGACGTCAACACGTAGAGTTGTTACGCGTTAGAAATATTCTTTTCTTTATAAAATTTAAATTAAAAAACATATTTACTTAGCAACAAAAAAATATTTTTAAAATATAATATTTTAAAATAATATATTTTTAAAAGAATAATACCGTAAAATAGCATGTTTTAAAGTTTTTTTTTCTAAATCTAATATTTCAAAATTAAACTCCAAAAAATAGCACAAATACTTATGTAAAAAATAAGGCAATTGACTAAAATAACACAATTTCAAGTTTTTATTCCAAATATAGCATTAGTCATTTAAATTTCCAAAAATAGCACAAATTTAATACTAAAATAATTAAAAATTTATTCCTAATAAAAAAATTTAAATCCTAAATTAGAAAAAGTAAACCCAAACATTATGTTTTAATTTTATATATATTTTATTTAAAATAAATAATTATTTTTAAATAATAATTTATGCTATTTTGGGAATTTTAGTTTTAGTGTGCTAAATTTGGAAGATAAACTTAAAATGATGCTATTTTAGGGTATTACTCTAAAAAATACTTATTTATTTTAAATAAATTATAGGGCAAATGTCTAAAATAATACCTTTCTAAGTTTTTGTTCCAAAAATAGCATCATTAGTTTAAATTTCCAATAATAGCATAAATTTAAGATTAAAATGTATTACAACTATATTTTAATAGAAAAAAATTAAACCCTAAATTAGAAATAATGAACCCAAATACAATATTTTAAGTTTATGTATAATTTATTTAGAATAAATAAATATTTTCACATAAGTATTTGTGCTATTTTTGGGAATTTAATTTTATGATGCTAGATTTGGAAGAAATTTTTTAAAAGGTGCTATTTTAGGGTATTACTCTAAATTATATATAAACTTAAAGTATTATATTTGAGTTCATTTTTTTAATTTAGGGTTTAATTTTTTGAGAAATACCCTCTAATAGCATCAAATTAACTTTTGCTGACAAAAATAGCACCTCGACCACATAATCCCACATCTAGCATTTCATCTATTAACAAATTACTTTATTATCCTCTCATAAAAACTCCTAAACACTTCCTTCTTCTTCGTTACAGGAGGCGGCGCCCTTTTCGTTTAGTCGACTTCTTCAAATCGCGACATTTGCAGCAACTCTGGCGACATTTGCACTTACTCCGGTGACATTTGCAGTAAGAAGATCGCTCTCTCCGGAAAATAATGGTTACACCGGCGCGATCTCCATCGGAGGCCGCTCCTTAAAAATCGCTTATTGTGATTTCTTTTCCGGCGAGATTTGCAGAGGTTTGTTCTCTTCGTTTTCCGGAGAGATTTGCAGAGGTTTGTTCTCTTCGTTTTCCGAAGAGATTTGCAGAGGAGACACGAGATTGTTTCTGTTTGTTAATGGTGATATGGAAAAATATGTTGTAATGTCACCTGATAATCTTTATTACTCGAAATTTCAAAGAGTATTGCAGAGTAAGTTTGATTTTACTTTGTTATCATAGTTTTTAATTGCACAATGTAGCCATTATTGCCACTGGTTATGACTGAGTTCTGTAATTTATTCACACTTTGTTAATCTAGATGATGAGCAAACTAGTTTTCAATAAAAATGCTTCAAGGATTACAAAATTCAAAGCTTGTTTTAGCAATAAAAGAGGCAGACAGTTAGAGACTGTAGAATGATTCATACCATTGTTCTGAAAGAGTTGGCCTATTGGCCTATTGAAGGCGTAATAGTGCCCTCCATGCACTCCTCCACTATGAACTAGATCCTTGCCGAGAAATGAACAGTTAGGCAAAATAATTACAACAACATAATTCATGTTTTCTCTTTCACTCTGTTAGAAAGAATAATAATTGTCTATCATCTTCTACACAGATCTAAGACACAACAAGTCTATTATATGAGACTAGGAGCCTAGCAGATAACTCATGTTACAAAAGCCTAGCAGAGAAGCCACCTTTTTCACTCTCATACATCTGGAAATTTTTGTGTTCTGCCACTATATGGCCTGTCTGAAGCTTTTTCTTTTATCTAAATAGTCATTGTCCAAGTTATGAATGTGAATTTTCTTTTACTTGATGCTTTTATTTGCATTTTTCAGGAAAATATGGTAGAGATTTATTGTGTTTGTGGAAAGTGGAAAATAAATGAAATGGTCAAATGGGAATTTCTAGTTGAAATGGAAAAAGGAGCCTCTGTTTTTGAAGTAGATGAAGATGTCAAATATGATGATTTACTAGAAATGGTTTCTGAAGATTTTGGAATCAATCGCTCTGTACAAAATAAGGCAATTACCCTTAGCTGTGCCCTTCCACTAAGCACAAAGGTGATGATAAATGATGCTCCACCCGTGTATTTGCGTAACGATCGTCAACTACGCACTTTCATAAATAAGCTAAAACAAGATGTTGAACTCATTCGTCTCTGTGTAACGGTGCGTAAAATTACAACTCATTTTTGATATGTTTTCTTTCAATAATGAAACGATTCGTGCATAACTTCCTAAATTGTTAGAAAAGTTTCCTAAAAATTGAAAAAACCTTCCTAAATGTTACAGTACAGGAATTTGTATTCTGTTAAAGTTTAATTTCCACACTTTTTCTTGTAATTTAATTCCTCTCTCTTTTAGGTGAGTGACAAATGCAACATCATTTCTCTTGAGTCCGTAAATGATGAAACAAATTATAATGTGGAAAACACTCAATGCACCCAAATGTTGCAAAATCTAGATGGTGATTCATGTGTTGATCCAACAATTTTGTGTGAAACACAACGGGTAACATATTTTTTATATTTATTTCAAAGAGATTTGTATAAATAGTTCCATTTTTTAGAGAGATCATATTTCTTTATAGTTGTATTAATATTTTTAAAACTTTGTTTTAGGCCCCAGAAAACAGTGATATCGTTGCTGTTGAGAATGTTGGAAACAACATTCAATCGAATATTGTATGCAATTCAGAGATTTGTCAAGTGAAAAACACTCGATTTATAGAAGTAGTAAGAACTTTAAATGGTGATTCTTGTGTCACTCTATCTTTTTCACATGAAAAACAACAGGTAGCATTAGATTTATATCTTTTCTTACAATGGTATATATATTGCCTTCTGCCGATTTATGCATTCTTTCCTAAATCTGTTGTATGTTTTCCAAATTTTTCAAAAAAATCTTCCTAAATTTAAGAAGGTTTTCTCAGTTTTAGGAAACGATTGTTTTACTGTTTATATATGAAAATTGACAACTAAAGTATGATTATTTCTCTTTTAGTATCAATTTTATTTCATTTGTATTAAGTTTCATTTAATATCAATTCTATTTTATTTTATTTTTTGTAGAAATTTCATACATCGATTGGAAGTGATATGTCAGAAAATGTAGCAGGAAACAACAATTTTTCGAACGGTGATAAAGGGTATCATTCACTTCTTTTAAATGCTGCTTCTGATCTTTCTCCCATTCCTATTTCACATTCAACCCGAGGTGCCGATGATATATATGTGAATAGATATTTTAAGAACAAGGATGAGTTGATGGAAAAAATGGGAAAATGGGCATTAGAGTGGAAGTTTGAGTTCAAGTCTCTCTGGTCGAATAAGTCAAGAGTGATATTAGGATGTGTTGATGATAAATGCACTTGGAGAATGCGTGCTTTAAAGGCGGCTGCTTCTGATTACTTTGTAGTGAAGAAATATGTTCATGGGCATACTTGTGATACAACACACATAAATGCCAACCATAGACAAGGAACCATGAAATTGCTTGGAACTTTAATGTGTAGCAACTATGGTGAGAAGAAATATGGACTCAAACCAAAACAGATTATGGAACAAGTTAGATTAGAGCTTGGTATACATATTAATTACAAACAAGCTTGGAGAGTGAAAGAGTATGCTCAGAATCTGATGAGAGGGAATCCTGAAGATAGTTATGTCAACCTATCGAAATGGTTGTTTATGCTTAAAGAGAAAAATTCAGGATCAACATTTTATTTGGAGATGGATAGTACTGGTAAATTCAAATACACCTTTGTTGCATTTGGTCAATCGATAAGAGGTTTTGCTTTGATGAGAAGAGTGATTGCTGTAGATGGTACGTTTCTCAAAGGAAAGTTTAAGGGAACTTTGCTAGGAGCTTGTGCACAAGATGGAGATTTCTCTTTATACCCTCTAGCATTTGCAATAGTGGACTCCAAAAATGAAGCTGCGTGGAGTTGGTTTTTTAATGGGCTGAAGACTATTATCCCAGACACATCTGATTTGGTATTTGTTTCAGATCGAGCTCCTGCTATTGCAAAGGCACTTTTAGAAATTTACCCACTTGCACATCATGATATTTGCCGAATTCACCTACTGAACAATCTTAAACCAAAATATGGGAGAAAAGGATTGTTGCCTCATGTAGAAGCTGCAGCTAATGCTTATACTCGTCATGAGTTTAGTGCCATATTCAGCGAAATAAGATGTAGAAGTGTAGATTTAGCCACATATTTAGAAGATGCTGATTTCATAAAATGGGCTCGATCTTATGCACCTTCAAACCGATACAATATCATAACAACTAACATTGCAGAGTCATTGAATTCTATGTTAAACATGCCTCGTGAGTTGCCTATAATATCTCTTCTTGAAACCATCAGATTGACTCTTACAACATGGTTTCATGAACGCCGGGAAAAGGCTGTCAAACATAAAAAGCTGGTCACACCACGTGTGGTGAAGGAGATGGTAGAAAGGTATGATGCTGCAATGATACTTGATGTTTTCCAAGTAGATCGATATGAGTTTGAGGTCAAGGATGAGACCCGGAAGTATGTTGTTCATCTAAAAAACAAGCAGTGCACTTGTTGCATCTTTGATGTAGACAAAATACCTTGTATTCATGCCATTGCTGCTGCGAAACGTTCGAAGATGGATGAAAACCAGTTGTTGATGAGTTTTACTTAACAGAAACATGGTTCAAATCATATGCAGAGAGCATTCACCCATGCGGAGATTTAACAAGTTATACATTTCCAGCAGCTATTGGAGAATTTTCATGCGCGCCACCACAAACTAAGAAAAGCAGTGGGAGACCTCCCAAAAAAGAGAATAAGGTCAGTTGGAGAGTTTGGAGTTCCAGGTTCAAAATCACAAGGACACAAACGTAGTAGATGTGGTCAAAGAGAGCATAACAAGACTACTTGCAGAATTTCAATATAGTTTACTTATCAAAAAATTTCCTTCTAAGAATACTTTCATGTTTTGTTATCTTAATCTGTTACTTAATAGCATTTTCAAAAGATATTAGCTTATTTGCTTAACTTCAACTGTGTTTTCGTATTTAAGAAACATTTCCTTAATATTACGAAATATTTCCTAAAATTTTTTAAATTTGGTAAGATGATTCTTTCTTGTTTGAAAATTTATTTTCTTATGTGCACATATAAATTTTCTTGTCTGTACGTACTTATGTATTTGTTAATCGTTTTAGTATTCCAAAAATGTCAAAAGATATACATGTTTATGAAATATCAATTGCAATACTACTCATAAAGAACTAAATATTAAAAGTATTGATAAACAATTGAATGAATGATATGGCACAATGGTTACGCATTCTCTCTTTCACACTTCATCTCAAGGTTCGATTCCCCTCCAAATCAAAAATAATGATTTTGCTATTTTGGTATATATATTAAACAAAATGTCATTTTGTTGATTAGATCCAACAGTGCAGTGGTTTCACATTCTTTCTCTTACTCAGTTGTATAAAGTTCGATCTTCCTAATTGCAACATCCATTTTTTTCATTTTTTTAATTAGTTTATTTAGCAAAGAATTCTTTAAAATTATGAAATTTTTATGTGCACATATAAGTTTTCTTGATTATCTGTTTTAATCTATTTGACAAAAGATATGGTACACAAAAATGAAATATTATATGTATAGTATTTATATGTCAAAAATGTCAATTGTTTTAGTTCATGAAATATCAATTGCCCATAAATAAATATTAAAAGTAATGATAAACAATTGATGAATAACATGGCACAACGGTTACACATTTCTCTCTTCACCATTTGTGTCAAGGTTCGATCCCCCCTATGTTGATATTAAAGTTTTGCTATTTGAATTAAAAACAGATATATATATATATATATATATATATATATATATATAAAGGGAAAATCGCATAAAAAACCTCGAATATGGCAGCTACTAACACTTTAAACCTCAAGATTTTGTCACTTACATTTTAAATATTCAAACATTTATTTGGTACAGTATTAACCTTAAATTGTCACTTTGGATAACATTCCGCTATAAATCGGAAACGGACTTCATAACGCCGTTTAGTTTAAAATAACGCCGTTTAAGTGAAAATAACACCGTTTAACCCCGTTTTAGTTGGCATAACTCCGTTATTTCACAAAAGAGTTAGAAAAATCGCATAAACATCCCCAAAATCAATTTGGGATTTTAGGATTTTTCGAAAAATCAAGAAAAAACGAAATTCGAGTTTGGGAAGAGGAACATCGCATCGAGATGAGGTAAAATCAGTTTTAAACTTAGAATCGTAGGTGATTTTCGACTGTAATTTGTAGGGTTTGCGATTTTGCTTGGTTTTAGTGTTCGATTTTGAGTATTCGGTTGGATGTTGTTCATTTGTATTTGATTTTTCGTTGTTGGGGTTCGACGTAGTGTTGTAGGGTTCGATTTAGGGTATTTTCGCTTGGGTCTTGTGATTTCGTTTTTGATTTTTCATTTTTGGGGTTCGACATAGTGTTCTAGGGTTCGATTTGGGTATTTCCAGTTGGGTGTTGTGATTTTGTGTTCGATTTTTCGATGTTGGGGTTCGGCGTAGTTTCTAAGGTCCGATTTTGGGTATTTGAGCTTTGATTGTGTGATTGTGTTCAGGTATACATGCGAGAAAGAAAAAGCTCATTTCATATGTTCTCCATTCTGTTTTGGTAAAAGAAGTCCAACTTATTGATTTCTTGTGTCGCATACAGGCAAAGAAGGAAGCAAAAATTGCACTGGCTCGAAAAGGATTCAAAGTTCCGGATTCTAATTAGTTAAGTAAGAAACGAGTCAATCCAACCAAACTTGAAGTAAGCTGTTACTAAAAGAAGTACTATTTTAGTTAACAAAATGGTTTGGCACACTAAGGTGAGATTTGATGCTAACAAATGTTTACTCGTTCCACAGGCTCACATAAGGCATAAACTAACAAAAGAGCAAAGGCTGGAATTAGTTAAAGCTGGTAGGGAGGACCGAGGGAAATATCAATCGAAGACTGCAATCAAGCAGAAGAAGGTATCTTTTTTCTTTCGTTCTTTGGGCCTATTTCAACGGATGTTTATTACACCAGAGACTGTGTGTTTGATGATCCAATGACTGTAAAATGAAAATGCAGAAGGGAGGATTGAGCAATAGACAGAAGGAGCACAAAAAGAATATGCCTCTTGCTGCGATAAGATCAAAAGCTGGGAAATCAAAGCGAGCCAAGAAAATGAAGAAAAGCCTCAGCGGAAGCCAGTTTAGAGGAAGGAAAGCTTGGAAGTGAAAAGGACCAAATCTCATCCTTGTTTTGTCTCAAAACTGAACACAATTTTAAATTTAAAACCCACGTGTTAATAACTTAAATGGGGTTAAATCGTTTTTAACGGAGGGCAAATCGTTTTTAACAGAGGTTAAATGACTTTTAACGTCAGTTTGTGTTCTGTTAGATATATTTAACGGAGAGTAATCGGGTATACATTTCACTGTTAAAAATGATAAAAACTTAACTTCAGATGTTTATAGTGTTAGTGACAAAATCTTGAGGTTTAAAGTGTTAGTGGCTGCCAATCTCGAGGTTTTTTATGCGATTTTCTAACAAACAAAATACTTATTTGTTAATTAGTTACACTAGCATATTGGTTACACATCACTCTATTTAAACATGTGCCCCATGTTCGATTCCCCCCTCCACCCCGAGCTGATGACAATTTTTAGTTTTAAATTTCATTTAATTATTTTATTTAGGAAACGTTTCATTAATATTCAAAAATCATTACTTAATTTAGATTAGTAGCCATATTTTATGTAAAATTTAAGAAGCCTTGATGAAAATTTAAGAAGAATCTTTTATGTTTTAAGAATTTTGTCATAAAACATGAAATTAATTGAATAAGAGTGGTTATACACCATTGTTCCACCTGATTTTCATCAAAAATGTTTATCAAAAAAGCATCAGCAAGAGGGTTTATCCAACAATCACATATATGAGTCAAACAAAAACATGGAAATGAAAATGTCTAATCTAAAATTTATCTCCAAACTCATGGAAAATGTCAAATGCTAGTTTCGTTCTTATGTCTTCTTCTACGCCATCATGTACCTTTGACATATCTTCAATGCCCATAGAATGGCATTCAATCATCTTGAGCACAAAAAGAGAACAATTGACATCATTTTTCGTCTTAAGAATATTTTTGCTATCAAGCGTCTCAATTTTGAATGTTCAGCTCTGTGTTCAGCTCTGTGTTCCGCATCAGATTTTAAAAGAAAAGGAATCATCTCTACACCATAGATAAAAAATAGTTTTTGTTCAGAACTACTTAAAAACACACTACCAAATTAACTGTTATAAAACATACCTGTCAATGGTTTAATATGATCAGATCCAAAGCACCTCTTCTTCGAGGGACATTCACATTCCAAAATAGTTATGGCTCGCTTCTTTAAATTAACGGCAGTTCCGATCCAATGTTTGAACTGCCGAATAAAGAAAATGCCATAAACAACATCAATTTCTTCAAACCACTTCTTGTGCGGAGCCCTTGTACCTCTAACAACTTCAATGATCTCTCCTAGAGCAATATTGTTCGGCTTAGTTTTTTTTTAAATTGTAGCACAAGTATAGCTTCTTAAAAAACTTTGTCTCCATAAACGTCGCTCTTGGAAGGCGGTTGTTGTGAAAATATGCGGGTTCATGATCCCTTCGCATGCACAACATTAACAATGTGGCGTTAATGTGCTGCAACAATAGAAACAACAAAATCTATTAAAAACCACACAAGAAAAACAAATAAGAAGAATCTAATAATTTACCTCTTCATCAATACTAGCCCCTATGGTCTCTATTTGGGCAAACCATGATGGATCTACCGATACATCACCAATTTTGATATGACTCCAAATACAAGGTAGTTACGATGAAATAAAACTACTACAATAAAACTATGTATAAAAATTTAAAACATACTAACCTTGGTTTTCTTAATGTCTTCCAGTGGAGCAACTTATCCAAATGATGCAGAAGAGGAGATCCAAACGGATCTAGAATGGGATACACCTCGGGTGTAACGGACAACGCCGGATTTCTAGGCGCTCTAAATGGAGTCTTGGTTAATCTAGAAGGAATCACCATCATCGTACTCCGTCTCTGAAACTTTTGTTCCGGCTCACCGATTTTTGGAGGTGATACTTTAGTCATTTTCCTCTTTTTCAGTGGTCCGATATCATCATCAAGCGGCAGCACGGGAACATTTGGCCTTGATGGTTCTCCTATGTCCTCTGTTGGAGTTGAGAAAAGGTTGAAGCTTGGCTCGTTGAACGAGGAATGCACTTTCTCCTTCTTCTGTTGAAAAATACAAAATTTTATTTATAGACACAGTTCTGGATTTTTACACTATTTAGAAAGCATTTCCTAAATTTAATAAAACCTGCTCTATGCCATAACAATCACAAAACACCTTACCAATCAAATACCAATACGGGACTTTGTATTCAGAATATACCTTTGCATTTTGAGTTTGATCACGTAAAGGACATTCTTCTAGAGGTGGATTCCAAACTCCATTGTTCCATTTTCTTGGAATCCGTAGTTTCTCTTTTTTACATCTTAGTGGTATCATTTTTCCATTTTCAGGGATCAAAACAGTCAAACTCTCATCATTGTGAATAATCTTAATAATCGCTTCCAACCAATTACCATTGTGATATGCTTCAATTTTTTGAAGCAATTTTAGTTTTTTTCTCCATTTCAGTAAGTAAAGGTGCTTCAGGCTGAACATTTAATGAAAAACACACAAAAACACACACAAAAAAGAAAAAATATTTAAATAATGAAATGTAACAATTCAATTAAGTTTTAATTTAGGAAGCATTTAGGAGGCATTTCTTTAAATTTTAGGAAACCTTGACTAAAATACTTAAACGACTAAAATTTTATTTGAGCTTACCCCATCATTTGGATTAATTGTTGAACCCATCCTATCAGCTGGATTTTCTTGCACCGATGGTGAAGGGTGGTGGGTTGGAATATCATTCATCTCAGTTCTCTACAACAATCACAAAATTTTTTAGGAAACAATAAATCAATAAATTATTAAAAGAAAAAAATTATTACATTGATCATACCTCATATTGAGCAGGCGGAGGTATGTGATCATTTTCATTTTGTTGAAATGATGGGGATTGATGGTGAGAAGAAAGATTACCATCCATGTTAGCTCTCTGCAACAATTAAAAATTTTTTTAAAGATAATTAAATAATCAATTTTACAACGAAAAACGATAGTAATAATCATACCTCATTTCTAAAGTTTTCAAGCCTGTCTTCTATTCGTGACAAGCGATCATTCATTAATCTAAACTCATCTTCAACAACTCTCATAAGATTGTCCAGCTTGGCCTTAACTGACTCATCAGTAGTAGATTGCGGGTGCTCTTCTGATGGTCTAGAAAACCTAAACGATTGCCTCGCAATCTCTTCCATCGCACCGGGAACATCAACAGATCCATTCAGCCAATCTTATTTGGTTACTCGGTAACCTTTTTTGACGAAGTCCACAATGGCATAAATGTCTTCATCTTCCTCATCCTCCAATGATATAGAATCTTCTCCATCATTCTCAAGAGATGGGAGTATACATATAACTTTAACCTACAAAACAAAACAAATTAATTCATTAAAATTCAAGAAAGAATTCATAATTCATTATAATATTATAAACTTACATTTTGCACTCCTTCTATGTTCTGGATCTGTGAGAGAGTAGGCTTGTGTGTCTTGGTGAATCGTTGTGCAATGAATCCATTTCTTTGTGCAAGGGCATCGATCGCACTAAATGAAGACTGGAGAAGTGGTACAGATGCTAATAGCCATAGTTGGAGCGCCATAGGAAATCCGTGGAGATCATATTTCCCTTTTTCTAGATTAGCTTTTTTAACAGATTTAAGGAGCATCATGTACGAATCTTTCCCCCAACAATGATTTTGAAGCTTCTGGATATCTTGTGCAATTTCCACATTTGATGATGGAAATTTGTATGCACTATACTTATGGAGCAAGATTCCTTCGATCAGCAATAACATACCCAACGAAAACCTTTCGTCGAGCGAATCCTCATTGGTCTGTCGAAGTACATCCTCTATATCTTTTAAAGTGTGGCTCCCATTTAACCTTTCCCACACAATACTTTATTTTTCGCAATCTTTCGATCGCTCTTCTTCTCTACATTTTAGACCCGTAACCATATGAAATTCTCTTATCGAGAATCTCGTAGGTTGCCCAGCAAACTGAAACCATAACTCGTTCTTTTTTTTGTATCAATTTGTCTTGACAAAATGAAATGAACGAGCTTGCCCGAGAATTCCAACCCTCTCTCACCAGCAAGAACAAGAGGGCCCATAAAACTATTTTTTACACTCTGAAACTGAGCATCTCCTAACAGCTCTTTAACAATTTGAATAACATTTAATGTGGAAGCTTGGTTAATAACGACTACTTGTTGGGGTTCTTCTTCGAAGCTATACCACAACTGAGGTAAAGGAATTCTTAGGGGGAATGAGTCTCCCATGTTTATATCTATAAAAATCGATGAATTTGTTAACGTTAACACTATCTGATTTATTTAAGATTAAGGAATGTCTTACTAAAAGTATGAAATGCCTTCCTAAAATGATTATTAAATTTTAGGAAAACTTCGATCAAGTTTAGGAAGAATCTCTAATGTTTTAGGAATTATTTCCTAAATCGTTATTAATGTAGTTATCTCTAATGTTTTAGAAATTTTAGGTAGTAGTTCTTATGTTTTATGAATTCTTTCCTAAAATGATGAATTTGATGTAATCTTTTTTTTTCTGTTTAGTTAATCACATATGTCTTAACAGAAATCAGAATGTGTTCTATGAAATATTATTCCATTATTTTAACTAACCAAAACTAAGACCAATTTTGACACAAACCGCTGATGATAATATTCAAAAGACTTTATAAAGTTTTTAACTCAAAGTTTATTAGCACATGAAATTCGAAATAAAACTTACAATAGCAGTTGGAGAGAAAGTGGTGATACTGATTTTCTGGTAGCTGGTAAAGATGATCTGCAAATCGAAAGAATCAACATTCATACATTAAAAGCTCATCTACCAAAAGATGAAACAAAAATAACATCTACCAAAAATCAACATTTTTGAACATTTTGTTCCATTATATGTGTACACAAAATATGCTACTCTAATCATTGACAAACATTATATAAGTCATTCCAAGATAATCTGTCCACAAAATCCTAACCATAGATTATAGTATATATGATGTTCAGAAAACATTCTGATGCAGATGATGAAACTCTGAATTTTTATGTCAAGTGCAGATGATGGAACAAATCAAGAAAAGAAGAGAGAAGAACAAAAATACATTGTTCCACTTAAAACAAATACAGAAACAGACTGGTACAGAAGACAAGGAGATTATTGTAACAATGATATCTCCAACATCTAAATAGCAATATCAAGTTTGATAAATCCAGACACGATGGCTGAAATTACACTAACACATTTTTCTCTAACATACACAAAACTAGATAATCTGAGAGCATCATCTTCCACAAACAACAAGCACAAATGTTACAACAAGCACATTGTTCCACTTAAAACAAATACAGAAACAGACTGGTTTCTCGGTCTATACATTCGAATATTCAACATCTAATATTACCAATGTTCCCAAAATCATCAGTATGATTAGAAACATGAATTATCACACACATACACACAAAAAACAGGAGGAGAGAATATATGGAAGGAAGTAGAAGAAAATCCAAAAAAAAATTAACCCAGAAACAAAGTAGTAGAACAAAACTCATCAATTTTAATATGTTCTTATTTTAATATTGTTTATACGTTAAAATTTGTGATGTAATTTTAATATTGTTTTTTTCTGCTTCATCAATTGCAAATGAAGAATATTCAGAAGCTGAATGCACGGGTATTCCAAAATGAGCTCAAGCTCAAGCTCTCGAGCAAATGAAGAATATTCAATAGCTGAATGCACGGGTACGATGCCGAAATGAAAATCACCACTAAGTGGTATTCCAACACGAAATGCGCAATACACAGTCAGAAAACCAAATACAAACATAAATAAACAACGAAAATCGACGGGAGTTGTAAGCAGATCAAAGAAGAGAACAATCAACGAAAATCTCAACCTAATTCCAGATGTAAGCAGATCCAAGAAGAGAACAAACAACGAAAATCGAAGGAGATTTTTACCTTTGTGATGACGACGAAGGTCGATTTCGGTGGAGGAGACGACGAGAATCGTCGATGAGGAAGAAAGTGAAGGTGGAGCTGGATGTCGAGGAAGAGAAGAAGAATCGACGGGAGAAAGAAAAATCGACTGGAGTTCGACGGCGGCGTTTTTGTGACAGTTTTAGGTTAAAATAACAGAGGTTATGTTTGTCATTTTACATTTAAAAAAATACTATTTCTAAGATTTTAGATTAGGGATGCTAATTTAGTCACTAAATTAGTCATTTGCCCTAATTTTTTCTATTAAAATATAGTTTTAATGTATTTTAATCTTAAATTTATGCTATTATTAGAAATTTAAACTAATAATGCTATTTTTAGAATAAAAACTTAGAAAGATGCTATTTTAGACATTTGCCCTATTTAAATTTTTGTTCCAAAATTATTATCATTAATTTAGATTTTTAATAATAACACAGAATTAAAATTAAAATACATTAAAACTGTTTTAATAAAAATAATTAAATTTTAAATTAGAAAAAATAAATTTAAATATAATATTTCAAGTTTATATATAATTTATTTAAAATAAATAAATATATTTACAAAATTATTTATGTTATTTTAAAATTTTAATTTTAAAATATTAGATTTGAAATAAAAAAAGAGTAATACTCTAAAATAGCACATTTTCAAGTTTTTTTTCCAAATTTAGCATCTCAAAATTAAACTCTCAAAAATAGCACAAATACTTATGTAAAAATACTTATTTATTTTAAACAAATTATATATAAACTTAAATTATTGTATTTGGGTTCATTTTTTCCAATTTAGGGTTTAGTTTTTTTCTTTTAAAATATAGTTTTAATGTATTTTAATCTTAAATTTGTGCTATTATTAGAAATTTAAACTAATGATACTATTTTTGGAATAAAAATTTAGAAAAATGCTATTTTAGACATTTACCTATAAAAAAATTTTAAAAATCACAGATTTAAAAAATATATTTTTATTAAACAAACTAAATCATTGGATTTGTCTGATTCTTTTACCTGCAATTTTTATACATATGATTTGTTTGAATGGAGATAACATTTATAAAAGTAATGATATCTTCAAAACCGTAACATATAAAGAAATTCAGAGTTTTTATTATCCAGAACGTGCAATTACAAGAAGAGTGTCAAAGTTTTAATCAAATATTTCAAACGTAAAATAAGAAAATTGAGTAAAAGCATCCAAATTTGTAAGAACCTAAAAGGAGCAAGCAAATCAGTAACTTAGGTGAAAATATGCAAAAAATAAAACAAAAACAAAAACAAAACAACATGACTTTAGTACTGTACATTCACACGTACCTTCCTCCTCAGGAATCCCCTTCAGTCAACGATTATGTCACGTCATCATTCAGACAAACGATATGCCACGTCATCATTCAGACAAACGATATGCCACGTCATCATTCAGACAAACGATATGCCACGTCATCATTCAACCACAGTCACATCCTGATCGACTTTCCAGTAGTTAATGTCGTTGTAATCCTGCATATTATCATCGGAGCTCTCTTTTCCCGGTGAAGCTGTGGTTGTGTTCCTCTTCAATGGCCCGGCTTCTCCTACTATGCCTTCTTTAAGAGCTTGATCCATTGCCCTTTCAGTTCCTTCTGGCTCCACGCCCACAAACTCAACCTCTTTACCAAACAGTGAAGGCACAGGTGGTGATCTTGGGCTAATCTCACCTTCCGACGACGAAGAACCCTTAGGGATTCTCACGTCAGGCATCTTCACTTCATCTTCTGGAAACGGATCTGTTACAGGTACAACAGATGAAGAAGAATTTCTGCGTTCAACCCATTCGGGTGACAATTCATCTGAAGCCACGTCATCTTCATCAATCTCGATATCTTCAGGATTATTTTCTCTAGTTACACTGTCTGCTTCCGAGGTTGAGGCAGTGGCTAAGAACGGGTTATTGCTTTCTGTAACCAAACGGTCTTCTTCTTCATCTCCACAACCGGAAGTTTCATTCAAGCTGACATCTTCCATTGCTTCTTCTGAAAGAATTGCTCCTGTTCCTGTGTTTTCACCCAACTCATCTCCTTGGAACGTAAACCAGTTTGAGTTTGTGAATAAATTGCTGCAACAAGGAAAGGCAAAAACAAACCACCATTTCATTGGTTTTATTGAGCCATAATACTTTTTTTCTTGCTTTCAAATCAAAGAGCCGGGTTGTATAAATAAAATTTGGAAGCTTACTTTGCCTGTTCATCACCAAGCCTTAGAGATGATATAACAACTTCAGCAGATTCATCATCAAAGTAGACATCCTACAAAATACGTGGACAATTGTAGATAGTGTTTTAACGTAGAACATTAATATACTATACTGAATACCTCTTCATCTTTGTCATTGGAAACATGCTCCTGGAACCAGAAACATGGAATTCAGATTCAGCCTAAATTTTTTAAGAAATAGAAATTAGAAAGATTAACAACTACCTCCCCAGCACCATTGTTTTCTTGTGTGTTGTATCTGAATTGGTTTAAGTTATTAGCTAAACCAGCAAGATCATAATCCCTGTCTTGAACTTCATCATCGTCACTGTCTCTAGTCCTATCATGTAATGCAGTCGGGCGGCTGCATACAAAACAAGTTATCACTCAAGTGATTCATAAAACAATAGAAAAATCAGGACTTTCATCGTTAGATACTGTGTTATCTATCTTCTTCAAATCCAAATGTATTTGGACCAAGTTTCCTATCGTCACTGTAAGACAACCTTGTAAGTAAACTCTGACGAGTGTGAATGCAACACTGATCATTGCTTAAATAGGTGTGACAAGAAGCTGTAAAGGTTTGAGAAGAGACATACCCGCAAGCCCAGCGATAAACATTCTCAACTGCGTTTCGATCATGCAACACATTCGCTTCCCACTCGCTCCATTCATTATTTTCCTAGCAAAGAAAAAAGGTAGACGATATTAATAATATCTACAAAACAAAATACAGCTATTGGTACACAAGATTTTACGTAAGTCAATGCCAAGATATTAGAAAAATAATTATACATCGGATATATCATTATGTACACATCTTAATGGGTTTCTGAAGAAAGAATCCCAGTAATATACACCGTTGGCTCCCATGAGTACAGAAAAGAGTGGTACAATAGACCCCAACTACCACAGTTATTTAACAACTCAAAACGTTTATATGTAGAAAGAAGCAAAAAGATTTTCACAAACACCAATTATCACCTTTATTTAACAACACAAATCATTAAACGTAGGAAGATTATATACTGCATAGAACAGTAGATCTGCAACCAATGTTGCAATAAAAGGTTACTGCTGCAGAAAGACGAACCTCAAGTAAAGTCTTTATCTGGTTATTGTTAGTTGACAGCTGAACTAGCTTGTTTGAAATTCTTGAGATATGACCAATATTTCCTACCCGTGGAGCCTTCTTTCCAGCAGTAGGTATTGTTGGCTGCAAGAAAGCAGAATCGATTACAGCTATTTTTTATTACACTTTATCCTCTACAAAAAAGTGGGCATAACGGGCCATTCTTGTATCTGGAAAAACAATAATTATAATTGCTTTGCAAACCACACAGTCTGTTGTTCCACATCTTGCCTCACAGGACCAGTAACAGTTCCACATATTGTCTGATGGAACTAGGAAAGTTTCTGTCTACGCTCTCTAGACAAACTTTGCTCACAATATTTTCAGAACATTTATCATAAAGTTAAGAACACCACTATGAATGAGCGAAACAATTCGTACCTGCTTATCACCACTGAGAATCGGCAGTTTCTCCGTTTTAAGAATTTTGCCAATCAAATCACATTCTTGGAGAAGGTGGTCAACAATAGCTTCGTTTTTGCTTTCCAAACACGAGGCTATTACATTCTCTACGTGATGGTGCAGTGCATTATTATATGGATACCTGCATAGTTGGAATGAACAATTGATAAATGGATTTAGCCAAGCCAAACATAGAAGATGTGTAAAATACCGAACAAGCAAAATTTTGTCATCAATCCAGGTAGAAATAATTACTCAAAGAACAGATCAAGGACTCTTCTAATAGCTCCTGAGCTGGCTAGTTCTTTTCCTGTGGCTTCACTTCGAATTTTCAACAAGACAGCAATGAACTCCACAATCTAAGACAAGCAATCAGCAACACAAACGAAATCAGAAGAATATAATACAACAGAACACACACCCAGACGGATATGTGCAGTCCATGATTAGGAACCGGGTCCATCTTACAATGAAAACCAGCTTCTAGTTGACAATAACTAAAATTTCACAATAAAACCTCACCTTCAAACGATGACTGCCAAGAGGAGGCCTCAACTGCCCATAGGTTGTAGGTAATATCTTTTCGTCAGAGGTCACGTTTAAAATTTTGACAAAGTCACCTGCACCAGAGATAAGAACCTTAGAGTTCAAATAAGCCCAAGCACATAAAAAGTTAAGAAGACAAATTCTAACATATACGTTCCACAAGAATGAGAGCTCAAATCTATCCAGCTAGAAAGACCACAGCATATACCCAGAAGCTATTATTAAGAAAGTGGAATGAAACAAAAACTGTAGCCACGAAATAAAAACTAGAAGATTGTTGTGCAATCATTTATTGTCACCACGAACAGTATGAGAAGTCAACAGATGTAAGGATGAGCAAAAAGATGGAAAGGGATCCTAGAAATCAGTAAAAGAACCAATACAAACGTTATGAGGAGAAATATTCATCAGGAGAAACAAGATTCTGCCACACATGTACATTAACATAATGAGTCATTAGTGTTACACTAACCAAGTCTAGGCAGCATAGTGGCAATAGTCTCCGGATTCACAGAAATTGAAGATTCAAAGATTTGTTGGCCCCTGAATGAATACATAAAGGGAGAAGAAACTACAGATCTTCTTGGGTTCAATAACGAAATGCACACTGAAAGTGTGTGGACAAGGCTAGATTTAGACTGGGAATCTTCGAAAGCATGACCAAATATCCTTGCAACAAAACTGCACAGAAAAAGATATCTTAAATACAAAATATGTTCCAGCATCAAGAGGGTAAAACATCCTACAAACCTTGAACTGGAGAGTTTGGTAGCTAAAGGTGATGGCGCATTTTGAGCGATGGTGCACAGTGTTTCAGCAGTGTTTGCATGAACTTCAAGAGAATTCTGATCCAAACAGATAATAAAAACAGCTGTCAGAATATTCACATCAGAACCACGCTTGCAGAGAAGGTTCTCTTTACTACATTTAGAGATTTGAAAGTAGGCAATTAAACACCTCACGGAGAAAATAAAACAGAGATATGCAAGTGCAGGAGAGTCTCTCTAACTATTATGTATTCTCTTCTAAAGCTAAAACGATTTCATTAGCTCTGGGGGGTAGCAGCCACATGAAGAACGAACTGATCCCTCATTTTATTATAATAATAATAAAGACAAGAATCAGAAGCCCAAAAAGCCCATGGTTCCTGTATTTCAATCATTTGTATCGAAATGAAAGGAGCACATACACACTCTTTAAAATTTACTTACTGATGGGCTAAGCTTATCCACAATCATTTCAAGCAGATTGCTATCAGCTAACCATTGCATCACATCTAGGTGGTTGGGATACACAAGATCATCCGAACCAACCAACCGAATTAGAACCTACATAAATCACATGAGCATAAGCTTAAAAGTGACAACCATAATCAAAATATAAGCGTAGAAGGATGGTTTACCTCCATAATGGACGTAATCCCTATCAAATCAACCAGTTGTTGGAAAACATTCTGATGGGCCTGTAGATGGCATTTAAAACATTATTTGCTACTTTCAAAACATCATATATACACCACATGATTCACACAGTGTCAAGTTCCAAAGAAAAGATGCATCTCAATCTTATGTCGAACTATTCAAGGATTTCTGACCACAATGTAAGTTTATACCGACTAGGTATAGTTATCATTAATAGTAGGTGGAAAAAGAATTATTGACCACACAAGCACTGGGAACATCCCAATTTAACATGTTTCTGCCACACGAAAAAATTTTCAAACAGAAGTTAGCAAGATTTTTGTGCTATTTGCACAAATTTCATAAAACATCTAAACAGAACTCACTTTTACATAATTCATCAGCGGGACCGCCTTCCTCAACATGAGGCATATAACAACCTATACCCGAAAGCGACATGATACATTATTAGTAAGTAACAAACATGTGGAGACAGAAAATATAGAAAGTATTTAAGAACTAGAATGTTAAAATGAACTGTTGAAAGGGTACAATGACAACATTACCTTGCTGAAATACCCAGCTAGCATTACACTGTGGGGACGATTTGAATCCAAAAAGGAGAAAAGTAGGTTCATTAACTGAAACAGGAAGTATAAACCGTTAAATGCGACCAGATAATTTGAAAAATCAAACTCAAATAAAATAAACAGATAAAACAAAGTTCTGCATTCATCATAATTAAGGAAGAAGAAAATCAGTACAATACCTCCTCCTCTTCCACTAAAGTCTTCAGAATAACATCAATTTCACAGGTTAAAACTTCAGAGGAGATGAAAGGAAACCTAATAGAAAAACCATGCTTTAATAAGATTAATCAATTTTTATTCAACAAGGTATATCTTGATAAAGTTCATTAGCAAAAGTAAGGGAATTAATCTCTAACAAACCACAATGCACATACTTGAAAGCACGCTTGCTGTCAGCATCTTCTGGAGGTTCTTCTACAATAAAACGTAATAACTGTTCCACTTGGACTCTTTCTCTCAAACTGCAAAGGGCATATAAAAATGAAAGCATAAAAGGCCAACATCGCAACCTTTGCTACCACTACGGGAAACTAAAACCTCATTTGAAAACCAGTGTAGTCCTGCAAAGAAAACATAAGTAATTATGCAGTGAGTCTATCTACTTCCTGTGCAATATCTGCTGGCCTGCATATCCTCTTTTCAATCTTTTTAGGAATGGTTAACATAGATAGAAGACACATGTCATAGTACAAAACGAAGATACAACAAATCTACACATAACTACAGCTAGGTTTAAAGGAAGACGCCTAATGAATTACAAATTTATGAGCCGGCTGTTCAAAGCTCTGCACTCTTGGATTATGTCTTCCTCATCCAAGAGTTCTTCCAAAGTGAAGTCTTCCTTGTCTAATATGGATTCGACCTGTCAATTACAAGTAAAAGATAAGGAAAACGAAAGAAGAAATGGATAAGAACAGCCGATTCACTGTAAGAACAGTGTTCCCTATTTGATTTCAATCTACTCTAAACTACATTAATAGCTTCCAGAAATTGGAAATATGACTATTCCCCTCAAAACGTCACTAGAAATGAAATATTCTGAAGTGATATGAGATAGAAAAAACATTGAAAACTTGTAGCTCCCAATAGAGCATTAAAGACCCAAATCAGACATCACCAGGACTATGAAGCTATTGGAAGTCAAACTCTTAGACACATATCAAGAAGATAACTGTTAACCTGAGAAAAACATTCTCAGTGTAGAAAGAAAAAAAGAAAGAGAAAATCGATTCAGAACACGACGAAGTGCTCCGAATTCATGTGTAGAAAACTTCTACTCACCGGAGAAGCAGCAGAGAGAGCAGTCAACTTCCAAAACATGGTTGAAGAAACAAGAGGAGAAGGAGGATTGATGAAGAAGAAAAACACAAACTAATTAGATCTCTTATCAGATTCAAAACCAATAACTAAATCTTAGGTCACTCGCCACGAAAGAAGAAGAAAAAAAAAACCCTAATTTGATGCTGGTGAAGAAGAAGAGGCACAAATGAGAAACCACATAAATTTAGAAAACATCAAAAAAAAATAAGGGAGACATAATGCAACGAAAATATTAAAAAATAAAAAACCTCTCATTGTTTTTTTTTTTTTTTTTTGACTCATGGAATAAGATGTGTCGTAGATTGTGATACTTGTGACTGTTACTTGCACTAATATGGTAGTTTGCTTCTGCAATGAAATGGGCTACAGACTGATTGCGATGAAATACTTTACAGAAGCTCAAATCATGGCCATAAACAAGAAGCTAGAAATTGACAATTAGTTTAGAAATTATCCACAAATTATTAAAGAAATTAGAGAGACTTACAAAAGAACACATTTTGAGTAAATCTAGGCAATTTCCAAAAATACTATAATCGTTTTTTGTTCCAATAATATCATAGTAAGTGTGAACGAAATGAGGGTTGTCTCGTTTAGCTTCGAAACACAGTGTAAAGAGAGAAAAAATCAATTTAAAATTTATTTTTAATGTTGTTATTTTTTAAAAAAATAATGGTATTTGAAAAATAAAACTAGCAGTAATAATTTTGAAATGAAAAAATAATTCGGTAGTATTTTAAGAAGTTTTTGGGAAATAGTTTATTACTTTTTATATGATCTAAAATTGCTCCTTAATGTACTGAAAATAAAACTAGATTGAATTTTAGTTAAAGTAAAGTAAACTTTACTTGAGATTTAGGTTGTCGTTACCCCAAAGTACAGCTCTAATTTATTAGTTGAGATTTAGGCTGTTGTTTTTTCTTTGATATTTTTTCACTATCCACCATTCAATCTATTTTTCGCTAATTTTTATTTGAAAAACATTTTTTAATTTGAATTTTTTTTAAATAACATATTTTTAAATTTTTATTACAAAAATAATATCATTTGATTAAAATACATTAGAATATTAATAAAAAATTAAACTATAACCCAAATATAATATTTTAAATTTATATATAATTTATTTACAATAAATAAATACTTTTACAATTTTTTTTTGAAATTTTAATTTTACAATGTAGATGTGAAACAAAAACTTTAAAATATATTATTTTACAGTATTACTCATTAATTTTTTACTAAAACTTATTACTCCTTTTCCTTTTATTTTGATATTCATTTTACTGTATTTTGTTATTTGTGAAACAAATTTCGTATACATAAAGTATATATAAATAAACTGTTTTTTAAAAAAATAGAAAAATTATGTGTACTTGGATATATAAATACATATAACAAAAATGTTTTGATTTGAGTTATGTATAAACAAAAAACATAGATACATAAAACAAAAGCCAATTACACATGTCAAGACATAAATTTAACATGTAAGATATGCAAAATGCCGTTGATGTGTATTATAATAAGAATAAAATAGCATATTTTTTATATAATGTAAGAGTTTGTTACTAATCATATTAGAGTGATTTAACTTGATTTATTAGAAAATATGATTCACATAAGCCTTAAACTTTATTAGAAAATTTAAACCCTAGATTATTAGTCCTACACGTGAAAACGCTAAATCTTTTGTTATAATAGTTGATAAACAATTAAGATATCCTATATGATGAAACAGAGATTTCCAACGGTGTTTAAAACTTTCAAATAGTGTGCATTCTATTATGGTCTGATTTGAGGTTCCTTATTTGTGCATGATTCGATGTTAGATTTTCCGTTGATGCATATGTTTTTAAAAGGTAATGTTCTTTATTGAGAAAAAAATCTTTAAAAAGCAATAGAAAAAAACTCTCAAATCAAATATACTAGATAGTACCCGTGCTGTGCATGGGAAATTTATTTATTTATTTCATATTATTAATTTAAATGTTAATATTATATAAAAGTAAAATTAATATATGCAGAAAAAATAAATGTTGAAGAAATAATAAAATAGAAATAAAATTAATATATGCAAAAAAGAAAATAAAACGATGTTAAATTGTTCAAGAAAAACCTTTTCATCCACGACAACCATTTCAAAAGTTTTAAAACCATTGAAAAATTGTTTTCACAATTTTAAAATCTTCACTCTGATTTTTCATTACGTTTTGAATGGTTTCAGAGAATAAAAATCGGTAACTAAAGCCATGAAAAAAACGAAACTGTGTATACTAATTTATATGGTTAGAGTGTTTGAGTGACGATGAAGCAAAATAATGGGCATTATATAGTGAGTTGTGCATCTAGGGTTTTCCATAATTTAATTTTGAATTTTTTTTAAAATTATGCTAAAAATATCAATAGGGTGGGAATTTTAAATGGTGAATGTGCGTTTTTGGGTTTAAATGGCAAGCACACCTAACGGCAATCATCAAAAATATTGAAAATGGTAAGTTAGTGTTTTAAGAATAAAGAGTTTTAAGAAATCATATGTCTATGAAATTTTTATTGTGTTATTAAATGATAGCGTATTTAAAATACGAACTGACATAATGATAAAAATGGTAATTTCTGAGTTGCAATTATAACATATAAACATATATAGAAAATCAAATATTGAACATTTATTGTAATATATATATATATATAGGAAATTAAATAATGAGTTAAAGTGTTTTGATACGATATTATTAACATAATAGTGAGAATATTGTAACATAATATTGTCTTAAACGAATTGGACGATAGTAAATTTGTTTAATTTTTTAAAAATTATTACTTGTGTTATGCACAGATTAAAATTAATTTTTTAAATTTTTTTATTATTTGAATGAAAAATTATAAATTTATTTTAATTTAAAATATTATATATATTATAACAGAATGATATTACTATTATTATATATTATTCAAATAATATTACATTATTTTATAGTTGTTTTTGCGATACGTTAATCAAAAATACATTTATAAAAATTTTAATAAAATATTTGAAACATTTTTTCAATTAAATTAATAAAATTAGTAGTTTTAATTAATTTTGTTATGCTATAGAATCTACTTATATATCGAGTAATCATACCAAAAAATAATTATTAGTTATTCAAGTTTAATATTACAAACAAATGATATAATATAAAATTTTATTTGTAAATATATTGATTGTTTGGAAACAAAAAAAATGAGTGATATAATTTGTATATGATTTGTGATTTAGATATACCGACTATATTATTACACAATATATATATATATATATTTCTATAAAACAATTATTACTACAATATATTGAATTTAATTATTGAGTTAAAAAGTAAATTTGCATATAATATAAAAATAGAATTAAATAGTGTTAGTGAAGTTTATATATCTATAAAAATTCGACATATTTACTTTCCTTATATATGTGTACAATAATTAATTATTTATGTAAAAAATAATTTTCTGTTTTTAAAATTGGCGAGTAATTAAATGTGTAATTTACTAACTCAAAATTTCTTAATTTTTGAATCTTCATATATTTGAAAATTAAATAGTATTTGGAAACTCATTAAATTCTATAATTAAATTATCTAATTAAGATGTTTAGATAATAAAATAAATAATTTATATTTAAAATTAAATTAATTAGTAAAATTGTTGAGAGTGAATATGGTGATGACACCTAAGCAATTTTCATTCTCAATGCTTCTCTTTTAATATATAGTAGATTATACTATTAGATTTATAACAATGCCAGAAAAGTATATGTAAACTATAATATTGTTTATTAGTAAATATAAATTATGTATTTATATAATTTTAATTCTTATTTAAAATAATTTTAATATTAATTTTTGTATATATAATTTAAAAAAATAAAATAATTATTATTATAAATTTAAGGGGCATTTGCAAAATTGACCTAAAATTTGTCTTCAATTGCAAGTTTGAAAATTTACACTTTTTTGCAAAACTAACTTTCTATCTCTATTTTATCCTTCAATAATAATTTTATTTATAACTTTAACATTAACTTAAAAAAAAAACAAAAACAACACAAAGACCATTATGAACAAATTTTTCAAAAATATTACGAAAATGTCATCTTCTTCAATGCATACAACCATCATTATCGTGGTTGCTGGGAGAAAAACATTTTATTCCTATCAAAGGAGACTTCTCGGAGAAGTCTGTGACGTTTATTCCAATCAAAGCAGACTTCTCGGAGAAGTCTGCTTTGATAGGAATAAAAATTGCTTTGGCGAGAAAAACAGTTTATTCCTATCAAAGCAGACTTCTCAGATAAGTCTGCTTTGGCGAGAAAAACATTTTATTCTTATCAAAGCAGACTTCTCGAAGAAGTCTGCGGCGTTTATTCCGATCAAAGCAGACTTCTCGGAGAAGTCTGCTTTGATAGGAATAAAAATTACTTTGGAGAGAAAAACATTTTATTCAGGCGAGAAAAACATTTTATTCCTATCAAAGCAGACTTCTCGGAGAAGTCTGCGATGTTTATTCCGATCAAAGCAGACTTCTCGGAGAAGTCTGCTTTGATAGGAATAAAAATTGCTTAGGAGAGAAAAACATTTCATTCCTATCAAAGCAGACTTCTTCGAGAAGTCTGAGAAGTGTGCTTTGATCGGAATAAAAATTGCTTTGGAGAGAAAAACATTTTATTCCTATCAAAGTAGACTTCTCCGAGAAGTTTGTGACATTTATTCCGATCAAAGTAGACTTCTCCGAGAAGTGTGCTTTGATCGGAATAAAAATTGCTTTGGAGAGAAAAACATTTTATTCCTATCAAAGTAGACTTCTCCGAGAAGTTTGTGACATTTATTCCGATCAAAGTAGACTTCTCCGAGAAGTCTGCTTTGATCGGAATAAACGTCACAAACTGCGAGAAGTCTGCTTTGGCGAGAAAAACATTTTATTCCTATCAAAGCTTTTATCAGAATAAACGTCGCAAACTTCTCGGAGAAGTCTGCTTTGATAGGAATAAACTGTTTTTCTCGCCAAAGCAATTTTTATTCCTATCAAAGCAGACTTCATCGAGAAGTCTGCGATTTTTATTCTGATCAAAGCAGACTTCTCCAACGTCGCAGACTGCGAGAAGTCTGCTTTGGTGAGAAAAACATTTTATTCCTATCAAAGCAAACTTCTCGGAGAAGTCTGCTTTGATCGAAATAAACGTCGCAGACTTCTCAGAGAAGTCTGCTTTGATAGAAATAAACTGTTTTTCTCGCCAAAGCAATTTTTATATTTATTAAAGCAGACTTCTCCGAGAAGTCTGCGACGTTTATTCCTATTAAAGCAGACTGCGAGAAGTCTGCTTTGGCGAGAAAAACATTTTATTCCTATCAAAGCAGACTTCTCAGAGAAGTCTGCTTTGATCGGAATAAACGTCGTAGACTTCTTCGAGAAGTCTGCTTTGATAGGAATAAAAATTGCTTTGGCGAGAAAAACAGTTTATTCCTATCGAAGCAGACTTCTCTGAGAAGTCTGCGACGTTTATTCCGATCAAAGCAGACTTCTTCGAGAAGTTTGTGATGTTTATTCCGATCAAAGCAGACTTCTTCGAGAAGTCTGCTTTAATAGGAATAAAATGTTTTTCTCGCCAAAGCAGACTTCTCCGAGAAGTCTACTTCAGTAAAAAAATTTAGTATGTGTACAATGATCTAATCAAATTCATTAATTTTTACCGCAGATAATGGTCCAAATCGTTGTTGTTTGTGGGGAGTGGAGTATTACAGATACTTAGAATTTTTCTGTGGATAATATAAGAGGAGGAAAAATGTTTGTAATTGAGGATGATGATTACGTTGTTGATGAAGATGAGAATAAAGTTTAATCGAATGCTGAGGATTACATTCTTTACGGTAAAGTAAAAGATGAATAAATTCAGTTTTAGTATTGAGTATCTCAGAAAATTAAGTTACGAGTAAGGACAAAGTACAAAGTCTGCCGAGAAGTCTGCAAAGAAGTCTGCGAGATTTATACAACAAAGTTTACCGATATAAGTGTGTAGTTTGAGAAACATGTAACCAATCAATTCAATTAATTTGAAGGCACAATGTTATCGATGTTGTTTTACAAAAAACATCCAACACTATCCTGTTAACTTAGTATTTTGATGGAATTGTTTATACATATCTTTCAGTTCTTGTTCTTTCTTGTTATTAGGAAGTATGCACTAAGTATCTTAAATATGCACTAAGTCCTTAACTATGTATAAAAGTTTTTATGAAAATTTATACTAATATTTGTGTTTTTAATAGTTGTCATTTTGTAATTTTATAAGTATGATTTGACTTGAGCTGATTGAAAGGTGATTGACATACAACTAATAATTTATTATAATTCTGAAAAAGTTGATATAGGCGGTGTGATTCTACCTAAGATTCACCTAAGCAAAGTTGTAGAAGCCTTAGTTATCAAAAGCATACATGATTTGAATGCGCAACTTTGTTGTGAACTTCTCAATAGCCTCTAGAGAATGAGTGGACCTCCTAAGAACATCATTGTAGTTGTCTCGACCTCGCAGAGACAAAGTGAGAAACAAGTTAGTTTCAGAGTATATTTAAAACAGTGATAGAATCAGAAATTACCTAGGAGGATAAGTGCGAGGGGAAAAGCAGCAGGAAACAAAGGAGGTTCGGGAGAGAAGCTTCGAACTGGTGCGCTTCAAAGGAAACCGGAAATGGCGGTGAGAACGAGGAGCTTCGAGAGAGAAGCTAAGAAGAATCAGTGGAGCAAATAAGGAGGGTTCGAAGAAGAGAAGCCGAGAAGGAAAACAAGAAATAGGAAGAAGGTGGAGATTTGTATAGTAAAATGGGCCAAATTATTCTTCCTATTTCTAGGCCACACAAGCCCAAATTTTAAAGACAAAAACCCTAGTGTTGCCAAGAAGGTATAAATACCTTATTCCTAGGTCATAAGATGGAGTACTGAAAAATCTAAAAATAGAGGCAAGAAAAACAGAGAGATCTTACCGTGTGAGAACTTTCTGTAAAGAGAGAGAGAATCAGAGAGAGAGCTTCAAGGGTATGGTTTGTATTGTAACTTTTCTAAGTATGTTTTCTCTAAAGTTGATTTTTTGTAAAAGTTTCATCAGATTTAAAGTGGAAGTTTGTATAACACATATTCTACCCGAAAAGTATACATTAAATAGAAACTTGATAATGAAATCGTGTATTCTTATTTCTAAATAATATTTATTAACACCAAAAACAATTAAAAAATATCTTAAAATCCTAACAATTAAAATTATTAGTCACTAATATGCATTTTAACCATCAAAATATTTGTTGCATATTAATCTTACATTTTATCACTATTTAGTGACTGGATAATTGCGATTACATGATGGTCGCATAAGAGTTCATTATTGCGACTACTACGTGACTATTCTACTTCAAGTGAATGCAAAATAGGTACAATTGTAAAATAGTTACAATGTAATGATTAAAAACGATTTATAAAATCCCAAATCAGCCATTAATATCAACTGTTTTCTTACATTTGTTCATTTAATTTTATATGTTTTTATATAGTATAGTTTTCTCTCTTTCTATATAGATATGTTATTAATTACAATATGTTTGTTTTCTTAAATTCGAATCGTGGCATATGTGAAAATAATTTATATTTTAATAAAATCGATTTGAATTAATTTATTCAAAACAATTTTAAACTGAAAGTGATAAAATACAATTTTTGTCATATAATAAAAAATTAGTTTATAAATAAAGTTACGTTTATAAATTCCATGTACATATTCAAACACTATACTATAGTTATTATTTAATATTTTGCTTTTAAATACTTTGTTTTTTTTGTTATTTTGTTATTTCATAAATTTCTCCTCCTCCACCAAAAACATGTATTTAAAGTTTTAACATAACTTACGTACACAAACTCAGTCGTTTCTTTTAGGTTCTTTCAAAATAAAGCATGGAATAATTATAAGAAAAAAAGGAGAGAATTAGAAAATAAGAAAAGACATAACGTATGCTTTGCGTTGTGCCATGCATGACCAGACGATACGCCATGCATGCAGGAGTGGACCCGAATGCTTCCCATCTTCGTCAAGCGAATGGACCCAATGTGCAGCACCG